>CM076581.1:478555770-479155770 GCA_034641835.2 Pinus albicaulis | reverse complement strand
TCCTTGTTCTTCAAGGATCATATTCTTCTCTCTCAAATATGCAGAAAAACCCAAAAAGAAAGATAGAACCCAAGTGGGAGCTTAAATGGAAGGAGATGATAATGGTGATGATGATAATGATCATGGTGAAGAATTAATGGAAAATCCATTTATTTATAACAAAGTATCGAGCTAAATTAGGAAATATGAAATAATAAGATATTATTGACCAAATCAAAATATAGCCATTAGGAATACTTTATTATTGCAAAAATCTTTGGATTATCCACAGTATCAAAAACATTGGTCGAAGTTTCGAATCCCAACGAGGATCCATCTTCAGGACAAGATGAGAATCTTGAAGATGGATCCTTGTTGGGATTCGAAACGTCGACCAATGTTTTTCAATACTGTGGATAATTCGGAGATTTTTGCAATGAATGGCAACCATAGAAGCCTAAAAATCATAAATATATTATTATATTTTTTTGATAGGGAAAAGATATTCCAAATGTTCAAATATATTTCTTTAGAAAATGGTTGAAGTAATTAACAAATAAAATGATTTATTAATCACTTTGGGAGGATTAAGAAAAGTGTGAAGTTGAAATAATTATTAAATAATGGTTTAAAAATTATTCCAAAAATAAAAATAAGGAAAAATAAATAAATAGCGATTTATTTAACTATTTATAGGTGATTTAGTCAAATGTGTTAAGAAATAATTATTTAATAATTATTTATAGATAAAATTATATAAATGATGATTTATTCAATTATTCTCATGAATTTTTTTTTATATTTTAAATGGAAATAATTTTATAAAAATGGTTTAATAAATTATTTGCTATGGTGAAAGTGATTTTACTATGGTAAAATTAATCCTACTTCTTGTATTTCAATCCACCTAGTTAGAAATGGCTAGGTGATCATTTTTTAGGTGATAACAACAAACTGTTCACAAATTAAGCCTGACAAATTTCCTTATTCTCTGTATTTTTGTGTGCTGACCCCTGGTTGACCTTCTTGTGTGTACCCTTTTGTGGAGTGCTCTTATGTACAAATCCCAAAAAAATTATCCTAAAATATTGCTCCAACATTAGGTCCACATATGATCACCTTTCTTAATCTACTAGATATTCCTTACCATTTAGTATCATCTTCTATTTTTAGCTTTTTTCCATTTTTAGTAAGTCTATTTTTAACAATGGATGCCACATAGGATGATGTGTAGTAGTGATTGGGCACTAACTAGGTAGTGGCGTGGTGATTTCCTCCCCATTATCATGCACTAACTTATCCCCAAGATCCATAATCACTAATGTGAATTCCAGGGATAATTTCAAGGATGGAAAATTATCTTGAAGTTTAAAAAAATTGACGAATCTCACTAGCCCCTAATATGCAAAGTATAAAATGTTTGTTGATGTATTTGTAAAATTATTCAAATTTATAATGATATTATATATACTCTCTATATAATGTTGGCATTTTTTAAAGTAAAATAATTTTGTATTGTAAAATTTGTGCGAATCATTTTTATACAAAAATGGAAATTGGCGAATCTTTTCTTTGGAAAAACCATAGAAAATTAGTGCACCTCCGAATATTAGCCCCTAAAATTTTCCATGGTGCATTCGCTCTATTAATCAAAGAGCCTGCCTTATCTGCAACCTTATCTGTTCACATTGAAACCTTTTTTTTCAATGGTAACTTGTGAAATGGTAAATTTGGATGATTTTTGTGGGAAAGAATCAAAGTCGATTCACAACAACTGCCACTATTCACCTCAATATCAATATATTTAAATTTCCTTACCCTTTTGGATTTATAGGAATTACTCATCATGATTTTCAACATGTTCAATTTTTTTCCACTTGGGATAACATGTCTATAGAGAATAGAACCTAGGTAGAGGGGGAATTAAACCCACTATCTACCACTCGAGATATTTTCCTTTGACCCATTTACTTACCAAACTTCTCCTTTGACTTCCAGTCTTATTTTTGGAGTTTTTTTCTATTTATGAATTATAAGTTGCATGAGGGAATCTACACTTCAATTATAAATGATTTTTTACCCCATTTATATTTAATTAACGCTACTTTAGACTGTCAATCTATTTTATATTTTCTCACCTTATTTTAAGGCTACTAGCTAATCGAGGAAAATTCTTTTCTATTTTCTAGACTTGTGCATGCACTATGGAACCCTACCTCGTGCTGATTGGTTCCCTCTTAATGATGGTTATTTAAGTGCATTCATCTCAAGAAATAATACATACAAGAGTTTATGATTAATTCAAATTGGTGTTTTTAGCTACTTGGTCTTTTTCAAGTAAGATTTCATTCCTTCTTTATTGGCTTGCAGGATTTTGATAGACTTAGGGTTTACTACGCAGTGGACAAAAAAAAACCACTCATCATCATCCCTTTCAAAATTCCCCACGATGTGGATTAAGTCTCACCCAGGATGCTAATTGGTGACTGTCGGAACCAATTTTCCACAATCCAATAAGACTATCTATGACCTATAAGATTAGACTCCCATCACACAAACACTTCACAATTCGTAGAACTACGCACTGCATACGATTTTCAAGACTCTTGGTTCACCAAGTGCTACATAGGTCACCAATGAAAACACGCCTGGGCTAAGAAGGACTTATACTCTGAGAAATTAGTAAAAACATTCGTAATAACATACATTGTTGGTGAGCAAAATGGAATAATATCTACAATCACTATCAAACTTCCAAATAACCATATCGTTCCAAACATTCATGAGAAATCAGAGCCAATACCAAGCATTAAATCCATAATATCACAATATGCCATAAACATAAACATGAATTTAGATAATTACTAAAATAATAAGGAGAAACCCAATGTTCCATCATATTATACTACTCTATAAGAAAAAGGTGTCATGCACTACAATATAATAATTACAGAATCGAGCTCACTATCCATTCAACTTTGCACAACATATACACCAAAACACACATCCATTGTGTTGAACAAACAATATATATGTATATCAATGAATGTTCAAGTAGGGTTGCATAGCATCTATATACTCAACCATACATTCCTATTACTACTAACATGAAAACACTTACATACATTTAATAAATAGGTGAATAACTTTTTCCTTCAGTGGTCAACCTATATTCTCACAAAAAATGGGCTCCAAAAGACCGCCAACAAAAAATTTGTCTTGTCCTCCATTCACTGACTCCTCCCTCTATCACCATGGATATGGTAACCTATGTCCTTACTGAGGTTGCCTTCGAGCCTCAAGTAAAGTAGTTATACGGGTGGTTAGGGAGCTTGGTTACTTTGGAACTCTTAAAAAAATCTACAAGGGGAGTGCCACATCCCCCCTCTCCATAGCAGCATGCTCAGAAAAATAATACTTGGCACCACTTTTGCTCCAGGTTTGGGTTATGTTGCTTTTCCTTGACCCTTGTCCCCTTTTTTTTTCTACACCAGCTCCTTCCTCTTGGGAGAAATTGCTATATTTTTATCCTGAATCTTGCTCCATGGTACCGTGAGGGTTGCTATGATGTGGTGATTCATCTTTTTTCATGCCATCGCTAAGCACCCTCAAGTTGTTTGCAATTCCATCCACTCACCAAAGTAGGGATTTATCCACTGATGTCCACATGCCATGCCATCATGTAGGGGGACAAGAATTTTTCTAACTATTATATTATCCCAACACTGGTCTACTGAATATACTTTCAAATCATTCCCAAAATCGGTTTCAAGCTAAAATAATTGGTGAGACTATAGCATAACATGAAAATCATACTTGTGAGTGGAGGAGAATCTCCCTTGTCTTGGCCACCTAATGCAAATGAACCACCACCTTTGGAAGAAATCTCCTTTTCTCGTTCTACCAGCCTAGTATCTTTCGACATAGTCTCCTCTCTGATATTTTGGTCACCTTATCTCATTTGTATACACACTAATTTGCTTCCAATAAGTTTCTACTATTCACAAATTGTTAATACTTTTGGTGTGAAACTGTGAACTGTGATTGTTGTAGCACTTTCATTTACATTAGCTTCAACCTTCAAATCAGTAAATTATAAAACTTTATTTGTATTAATGTAACTTATGAGTAAAAAAATGCTCTCCAAGTTGAATCATTCAATTTGGCCTTGAAATGAAATTTAGGCATGCATTTTTGTGAAGTAAGCCAAAATTACCTTACATCACTAAATTGCATGCCCACACTTCATTTCTTGGCTAGTCTAATTGATTAAAATTTTATACTATATAATTATTAATTTTACGCACAAATTTTCGTCCAGTAAGTTTTTGTTGTTCACAAACTGTTGAAACTTTTGGGGTGACACCGTGAACTATGATTGATCCAAAATTTTCATTTGCATTAAATTTGACCTTAAAATCAATCGATTAGAATTTTTTCACTGTATTAGTGTTAATTATGAGTAAAAAAATAATTTCCAAGTTGAATCATTCAATTTGACCTTCAAATGATTGTTGGTCGGGCGTTTTTGTGAAGCATACTAAAATTTCCTTGATTCACTAAAATACATGCCAAGGATTCATTTCATGGCCATTTGATTCAAATTGTATACTATTTAATTACTAATTTACACACTAATTTTCTTCTAGTAAGTTTTTTTCCTTCACAATTTTTTCACAAAATAAGGTTAACGAATTTCCTTATTCTTTGTATTTTTGTGCTCTAACCCTTGGTTGGTCTTCCTGCATGGTACTGTTTTGTGCGATGCTCCTCTGTAAAACTCCAAACAATTGTAGCCCAAAATATTTCTCCATCATTAGGTCCACATATTACCACTTCTCTTCATCAAATAGACATTCCCTACCATTTAATATCATCTTCTATTTTTATTTTATTTTCTATTTTTAGTAAATCAATTTTTAACAATGGATGCCACCTAGGATTATGTGTAGTAGTGATAATTGGGAACTAAATAGGTAGTGACATGGTGATTTCCTATCCATTATCATGCGTTACATTATCCCCAAGATCCCTAATTATTAATTTTCATTCCCTCTCTTATTTAGGGGGACTACCTTATCGACAACCTTATATATTCATATACAAACCTTTTTCTTCTATGGTAACTGGTAAAATGGTAACTTCTCACAACTGTTCTGGCTAAGACCCAGATTCGATTAACGAAAATTGCCACTATTCACCTCAATATCAATATATTCAAATATTCCTGCCTCTTTATGTTTATAGAAAATGATCATCATGATTTTTAACATGTTCAAATTTTTTCCACCAACGCTAACATGTCTCTAGAGAATTGAACCCTGGTGGAGGGGCATTTAAACCCACTAGCTACCACTTGAGTTATTTTCCTTTGACCCATTTACTTACCAAACTTATCCTTTTCCTTTCGGTCTTATTTTTAGAGTTTTTTTTTTTTTTTCCATTTATGAGTTAGAAGTTGCATGAGGGACTCTATAATTCAATTCTAGCTTGTTTTTTACTCAATTTATATTTAGTTACCCCTATTTTATACTCTCACTCTACTTTATAGTTTCTCATCTATTAAGGCTACTATCTAATCAAGGTATTTTTTTTCTATTTTCTAGTGTTTATACACTATGGAACCCCAAACTTGTGTTAATTGGTCTCGTCCCATTGACATTTATTTAATTTTATAAATGTCAAGAAATAATACATACACGAGTTTATTATTAATTGAAGTTGGTCTTTTTAGCTACTTGGTATTTTTCGAGTACAATTTAATTCCCTCTTTGTTGGTGTGCGGGATTGTGACTGAACTGGGATTTTTTACACAATGGCCAACAAAAATATGCTCAACATCGGCCCTTTAGGAAACACCCACGAGGTGGGTGAAGTCTCACCTAAGGTGATAGTGACTACTAGAACTAGGTTGCCACAATTTGGTAGGACTATCTATGACCTACAACATTTACTCCCACCAAATAAAAAATTCACCATTCCTAGAACTATCCACCACGTAGGATTTTCAAGCCCCTTGGTTAGCCAAGCCCTACATAGGTCGCTAATGACAACACACATGGAGTAATAAAGACTTATACTTTGAGATGTTAGTAACAACATTCGTAATACCAGAAATTGTTGGTTAGAGAAATGAAATACTATCTATAGTCGGTAACATACTTCCCAATAACTAGATCATTCAAGACATTCATGAGAAACCTGAGCCACAACGAAGCATTAAATCCATAATATCATGATATGCCGTAAAGAAAATATGCATTTATATAATAACTCACATCATAAGGAGCATCACAATTGTCCATCATATTTTATTAATCTATAAGAAAAAGGTGCCATGCACTACAACATAATAATTACACAATCGAGCTCACTATCCATTTAACTCTACACAACATATACATCAAAAAAAATATCCAATGTGTAGACCAAAAATATATATGTATATCAATGAATGTTAAATCAGGGTTTCATAGCAGTTATATACTAAACCGTACATTCCCATGACTACTAATAGGAAAACACTTATATACACATAAAAAATAGGTGAATAGATCTTTCCTTCAATGCTCGATGAATCTGTGTATTCTCACAAAAAATGGGCTCCAAGAAGCACGCAACACAAAAATTTGGCTCGTACTCAAACTAATATGTCCTCCTTCTATCCCCATGGATCTAGTAACCCTTTTCCTTATTAAGGTTGTCTTCAAACATCCGGTATAGTAGTTGTAGGGGGGATCTTGGTTGCTCTAGAACTATCAAAACAACTTGGGAGGGGAGTGCCACATGAACCCTCTCCAAAATGGCATGCTCGAAAAAATCCTTGCCACCATTTTTTCTCTTGGGTCAAGTTCTATGTTTTTCCCCTGGCCCCTGTCCCCTTCTTGTTTCTACACCTGCTCCTTCCTCTAGCAAGTAGTTGCTAGATTTCGATCCTTTAGCTTACTCCATGGTACCACAAGAATTGTATGATGGGGTGATTCATATTTTTTCATGAAACTTCCATGCACCCTAAATGTGTTTGAAATTCCATCCACTCACCAAAGTAGGGGTTTCCCATGATATCCCTGTGACACATCATCATGCGGGGGTAGATGAGATTTTCCAGCTACTACAACCCCTGTAATGAAGACTATCCTAACACTGGTCTACTGACTATATGTAAAGAATTCCCAAAATTGGTTTGAAGCTAAACTAACTCGTGAGACTGTAGCATGACATGAAAATCATCCTTGTGAGTGGAGGATGTCCTCCCTTGTTTGGTTCTGTTGATGCAAACTAACCACCCCCTTTGTATGAAATCTCATTTTCTCGTTCTAGCATCCAAGGCACTTTAAACATAGTCTCCTCTTCCATATCTACTCATTCCATTGTCATTTCCTTAATCCTTTTCATTCCTCCTTCAACTGCATTAATGATATTCATCACATTCCTCCCTTTTTTCACCATCCTTGTACTACTCCTCCCACTCCAAATATGAACAATCCTCATCTACTCTAATTCTCTACTGCTCTAAAACTTCCTCTCTACAATTATTTTGTTCCTTAGTTATCCGTCAGGTGGTATTTTATAGCACTTCACGCTTCCCACTCCCGTATTTCGTATGATTGTGACATTGCTTCGGTCATTATGGCTTACAGACCCAAATTGTTATCTTTGTTAAATCCATGTGAAATATCCTCCTATGGCTTGGCCTGATGAGATGGTTTACACTTGCCATATCTTCTGTCTAGTTAGTTTCATATTACTTTATATTTTTACCTCGGTATTATCCATATTTGGTCCCATCTTCCTGATAATCCATGGTTCATCTTGAATACTCACATGCTCTTTCCTCTAACTGAAAAAAATTGGAAACCTTCCCAACCGTTTTATGTCATGTCAATTATTATTTCCATTTAGTGAACAGTCATTCTGGTATAATTCCTATCACGGGTTTCTGACCTCTACCTGAGTTTCTGAACTTCCATATGTTAGAGTACACTACCACTATTTCATTTTAACTACAATACTATGGCTCTCGACTCCCATCTTAAGTTTTTCACACAATTTTTCTTCAGTGGGACTACCCAAAACACAGTGTGTTGTTTATCTTTGATAGTAACCTTGCACTGATATGCCTCCAACTCAAACTTATTCCTTCCAGCATGCTGAGCTGATTTTATCTATACCTCTCTAACAGGTCGGGTCAATAATCTCGTTGGACATCTCTACTACCGATTCAATTGTTGGAAATATTGTCATTGATGGCAAAGGAGAAGAAAAAAGAAGCAGTTGAACTATCACTAAGGAAAAAGAATAGAGAAGAACTAGCAATAAGACAAAGGAGACAGACAAGGAGCAGAATTGAAGCAAAGAGCTATTCAAGGTGCAGAGTAGTGAGGGTAGAAGTACGACTGTGGACAAATAGAGTTTCTGGTTGTAAGCCTACAGACATTTTTAGAAGGGCCATCGATTGAAGATCAGGCCAGTAGCAATTGTAATTTGAGTTCAGATGTATAGATGAAGAATTGTTTCTGAATTCTGTGCAATTTTGTTGAATAATAATGAAGCAAAAAATTTCCTAAAAGTATTGCTCAGCATAAAAAAAAATCGATGTTAGTTAATATCGATATTATATTTGTTAATTGAATTAGTCAGAGATGGGTTTTAATTCGGCAGTTTGATACATCGGAGTGGCCAACAAAGTAATTGGGTTTTGGAGAAAAATCTGTCATTTGGTTTGAAATCATTTGGGAATTTAGTGTGGATTGAACCACAAAGACTGGATATGGCAATCATGGTCGCATTGCCAAAGCTGATGTTTTATATGCCGTAGGCTATAATTAAAAGAAATGTTGATATCATATATGAGCAGACCATTTACATATATGAAAGTAACCAAATTGTGTAGAATGAATGTCTGTGTGAGTTTAAGGTCGAACCCTGGCCCTAATCAAAACTATGTGTGGAATGAAAGCGAAAATTCTGTGTTAAGGCAAAATTGTGAGAAAACAACAAAATAGTGGATAGAGAATGGTTAAGAATGAAGTATTAAGAACGCAGTTCCAGAATTGCAAGTCAAAGGTTAACGCAATTGAAGAAGAAATCGAAGAGGAATGATATATAGAAATTGAGAAGGGAAGATTGAGTTGTTAGAATTGGAGTCTATATTGTAAAAGAATTTGATACACATATCATTGTGCACACGTTGTGAAATCCACAAGTGGAATGATGGCTCAATTGCAGAGATGTGTGCATAAGGAAAGAGGATTTACACATTCAATTGTGTAAATATGATACCACAATATCAAGGGTTGGTTGAAGTGGTTACTTGAACAACAGTGAGATGGGAGCTAAAAATTGAATGGAATGTAGCAGTGGTTAAAATGTGAAGAGCATGCAGAGGTTTGCGTCGAGGTCGAAAGGAAACAACTGGTGTGAGTAATTTGTGCAAAGAAATAGCGAAAGGAAAATAATGAAGGCGCAGAAGGATAGCAGAATACCACACTAAAAGAAACGAAACCTTGAAGTCTGAACCGTGAGGGTGATTTTGAGAACAAAAACTAGTAGTTTCACATTTTTATTAAATGGTAAGCGGAATTTCTAAAAAGAATGCAATAAAGGTCTTTGAATGAAGCATGGCATAGATGGTATTCAAAAACTGTCTATTTCGCATTTTTTTTTCGAGTTAAAGTTCTATTCTTAAAAAATGTGATTTTCGTTCAATGGTAAAGATGAAAGATCAAAGGATGTTTGCAATAAAAGTTACAGGGGTTTTATCTGGTGAAGAGGTAAGAGTTAAGCTGTGGGGCTCGTATTAATCATATGGATAATTGAGTATTATTAAAGCCGAGGAAATGTTGCGTGGTCTAAAAGTATTGTGATGGTGTCTATGGTTTACTCCAAAGTTGAATTGTTAATAAGAAAATCAAACGTGAATCTGGGTCGGAGTTATATAAATTGGTGGGGTCAAACCCAACCGTTGCATTAATATATGATGTGATGTGCTGTGGGCCCGAAATTATTAATATTGAGTTTTAAGGTTAATGAGGTCGGAGTTTCGTATGAAATACAATGGAATATGAACATAGCCCAACATGTGTTAATAAAAGGTGAAACCAATATACGTTAACATATAAGTTAGCACTTGGGATTGTATCAAAGTCGAGCTTTGATATAAGACAATAGGGTGAGCTGGTAAGTGTGAAAGCCAAAGATTTAGAATTGTGGGCCCAAGGGAAAGAGTAAACGTTGATGACAGAACTCTAATGTGTTGATATTCAGTTTATGTGTTGAATGAGTTGTGGGACCCAGACGGACCTAATGTTGGTGATAAAGTATGGAAGAGCATAGTATATGCGTCATGGTGTTAAACCATATGTGAAGTGAGTCTCGACAAAACGTTGAATAGATGCATGAACACATATTAATGTATGTAGTGAGATCGAAGTTCATACTTCGATTCAAATGCCAATTGTAAATAAAAGGAGAATTTTTTGCAAAGATCGTATATATGGTTGAGTTTAAATGAAAATCGAATATTAATTTGAGGTGCCATATGGTGTGAGAACTCAAACTCAGATTTGGTCTAAAATCGAGTTGAGACCAAGCATGGTATGTAAAGTAGAACTCCGCATATAAAAATTGAAGGAGGTTTTATTTACAAGGTTTTAAATCAGAGATTTGAAGAAAGCTTCCGCATTGATACAGCTGTCAGATTTAGAACATAATTTGGGAAATGCATTATACATGCATGGAAAACGAGAGAGTATGCAGAACTGTTACATGACAGCAACATAAAATACAAACGCACAGCGAGCCAAGAACTGAATGGGTTGAATTGAAATACTTATTGTAAATGAAAATGTAAAGTTTTATTTATTTCATATTTTTTGTGATGCAATGGCAAGTCTCTGTGGGCAAAGAAATACCCCACTGTAATATTGAAATGTATACATATTGTTATATTTTTTCTGAATGTGCTAGGAAAGAAAACGAGAAGGTGGAAGGCAAAGATTCATGGTTGTTCACTTCGAATTCCGTGTGGAATGCAAACAGTCATGCGGTGAATTCTATAAATGATATCACATAGATATGCATAGAGATGGTTTTGAGAATGGAGAAATGAGGCAGAGAGGGTAAGAAGAAGGAGGAGCAGATATAGAAGCTGTGAAGATTCAGTGATGATTTAAGGTAGATATGAAGGCTAGTGGACAGCAATGAAGAAGGAATAGAACAGAGTTGATATCCAGGTAAATAGGCATGTTTTTTTTATGAAAAGAGTAAGGAAGTTAGTGCTTCCATATCAAGTTGTAGCTTGATAGATGTCAATTGTAGTTGGCTGAGGTAGGAGCCTCCTGTAGGTTGTAGCCTGCATAAAATAGATGGGAGTTGGAGCTTTATTGCAAGTTGTAGCTTGCAAAATTGAGGTAGTAGCCTCCTGTGGGTTGGAGCCTACAGAAAATCAGTGGTGAGAGGGAGTTGGAGCTTGCTTTTGCATCACAACAATAATAAGATGTGGTTTTCTCCCTTTTCAGGTTTCCACTTATGTCTGTTGTCTATGTGCATGATGTTTATGTGTTGATATGGTTTATCTAATCTACTTTATACCTGCTGCTCGCATATTAAGATTGCTATTACATTATGTAATAATTTGATCATGAAATGAAGGTGTAAATAAGTTTAAAGGAAAGTTTTAAAAGTCCATGAATGTGTTAAACTGATTCACCCCCCCCTCTCAATTTAACTAAGGGTTCAACATCAATACCAACCTATGTACATCATCCTTTAGTTATATAAATAGGGGGCAACACCCCTTATCATTAACTCTTATTTAGGTTAGAAATCTTCTCAGAAGGTGGAACAACTTATGATCGTGGCCAACCTCTAATTAAGTATAGCCACTATACTTACATCCTCAGGTTTATCCTGTATAAATTTATAGAAATTATATACCAATGGATTCAATCCGATCTTGTGATGTACTAAAACAAGATATTGAATCCTTCTACAATATTTGTGGAATATAAAACATGATCACTCAATCACATGCAAGTAATAGAAAGAAACTATCAATCACACAACAAAAGATGTATATGTGGAAAGATACCGCTCAAAACCCCTCTATTATAAATTTTACAAAGTAAAAGAATCATGAAACCATAAATTTCTTTCTCACACCTAGAAAATCATGCCCTCTCTTTACTATTCACTTTAATCCTGCTCAAAACTTACTAGCAATTCTCAGGAAAAATTTACAAAAACTTAGCCAATTCTTAGCCTATGCTAAGCCCAGCCTTGATCACACAATCCCTAGGAAATTAATCCATATTAAATAGGATAATCATCCTTCCTTGACTACACAATCCATCATTCCCTTATCGTGACTTTATAATTGCGCATGGGAAGTTTGTTAATAATACAACTAATAGTTATTTTCCCTTTAACCTTTGTCTCAACTGGGTATTCATCAAAATTGAAATTCATGCAACTATTAATAGTGAATCATCAATTATGTAATTTATCACTACTTCTGAATTAAACCTAATTTAATTCATTGGACCTATCAATAATTCATCACTCAGTTAGAACTAGTTAAATTTATTTTAACTCAATTAATTGAGTTAACGGATTACACCTGCACCCCACTAGTGCATTAACTGCAACTAGACCCCAAAAATATGAAAATCACTCTAAATTCCTCATCTTAGATCCTCAACCAGAATTTTTTGAGCTACTTAGTCATCATGACTTATTTAACTGATACAAATGGTTATGAGATGAAATTACAATTTATTATCCAAATTATTTAAGGGAATAATACATTAGACACCCACATTCCTCACTAGTATGTAATTGAAATTCCTCATTGAATTTCCTCACCAATGTGTGGGTGATTTTTGTCATTTAGAGTTGCCAATTTCACTGTTTGTTGCTACAAATATCTACATTCCCTCTCAGCAAGAATTGAATTCAATCTATCTCGAAATGGTACCTTTTGAATTTTATACATGCAACGCTTCTCTATTGTTGTTTGCACCTACGACTCCTGAAACTGAATAGCCTCCGAAAAACTGAATAAATGTAATGCATCTGTCATCAAAGTCTTGTGACTTATTCTAGCTGAGGCACATGTCTATTGGACACTCTGCGCTGCTTCTGACATCTGCATCCATGCCCTTTGCAATGCTACCAACTCTGATTTGTGCACCAGTATCCGACATATATCACTCTGATTTCTGTCTTCCTGACATCTGACAGCATCAATCCAACTGATCCTTCCTGCTACTGTTGTATTTGAGCTCCTCGTTGCTAGGTTCGATCCATGGGACACACCATCTCAATGGAAAATTCCCAAATTTCTTCTCTTGGGATTATGTCTGCAGATCGCCACACCTCTCACTTAGAGGTATGGCTGCATGTGCTGCCTCTACAAATATGGCTTGAAATTTCCCCCTCCTTGAGGTCTCTGCTTGAGTGGACACTTGGACTCAATCTCCTCTTTTATTCTCCAATTGTGGCTTCTCCACAAACTTCCGATACTGCTTCTAAGGCTGCATGCTGAGAGATAATTTGAACTCCCTCTCAACCAGCAAGTAACCTTTGGTTTTCTCATCAAATATTTGCATGCATCCTCGACCTCGAGATAATACATGTTCTTCAATCTACACCGATATGTTTCACCTATCCTGTGGATATTTTTTTAAGGAAAACCTTTCCTTTTCTAAACATCACATCATAACCATGGTCTTCCAATACCGCTACAGAGACAAGATTCTTCCCTAGGCCCAGAACATACAAAACATCTGCTAGTTTGAGAGGGGAGCCATACTCCCTTTGAAAGGTAATTGTACCTATGTTGGTCGCACTATACCTCCTGTCATATCCAAACTCTATGTTCTGCTAGAGGTCCTTCTGCTCCAAGTAAATAAGGAGATCTCTATTCCCCTTCATATGGAATGAGGCACCATTATCTACATACCACATGCATCCCATTATAGTGTTAGCCATGCATGCAACCAGAGTAAAATAAAGCTCGAACTGTGGAGCTAAAGCTTCACCTGCTGCAACTGCAGGCTCCTTCTTGCTTGCCTTCTTCTATAGAAAATTTGAGGCATAGTGCCCATGCTTGTGAAAATGAAAACACCCGACCTTGGTCAAGTCCCTCTTGACACATTTGCCTTGGGTCTTCTTTCCCTTGGCTTTCTTTCCTTTTTTGACTAATACACAATATTATTCTTTTTTGGAGTTGGAAGTCTCGTCTCTGGTGCTCCGCCTTATCTCTTCTATTACCAAGTTGGGCCACAAATGCTCCCAGTATGATAACTTCTCCCTCCCATTCACAGAGTCTTGGTAACTATGCCAGCTCTTAGGAAGACCTATAAGTGCTAGGCTCATGAAATCATCTTGGTCTATGGTCACATCAATACTTATAATCTCATATTGACATTGAGTGAACTTCGCAAAGTATGTTGGTACCATCTCGCCCTCCTCCATCTTGATCTTTCTGAGCTTGTCCTTCAGCGCCAACTTCCTGTGTTCATTTTTATCATGAAACATATCTGTCAAGGCCCTTCGCATAGCATATCAAGTCGCCTTCCCATGGAGACTCGAGACAATATGATCTCAAACTCCCTCTAAAAATATCCCTCTCACCTTTTCTACCTTCTTCTTTCATGCATCAAGAAGTTGGGCATATGCTACTGTGGGATTTTGAATAGAAAAATATATGAATTCCATCAACCCATTGTCGTCCAAAATTTCCTCCAACCTATCCTTCCATGCAATATAATTCAAATTTCCTATAGTAAAAATATAGTTTCAAGCCATTGAAATACATGTTGATCTCCTGCTGGATCCTGAAGAATAAATCCACAAATTTTAACATGTTTTTAAAGATAAACTCAAATTATTCTCTTCTATTGTGATTACTGGTGCTCTCATAACGTATAGAAGTTTATATAAATTCTATACCAATGGATTCAATCTGATCTTGTGATGTACTAAAAAAATATATTGAATCCTTCTACAATATTTGTGGAATATAAAACATGATCGCTCATTCACATGCAAGCAAGAGAAATAAATTATAAATCACACAACACAAGATGTATCTAGGGAAAGAAATTTCTCAAAACCCCTTTATCATATATTTTAAAAAGTCAAATGATCATGAAACAATTAATTCTTTCTCACACTAATTAAATCATGCACTCTCCTGACTGTTTCACTCTGATCCTTCTCAAAATGGACTAGAAATTCTCAAGAAAAATTGACAAACACTTAGCCAATTCTCAACCTCTACTAAGCCCAACCTTGTTCATACAATCCCTAGGAAAGTAGTCCTTGTTAAATAGGATAATCAACCTTCCCTGATTGCGTATTCCACTAGTGCATTAACTGCAACTAGACCCCCAAAATATTAGAATCACTCTACATGCCTCACCTTAGGCCCTCAACTCGAATTTCTTAAGCTAACTTAGTCATCATGACTTATTTAACTGATACAAGTTGTTATGAGATGAAATTAAAATTTATTTTCCAATTTATTTATGGGAAAAATAAATTATACACCCACATTCCTCACTAGCGTGTAACTGAAATTCCTCACTAAATTTCCTCACCAACGTTTGGGTGATTTTTGTCCTTTCTATTTGCTAATTTCATTATTTCTGGTTACAAAATCCAACACTTCCTTGGCTTGGATAACCATATTTATTTCCTCAAAAGTGTTGGGGAAAACGTTATTCCTTATGGAGGCCTTAAAGTCCTCCAAGGCCTATGAATTTGAAAAACAAATAAACTAAGAATGAAAAGTATATTGTATAACATTTTTTTATGATCTTTACTAATGTTTATTAGAATTTTTATGTGTTTTACATCATTGGAATGACATCTTAGTTGTAATTTAATTGAAATTTTATTCTCGTATATATGTTCACTTTTATATGATGTAATATGATTACGGTTTTGGTTAATATGTTTTAATATTAGAAGTATATAAAAAATATTAAATATGGTATGAAATAAATAATAATTTTTCATTTTAATTTTTTTTTTGTAGAACACGAGTCTTCCAGAAAAACCAGTTGACCCTAATATCAATGTAGATTGTGTTGGGTCTTATTCATACATTTGAAACGATGATGTTGAGGTAGATGGAGAGGACACCAAGGAAAAGTACAACGATGATGACAGTGATGATGATCATTATGTTGATGAACATGATAGGCACTATGATGATTATTAGCACTTTACTAGTAGTGGTGAGTGACATTGATCATACAAACTCCATCATGGATCATTGTTGATAAATATTTATGATTCCTCTTTTCATGTTTATTACCATATGTATCATTGTCACCTACAATACCTTATTGATTTTTATCATTTTGACCTGTATCTTTTAGACTTAAATATCATTTGGACATGTATTATTTGGGCCTGTATTATGTGTAGCTCATCACGGACCAACAATTTTTTTATTACTAATATAAAAATAATAGTTATAGTTAAAATCAAAAATTATCTTGTTATTGTATTCCAATGTTGTGGTGTGATCTGTAACTATAAGAAATATGAAATATATCTTCTATGGAAATCCCTATGATGTGAATATTCACCTATATTATGTGTAGATGGTCACAACCAATAATTTTATTTATTAACAATATAATAATACTAGTTATAGGTTTTCAAAAAAATGTTGTTATTTTGTATGGATGTCCATTTCCCAAAACATTATTTATAAATGCTATGCTATGAAATATTTCAAATGAAACACAAATTACTCTATAATCATATAAGTTACTTAAGAGGCATGATATACTTAAATAATTTATTTGAAATAAAAATGATTAAATCAATAAATGGAAGCTATAAAGGAAGCATCATGAGTTGTTAAAATGGAAGAAGAATGTTTCTCTACAATGGAAATAAAATTTGGCATTAAGTTGGAAGCCATACATGGAGCTATTCTTGGCTCTAAATAGGAAGATAAGTTGGTTTCTTGATAGGATGCAAAATTGGAGGCTAATTAAGAAGAAAATACCAACACTGAAAGAAAAAAACCTTGGACCTAAAGAAAAAAGCCAACCCAGACGGTAAACAGGAAGCAAACATTGCAACTCAAAAGAAGAAAACCATGAGGCTAACAAGGAAGAAATTATGGAAGAAAAAAGAGGAAGAAACAATGGAAGCCAATTAGAAGCACAACAAAAGAAACATTGGAGGAAAAACTTGGACTTACCTAAGAATAAAAAAGAAGAAGTAATTTAAGTAGAAAAAAAAGAAGTAATAATACAAGCAATACTAGTAGCCAAACTTGGAATTACTTGAGAAGAAAAAATAGAAGCAATTAAAGTAGCAAACATATAATTGATAATGGAAGCAATATTAGAAGCCAAACTTGGTGTTCCGTAAGAATAAAACAGCGAAGGCATTGAGGTAACATACCCAGAAGTAATAATGAAAATAATATTAGAAGAAAAAAATACACTGTATTGGAAACCATATTAGAAGCTAAATATGATGCCATAATGGAATAAAATCTGGATGCAACAAGCAATGCCATATTGGAAGCAAAACCTAAAGAAAAAAATAATGTTATAATGGAAGAATAACTTGGCATAAATTAGGAAGCCAAAAAAGAAGTTATTTTTTATGCCATACTAGAGGCAAAACAGGAAGCACAATTGGGAGCAAAACTAGAAGTACAAATGGATGTAACAATGGAAGAAAAAATGGAAGAAACAGTTCTCGGCGCTAAACCCGATGTTATTTCCAACGCTAGTTTTGGCACTATTTCCGATGCCCAAGTGAAGAGGAATTGTAGCATCAGTTTTTTCACCACCAATTGAACGTCATTTGTAGGACAAAATACATTTATTTCAACGTTATTTCTATTGCTAATGTCCTATTTTGTTACAGTAGTTAATTATGGCCATTAGAGGGAAGAATAAGAAGAAGTCATCTAGAAATAAGAAAAAGCATATGAAGGGTTGTGATTATACAAGAAATGTATCAGATGTAGTAAAAGTACAATGAGATGTGAAACAAGATGATTTCTTCATAATCATGGATTTATAAGAGCAACTAGATGCAATACAATCCACCACGGAAAACATATCACAAAGAAACATGTATAACTAGGTTGGCTATAAATCAAGTGGAGTACCATTATTGAATGGATCAAGGTATGAAATATATAGTGAAATAATGGAATGTTATCGAATGGCTCAAGGCTTTAACATGTGGAAATTTGTTGTGAGTGGAAAAAATAATAATAATATATAATACAAAATCCATGAATATAATCTTCAGTACACTATCAAAATAAAGATTTTGATAAGGTAATTCAATATCAGAATACAAAAGATATGATAGATAATATATAACATATCTATGAGTAATATCACAAAGAGCCAAAAAATATTGAAAATCGTGAAATAGATGATCAAGGAAATCCCCATTTTGATGATCACCAAAAGAAAAATCCACATTCAAACGTTGAAAATTAAGAAGACTCAAAATAGTGGAAACACATTGGAAAGTTACATCATTAATCTTATATATATGTGTATACACCTTCATATAGTAATATTTACAAAGTGGAACATAGGGAAGAAATAATATCCCATAATAATATTGTATCGATAAACTCACTAGAAGAAGGTAATGGTCAAAATAAAGTGTCTTGCTTTGAATGTGAACATGTTAGTATATGATATGGGATAAAATAAAATTTAAATAATAATATACCATCAGTCTGAAGGCTCAATCAATAAAAAATGAATATTAATTGACAGATCCTCCAAAAGACAAGCAAAGAGATCTAGATATGGCTTTGAGATTGTCATAAAACTCTATAAAAGATGAGCTTACTGTTTTTCTAGAAGAAATAAGGAGACTAATAATTATGTAAAAATAACAAAAGGAATTACTTGAAAATAGGGATCATGATGTTACTATTTTGAATACCCAACTAGAAGAAGCAAGAAGGATGGAAGCAATGAGGTAGAGTAAGATAAAAAAAAAATAGAATATCATAATGAAGTTGTAGAAGCCGAAAATATTTTGTTAAAACATGATCTAGAAAAAACTAATAATCAGTTGATGAAATATGAAAAGAAAGAGGAGATGGAACTCCTATAAAATAGGGATAATGATATTTTGAGAAACTAACTAGAATAATGTAAAAGGATTGAGGATGCCTTAGAAAATAGCATTAAGGAAAATTTGCAGGAATCTGGAAAACTAGAAGAGGAAGTTGTCTCCACAAAGAAGAAATTAGAGGAAGAAAACCATAATTTGAAGTTTTTTAAAGAAACTAAAATGCTGGACATAATTCGCAGTAAGAAAATATTTCCCCTCATTAAGACAATCTTGGGTATGAGGAAGATAATGGGACACAAAATAGAGAATAGCTCAAGGGTTATATCGATACATTCATATGATACAGTAGCAATACAATTGAAGAATCCATTCAATCAAATTAATAGCATAATAAAGTGAATATAAGTTGCACAATCAATATTAAAATAGGAGTAAAGAGTCAATAAGATGCTCATAAAGCCATCCAGGGCAAGGAAAGAAACCAAGATAAGTTTGAAAGTACTACTACATTAGGAAGTCATTCTATTCCTCTCAAGGGATGTATAAGAAGGAATTTAATAGGAGATAAAGATTAGAAAATATATGAATCCTTTCAAAGGAAGAACAAATTCAGACAAAATGATTCATTAGGACAATCCTCTTAGTTAGCTATCAAAATACATGTTTTGGTTATTATTTGTCATCTACAAGATTTGAACATAAAGCAAGGGATTACAAGACTCATTAGGGGAATTTTGAGGTCTAAAATGGAATTCCTAAGGAAATTATAAAATAATAATGGAAATAATAAAATAAGATTTGATTGCATCATCAAATTTTAGAGGGAAAAAAGAAAAAACTACTTTTTCAACTCATATTTTCAACTTATCTCCCTATGGGTTTACTTAAATTTCGAGTGGGAACACTCGTTGGATGCAAATTTAATCCCTCATCCAAGGATTACCCTTGTTGCATACTTTCTATGGACCCTGCTACATGAAAAATGATGAAAAACGTGATTTGCAATCACGTTTTTTCATGTATTTCTCATTTTTCGTGAAGTAGGGTCCATCAAAAGTATGCAACATAGGTGCTCCTTGGACAAGGAATTGAACTTTTCATCCAAAGAGTACTCCTACTCGAAATTTGAGTAAAATCTTAGGGAGATAAGTTGAAAATACAAGTTGAAAAAGTAGTTTTATTATTTTATTATTTTTTAACCCCAAAAATGGTGAATCATCCCCCGTGGTTGACATCATCATTTTTTAATCCTATTTTTTCTTATAAAGTTTATTTTGGTTGTACATTTTTCTTAGGAGACCAATTTTAGACCTCAAAAGTTCTCTAATTCAATGCCAATAATTCTTATGTCATAAATAGATGCTATTATCATACTTCCGAGAAAAAATGTATGGGAAATAATAATTTACAATAACACACAATATGAACCATTTCTACCATTACTCAAGTTAAAAAAAAAATGCTACAAATGTCACAATGTTGGGAATATAGCTCATGATTACAAAATTGACATGAGATGTTTTTATAAACAACCCAAGAAATAAATTTTCTCTATTGATAGAAGAAATATTTAAAAGGAGTGGAGAAGGAAAGAAGAAGAGCCAAAGATAGATCTGAACACTTAGATGTAATCTATTGGTTAAGGCTTCTTAAAGTATATGCAAGTTTGAGGTAAGATGAAATGTGAAGAAACAAAAGTTTGCAGGAATGAGTACTCTAAAATAAGTAATGGAAATAGTATGGAAAATAAAAATACAAGAAGTTAAATATTTATATGAAATTTTAAGAAATATGTATGAAAAAATAGGATCAAAGGAATCCAAGGAATAGGGGGAGCACTTGTTGGCTGGATAAATCGATCTTGCAGACAAGATCGATATCCCTAGTATCAGAAGATAGTCTAGCAACAAATAGACAATTAAATCTATCTATCAAAAGATAGTCTAGCAAAAAATAAACAATTAAATCTATCTTTCTCTAGATATATCACGATTTATAAGTAAATGCTACAAAGGTGTTATGATCCTACCTCGATCCAACGCTTGTTTGTAGTAGTCGTCCTTCAACCGTCCGAAAGAGTTATCTTCGAAAATCTGCAATCAAAAACAAACAAACATCAAATAGCACCTGCATAGCATATATTCATAAATCATATCTATTATGGTGATCAAGGAATCCATAAAATAAACAATCAAATGACAGCTTATTGAGAAAAGCAAACTTATTTGTATTAACTTTGAAATAGTAGAAGAACCTTGCAACCTTTTCAGCCTTGATGTTGAATAGGTCCTTCCGGGGTCCGAAGCAGGAATTTGCTCTACTCTGACAGGTCTTGCACTCTTCCAACCGAGACACATATAGGTATGTAATATTTCCTCATAAAATCTTAGCTAAAGGAGTATAAGTTCCAACAGCACTTTACCTCAAATAACACTAAAGCTTGAACTCCTTTTGAGGCTGCCCAATTCCTGTTTTTATAGTTCAAAAGAGGAGGTTACAATTCCAATTATGAAGGGATAAAGTCCTCCTTCAAAGGGATAAGCTCCTCACATCAAGGGGTTAGCTCCTTAAGGCATGGGATACATGAACCTGAAAAGAGCGGTTCTGCCACCGCAAGATTCTTTCCAGAGGCTTCTAGAAATGACTGAAAGTGAGATTTTTGAGTTTACTTGCTCATTTTTAATATTTCACATGGGTCCAAACCCTTAAGACAGAGAAAGTGCGGTCAGGTACGCATGATACATGACCATTAGATGCGGGACTGCAGGTAAGACAAAGAGAAAGTGCGATACCATAGTTTTATAGACTTTGAGAGCTTTTCTCTTATTTTTAAGGCTTGACATGAGGAACTAATGTTTTATACTTGCAAAGGAGGAAAGTATGAGTGATAATGAGCTCATACAGGTAGCATAATGTCAAGGTGACAATTTTCAGTGCAACATATTGCCCCCTAAAGTGTGAAGTTTGTAATAAATGAAGATAAAGTCTGTCATGTATGAAGAGTGAAGTACTTTATCATTTCAAGGATCATCCTCTGGACACCCCAGTCAGAACCTATAAAAAAATTCAATGAAAAATATATATATGTAGAAATATCATCGTTGAGGTAGGCATTCCCATACTCAGACCAAAACTAACTAGAAAACTTATTTAAATTGTTCTGATATAGGAATGATTTTTCAATATATCAACAGTATAGACATGTGTAGACACAGCATGGACGCAGCCATCTGTTTATGAATATTCCATTATATAAATGAATAGCACAATTCCTCGCAACCTGGATGGTAGAAACTAGATCCAGGGTCTTGATTTCCGCTTCTTGAGCTAGTACGACTCTATCCATGTGAATGAATGTGTCAAAGTCGAACATGGTATAAACCACTTGATTACTAGTCATTAATGTGAACTATTAAGAAGTGCGAGAGTAACCACCAGTAATGTCAATGGCCCTCAATGTA
Organism: Pinus albicaulis; assembly: GCA_034641835.2. Lineage (NCBI taxonomy): Eukaryota > Viridiplantae > Streptophyta > Pinopsida > Pinales > Pinaceae > Pinus > Pinus albicaulis. The sequence goes on along the minus strand of CM076581.1, from coordinate 479,133,235 downwards.
CTCAGTACAATCCATGAAATGTGAATGAATGAGCTGAAGTCCAACACGTCACAGAATCATTCGATCGAAGGTCAATGATGCACCCTGTCGTCGAAGGCGAGAAACCTGCTATTGAGGCATGCAGATTTCAAGGTACTGATGATTTCTAGATCAACTTCCTAGATAATGAGCTATCGTTGATAGAAATTGATATGTCGTAGGCAAGCCCACAACACGAAATCATAGATCAAGTTTTGAAGAAATATATTGGCAAGGACTGATTTAGGGATGGTCAAAATGGAAGAAAAATATTTTGCAGATGAATGGTTTGTTTGAACTATAATTTTGAACACATAACGACACTGTAGATGGCTTGGTGACAATTGACCCAAAGCTAATACCCAGAAACCGGTTGAAGACTTTCAATATGGTTTGATTAACTGTTAGGCAAAGGATTTTCCCAACCCAGGTGAACAAAAGTGTCGTGTTCAAGAGTGGTTAATGGCTTTTTGAATAAACAAAATGTAACAAACAAGTTAGTTTTTCTCTCTTTTCCCCCACCATTTCTGGCAAGTACCTCTTTATTTTTGACAAGCTTGAGGATGATAACATTTTCTTGTTTATAAGCTCATCCTTCGGATGATTCCAAGTTAGTTTAAAATTCGAACCCTAAGAAGGAGTGGTCCGTTCCTGTTTAAAATTGAACTGGTCCTTTACTGTTAAATTTTAACGAGTCCAGTATAGGAGAAACTCGGTGTTTTTCAATTTTAGGGAGTCAGAAGAAAAACTTAAGAAAACTCCATGGATGTACTTTTTTGTAAATTTAGTCTCTCGAGCCCGAAAAAGGATAAAATAATGCGGGAGAGAACTCTATTGATCGTAATTAGTCAACATATACCTTTTTCGTAAATAGTCCATTTCAGTTCATAAAAGGGGTAAACTTATACTAAAAGGACGATCATTCATTTATTTTAACGAGTTCAAATAATCAAGTGCTCGACAATATTTTCAATTTTCAAGAGTTTGAAAAGGGCTTAAAAGAGGACTTCAAGTTTTCGTTTTTTCGTAAGTTTTTGAAAGAGCCCAAAAAGTGATAAAAATATGCTCTTCGTTGAAAAATGATCAATTTTCCCGAAAAATCCAATTTTCTGCGCAAAAACTCGAAACATTACACATACTTGTTTAAGATAAATAAAAAAGTTTTCAAAAATTACCTTTTTAAAGTGAAAAATAAACAAATTAAAAATTCATTTATTCGTAAAAACTTATAAAAAGGGCTTTTCTAATTTCATTTTTACCATTTGAATTCAAAGTGAAAAGTAAGATCTTTTTCAGTAAAAAAGTTCCTGTGAAGATTCTGGAAAATCCGTCCATCAGAATTGAGAACCGTCAGCTCCAGGTAATCCACGTCCTCCTTAAATTGCATTTCATCTATTTACATTTTGTTTTTAGGCTTTATATTTTATTTTTAAGGGAAAAATAGGTTTAAAAAATTGCTCGCGGGGGTCTGCAGGCGCAACATGGGGGCCCTACGGACCCTAAATTTTTCCTACAAGGAAAAAAGTCATGGGTTCACACCTATTGCACAGTGACCGTGCGTTCCTATGCATTGTGTATGAGCAACAGGTGCGGACCCCACGTAATGGATTTTAAAACTTAAATTTCTTAATTTTCGCCCAAAATGTTTTAAACAAGTTTTTTCTAATATGTCTTTTTGTGTATTGTAGGAAATTCAAAATGCTTACTTGGCGAGAATGCGAGCAGGAGGATATAGACGATGCCGCAATGAATCATATGCCCACAATGAAAACATTGAGAGCATGCGGATTATACAAGTTCTGGGCCATACAGGGTATGAGGGCCCAAGTAGACCTCCTGACATGGCTGGTAAACAAATGGAATACTCAGGACCAGTGTTTTGTTATTGGCAGCCACCGACTCCAAATTGAGCCAGAGGATATATATTTTTTGACTGGTCTTCCCAAGAGGGGTGAACAAATATCTCTGTTTAGGACTAGGCCAGGTGACCAGTCTGTCGCTAGTCTTCGACTAGAGTTTTGCGATGATCAAGTAGACCCCAAGGATAAACGGATTGATATTAAAACTATCATTCGACATAAGCTCAAAGTTATTTCATTCACTGTTACTAGACTGTGTGGGAGTGCAGAATTTCATGTGGCTACTGGGTCCCAAATGCGGATTTCAATAGATTGTTTCTGAGGCACCATATTCAACTGGTGTGAAGCAGTATTGGCCAATGTGAAAGGCCAACTGACCAGAGCAAAAAATGGAAAGTTAAACAACTTTGGTTACAAATCCATTGTGGTTTCATTTTCTTTGAAGAGGATTCCCTTACTGGCTCCACAGCTCATTCCAGTCGATCCAGGCAGAGTCCGGGAACCTCGGATGGTTCGATGGGTAGCTTTGATGGCCTATCACACTAAGGGAATAGAGGTTGTTCAATTTTTGCCTGCATATTTTCGTTGGTTGAACAACCAAATTTTTGTGAATGAGTACTTTCCATACACTGGGATGGACTTCCACGGTGACCGAAACATGGCTCTTCCAGTAGGAGAACAATGGGATGATTCAGGTAAAAACCATTTTCAACATTTTCTAAGTTCTAATTTTTTTGTATTTTAAATTGTCCAAAACTAATAATCAAAAGTTTAAATGCATATGTGGGCCCACGACGACCAGCCGCTCTCCAGACTTACGAGAGGAGACACTCAGTTGCAGCAGCACCAGCCCCACAGGGCCAATCAACAGAGATCTTGACCGACTTGGAGCATCATCTAGAGCGCTGGACACTAGATATTCCAGAGACTGATATAGATGATATTCCACTTAGGTTACAGAGATATGTGATTGGGGTTCCAGGACCTTTTAGGAGGTTCCTGTCTAGGGTAGCCCGAGCAGTAGTTTCTTATCATGATCATCACTAGGGATAGGATGATCGATTTTGTAGACTCATAACATTTTTGACTTTTTGTATTATCATTTTTTCTGACATAAGGTGTTTTTCAAGCTATGATCGAAGACGATGTATATTTTTAAATACATTTCTATGCTATGATATATCAATATTACAGGCTATCTTATGTAACATGTTATCGAATGTTGTGTAATTTACTGTTTTGATTATTGCAAATGTCTATTTATCATACTAGAAGCAACTGCGTCTGCTAATGTATTTAAATGTCTTTTAATATGTTGATATTCAATGTAATGAAATTCACGTTCCAAGAGATGAACTCTCAATAATAATCATAATAATACTGGATTTATAATGGCATAAACCTTGTTAAGATGTAATACAACTAGTTTAGAATCCAACCTAACAATCAAAATCTGAATTCCAAATGATATGGATTCAGATAATAACTCAATCACTGCACTATACTCTGCAATTTTATTCATTGTTTGAACGATTCTTACCCCATGCATGGATACTAACTCATCAGAGGGGGAATAGATAACCCAAGCTGCGGAAGAAATGTTCCATGTAGTACGACAAGCACCATCAACAAAACCAATATACGTTTAAAGAGACGTCGACATCTGCAATATCAAGAGTAAAACCCAGAAAAGTAGGAATAGTGATAAGAGAAAACTCTAAACTAGGAATGCTTTTCTAATCTAAGACACACTAACAGTAAATAAACTAATCTAACAAAAATCTCCACTCAGAATTTAAGCATAATATATCTTCAGATAAAGCCCATTTCTGGGTTTATCTAAAGAGACCCCTTCAAAATATATCAGTTCATAGGCCCCTTTTCCAGCTTTCACTTAACAACGTAAGGACCATGCCACATAGGTACAAATTTTCCAGCCCCTAGCTTATCGTTCGCTTGATCGTATACTAAAACTAGGTCTCCTTTTGAAAAATTGTGAGGTGTAACATTTCTGTCGTACTAAGCTTTCATTCGTTTTGCATGAGCTTCATTTGATAATGCAGCAGTGCGTCGATTCTCATCTAGCTGAGCTAAGTACAAAAAGCATTTTTATTCTTCAGAAGTAGCTGGGAGTAATTCTATGGCTAATTTTAATGACGAAATTTCCCATTCAATAGGTAACACAGCTTCCAAACCGTAAACCAGTTGAAAAGGAGTGAAACCAGTTGATGTTTTTACTGAGGTCTGATATGCCAAAAGAGCTGAAAATAGCATGGTATGCCAATTCGACTTATGAATACCAATGATTCATTTGATCATAGTGACTAAAACTTTATTGATAGCTTCAACTAGACCATTAGCCTATGGGTAATATGGAGTAGAACTATCGTGGGGCAGGGCAAGTTGATCTATTAGTTCAGTCATCATGATATTTCAAAAATTACTTTCATGATCCATAATGATAGCTTGAGGAACACTGAATCTAGAAATTATATGATTGAACATGAAAGTTGCAGCAGTCTTGCCATCTACCGAAAATGTAGGCATTGCCTCGGCCCACTTAGTAAAATAATCTACCGCTAGGATAATATATGCATGCCCCCTGGCCGAGTGAGGTTTACATGTAATAAAGTCAATACCCCACTTTGTGAAAGGACCGACAACAATTATAGGGTGAAGAGGAGCAGGTGGTGCACGCATTTTACGTCAAAGACCTGACAATTGTGGCATTTTCGGACTGCATAGATACAATATTTGAATAAGGACGACCATAAATAACCAGCATGAAATATCTTTTGGGCTGTGGCATACCCAAACATATGACTGCCACATGCTCCAGAATGGTAGTCATTCAGAACCTTCTCAACTTCTTCATGAGTAAGACAACGTCAGAAAATAGAATCTGCTCCACGACGATAGAGTATATCACCAATAATATTGTATTGTTGGGATTGGAAATGTATTTTATGTCACTGAGATCATGAGATTTAAGGCCGAAAATATTGGGTTTGGAGATAAATAATAATACCCCCATACCAAGGATCAAGAGTACTGATAAGAAACAAGGATTCGTCCGCAATGCGCTGCTCTGCCATAGTTTTAGTATTAGTAGATAGGAAATCACACATCAGTTCAACAAAAATGAAAGACTTATTTCCCTTGGATTTTTCAAATTCCAAGTCAAATTCCTGTAGAATAACTATCTATTTGGAATAATTTCCCCCTAGCAATTGTTTGGTCAAGATATACATCATGGGGTTACAGTCAGAAATCACTATTGTTTTGCATAATAAGATGTAGTGTCGAAATATTTGGACAGATTGGACAACTGCCAAGGCCAATTTCTCCACATGCGAATATTTAATCTCAGTCGAATGCAGATTTCGACTAAGATAGTAAATCCCATGTTCATTGTTGAATTCATCTTCCTGAACTACAACCATCGCAATGGTGGAATGAGAAGCGGCGAGGTACAAAAAATAATCCTGGTTGTAATTGGGAGGATGTAGTAACAATGCATGGGTCAACGCGTGTTTGAGTGCATCAAAAGATCGATTAGCGATCTCATTCCAAAAAAATGGAATGTTCTGTTTTAACAACCTGGTAAAACCCTTTGTGAACTTGGCATAGTTAGGAATGAAACGACGTAAAAAATTTGCTTTCCCCTGCAAACTTTGGAGTTGGCGAAGAGTCGAAGGAGGAGGTAGATTGACGATAGCTTCAACCTTCGATGGATCAACATGAATGCCTTATTTTGAAACCACAAATCCCAGTAAGCAACCTGATTCTACACAGAAAACATATTTGTGTGGATTCAACCGAATTCTATAATGCCTACATCTCATAAAGATAGCTCGTAAATGAGTGAGATGATCGGCTCTACGCGATGAATGGGCAGGTAAATCATTGAGATAAGGCTACACAATGTGCTTGATGTCATGAAATGCGTAAGTCATAGCCCTTTGAAAATTTTCTCCAGCGTTCTTTAATCCAAAGGGTAGTTTGCAATAAGAAAATGTTCCCCACGGACAAATGAAAGATGTTTTAGGTTGATCAGCAGGGATTATGTTGATTTGATTGTCACCAAAAAAACCATCCATAAAGGAAAAAATTTCACTACCAGCACAATCATCAATAATTTGATCAATATAAGGGGTTGGATAATTGTCTTTAGGACAAGCTCGATTAATATCCCTATAGTCGATACATACTCTTATCGTTCCTTGTTTTTTGTTGACAGGAACAATATTCGATACCCAATCGGTTAAAGGAATTGGATAAATGAACCCTGCCCCAAGTAATTTCTCAACTTTGGCTTTGATAGCAGCAACTTTTCTTGGATGTATTTGACGTAAACGTTGTCGGACAGGTTTAGCATGTGGGTAAGTCTTAATTTCATGGACAACAATTTACGGATCGATTCCTGGCATTTATTCATATGAACAGGAAAACACATCACGAAATTCTTGAAATAGGGCTTTATAAGTTTGGATTTCATCGTCCATACAGGAAGCACCTATATGAATGTTTTGAATAATTCTTGGCTTAACTGAAATTTCAATAGGAATCGCTCGAGAGATATTTTCCAGATTTAACTCATAATTAGAATGTTGCAATGGATTATGTGGTTCTTTGACATAATCAATAGTAAAAATAGAAGAGAAATCATTTTCAAAATGATCAAGCTCAGGTAAAAATGAAGATCGGTGATGTAGATCTTCCCATGGTAAATCATCAACAGACAAGAGTTCACGAATCTGTTCATCAGTATGAACAAGATCAGGAAATGTTGTTGTAGCTAAGCTAGATATAGAAAGTGATTCCTCATGGATCACATTCATTGGATCAATTTCAGTTGAAGAAGGATCATAAAGCAACTGTACAGCCTGATATGAAATTTCAAAGGGACTCAAAGGCATCGCGCCATCAAATGAATCCACCTAGAAATTGGAAGGTACGATCGAATGATCATCAAAAGTAATAGTATTTGATGAAATCATATGAATATTTGCGATATAAGGTGATACGTTAGGAGAAGAAAAGGAAAAAGTTCCCAGTAAACCAGAATCCTTAATCAAACCTATGCCAACATCCTTGTAAGGGATAGTTGTTTTACCAATGTGTTGAATACTATCTGTAGAGGCTGGATCGGATGAGAAATAAGTCATCTAGTCTATTGTAACGATATTTCCTTTTTGTGGAAACTTGATAAGCTAAAAGACCGATGAAAAAATAGTAGTCATAGCATAGGAAAAACTGTGACCTAGAAGAAGGTTGTAATCTAGAGGGGCATCAACCACTTCCACATCTATATTTACGGGTTTTCCTTCTACCTCTATAGGTAAATTCTACAAAATACCAAAAGGATGGAACCCTCGGCCATCAAAAGCCTTTAGAATTTTCAGAGACTAATTGAGTGTGGGAGAACCAAGCGATTTCCAACACTAGATTGACATAATACACGTAGAATCCCCTTCATCAATCAAAGTCCGAAAGACCGGTCTGTTTTTTACTAACACTGGAATTTGGAAAGCCATTGGATGGGGTACGCGGGGTGTACTATTCTCTAAATTGAAGATTATTAGGTTCAAATTCTAAATATCGACAGCTCCTATGGCAGAAAATAGTAATTTACACTGTGCCAGGCACGATTGCAGCACTTCCAAAGCTGACATTGCTGAAGGGGAAATAGCTAAGTCCTCAACAATGTTGTAATTCTGAGCAGCTCTCGCATGTGGATTGAAAGTTGATTTACGAAGTACACCTTTAGCAGGCGGTTTGATTACTAATTCTGAGTTGGGTTTCTCGATCTGTAGCGGATCAGAAACAGGAGGAGTTGTAGTTGATGTGTTTGAATTAGAAGATTCTGCTTCTTTACCATCAACAGGATTCTTACTACCATAATCTTGTGATCGCGTCACAATCCTAACATGAGACATCATCATAATGGGTTCTTCTGAGGAGTTCGAGGTAGAACCAATCATATTACTATCTTGAGTAGGAAAAGGATCCTTGAAGATAGTAGACATTTGAGAACCTTTAACGAATTTTGAAACCTCTGCCTGATGTGGGCATTCTTTGGTAAAATGATCCTCGTCGCAAATGAAACAAGGATAGCGAGGTTTGCGTTTTTCGTCAGTAGATTCATTTTTATCTGTTTTATTTTTTGAATTTTGTTTGTTTTTATTATTCCCCTTATTTTTACTGCCAGATTTAGATTTTGTTGTAGATGACTCTACGACATGGATGTCAGTAGAAACTTCAGCAGAAGAATCTCCTTTGGGAGAATCAGGTAACGCTATTATAGGAGAAGAATTATTTGAAGATTTATTCTTTCTTTTAGTACTAACTGAACCAATCATACCATCAGCGGCATGAGAGCCCGAAGAAGCTGCAGTTACTTGACCGTGTTTTGGAAGATTAGGAATTTTTCATGTAAAGTACCTGACTGCGTATAAACGAGGTCAAGGTACTGAGCTTGAGCAATAACTTGCTCTTTAGTAACAACTCCTCCCTTAGTTACATCTTTAGTGATTTTGGGTAATAATTATTTAATGAACCATTCCGCCAAAATTTGATCCAGAATGAAATCTTTCACTAAACGCCTTCTACGTCGCCATTCGTGAATATGATCAGAAATATACATGGACATGGATCTTTTTAGTGAAGTCAATTGTTCCGTTCCATTGTCGTATCTGACAGGCAATTGAAAATGAGTTAAGAAAGCAGTTCCTAATTGATTGAAAATATTAAAAGAGCCTCGTGGTAACTCAATGTACCATTTGGCGGCAAGACCAATAAGAGTTCATTGAAAAAGGTGTAAGTGAATTGAATCATTAATGATCGAATTAGATGCACACCAGAGGTGATAAGTCATAACGTGATTTGACGGATCCTCTCCTGACTTACCCTCAAATTTCGGTATATCACTGGGCAACTTATTAGGCATTGGCGGCCAATACGGAAGATAATAAATCAGATCATTCGTAAGGCGCGACAAGTCAGGTAAATCCAAAGTTGCAATAAATGGTAACTGACGGTTAGGGTCACGAAAACCTTGAGTAATGAGACCAGTTCTAGGAGGAGGATATCCATGATAACCTAGAATCGGATTTTCATTAGGAATGGTATAACCTCCAGGAAAACCAGGATTAACTGGACCAAATTGTGGTTGTTGAGGTTGTTGATAAGTATAGCCAGGATACGGTTGATACTGATAAAATGGGTTTCGTGCAATAGTACCGAATTGATATTGTCCCTGGTATGGATGATATGTGAATTGCGGTTGACTTGTGGAAATTGTGGCAATCGTACTTGTACCAGCTTGTCCTACAGGCATCTGGACCAAATTCTGAACTGTAGGTCCTGACTGGGGCACAAATACTTGAGGAATTTGCATGGATGTAGGGATAAAAGAAACCAGAGCTAGAGATACTCCAGAAACAGGTGTTGTAGGTTCAATAGATGTTACAGTAGTTGCAACAGTTTGAGGCGGAGTCTGAGGTGTACCAGGCCCAGGCTACTAAATAGAACCAGATGCAGAGACTTGAACAATAGGCTGGACAGGTTGCTGGGTTTGACCAGAAACCAAAAGCTGTCCAGGTTGATATGGTAACTGCACATTAGGTTGCATAATCTATTGAATTTGGGATGGATTCCACACCATGTTCATTCCGGGGTATTCTCTCATAGAAGGTTGTGCATATGAAGGACCATAGCCTGGTTGAACGTAGGGTTGATAATTAAATGGTAAATTTCCAGCTCCTTGTACAAATGATTGACCAGAAGGTGGTTAGAAACCTTGAGTTTGGTACTGAACTTGTGGTTGATAACCCTGAGGCGTGTACTGAATCTAGGGTTGATAAGGACCCTGAGGAATATACTAAGTCCGAGGTTGACCTTGGGTTATGTACTTTCCTTGAGGTTGATAACCCTGAGTTATGTACTGTCCTTGAGCTTTTTCTCCAAAATAATATTGTCCTACAATTTGTCCTGGCATAAAATTACCTTGAAGTTGCCCTCCAGGTGGTAACTGACTGCCTTGAGGTTGCCCCCCAGGTAGTAACTAACTACCTTGAGGTTTCCCCCCAGGTAGTAACTGACTACCTTGAGGTTGCCCCCCAGGCAGTAACTAACTACCTTGAGGTTGCCCCCCAGGCGGTAACTGACTACCTTGAGGTTGAGGATTTGGGATATTACCAGAAATCATAAATATTTTCTATGCGTTCAACGTTTCAGTTCTAGCTCCATTAATACCAGATGATAACACTTGTTCAATTAGTCGAGGAGTTTCTCCTGAGAAAGTACCAGAGAGTGCCTAGTACCTCGAAGGAACAGAAGGACCACCGTGTAAAAATGATTCCGGTTATTGGGAAAACATAGATGACTCTCCTGACATGATCGATGAAGGATAATAACCTCTTGGTGTAGGATGAAAAGGAATTCGAAGTGGTGAAAAAATAAGACCTGAGTTTTCTAAAAAATATGTCAATGACAAATAACAAGAATCACTTCTAAAAGGACTGTAGAATATGGATTCATGCTCCCTGAGATTAAAATCCTATGGGGTTTTTGGAAGAGTTACTTCTTCGTCTGGATCGACAAGTTATTCAATAGAAATAAGGTCAGTAGGAAGATCTTCAGTAATGATATTTCTTACCCTAGGTGAACCAGGATCACTAGAAGTTGGAGTAACAAATCCTGAGGATGGTTCCAAAATAGTAGGTTCAGTGTCAGGCTCAGAAATTTCAGGTTCTTCAGCTAATTGACTGGAAGGAGAAATACTACCAGTAACTTCGGAAACTAAAATTGGCTCTTGAATATGCTCTGTTGTTGGTATTTGAATATCAGGATGAACAACTATAGATGAAATTTCGGCTTCTGTTGATCTAATTCTACTGTCACTAGGTGATACTAGAGCTCACAGCCCTTCAAGTTGACTTGGTGTATACTCAGGGGGCTTCCCCTAAATTCTGTGGGACTGTCTCGGTAATTCTGCCATGATTGAATATTAATTAACCACACGCAAAAAAAGAAAATTTCAATAAAAACACCTAAACTCTCTAAAGGAACAAACAGCTGAATCACACACCTAAAAAATCTAAGAGTTCAAACCACCCAAAAACAATAACTTCCCGTACTAAAAACACTAGTTGGTGATGAAATCCAACTTAGTAGAAGTTTAATACAGAAAGGGTGGTTGGAACAGTTACCTCGACAAACTGCTTAATGAAACAGATTGGCACAAGTTTCTTCACAAAACCATCTCAAGTGAAGAGAACCCCCCAGAGAGTCCAAGTGAGTCTAGTCAATGTCTGCTCCAAGTATAGTGAGATCTTTCCTTCACCGTCACCTTAGGAAATAATCTTAAGTTTATGGACACTAAGGTTACCAACAACAATAAATACAACTGGGGGAATAATCTACGATCCAATTCTACACACAAGGGCAGAGTAACAAAGCTCAATCCCCTTGAGGGCTCCTCGACATGGTCAATCCGAGGTTTACCAACAAGTGACCCCAGGCTCCTCGACAATGGTTAATTTAATTTTACCATTTGTAATGCGTGCAGATCTTCTATCTTTCCCAATGAAACAGAATTGATTGTCTCAAAGGTTCAGGCATGATCTCGTGATTAACTCCTTTAAGAGAATCTTTCCGGAATGTACCAATTACAATTGAATTTATTTCCTACCGCAATATTTGTCTACTTGTTTGTTTTTACTACCTTGAAGAGTTAATTACTCCCTACTCCAAGATACTAGCCTAAGATATATTGGTGATAAGAGCCCTAGAAATAGAAAAATTTGCTAGATCAATTTTAATTAAGCCTTGTTTTTATGGGCTATTCTTTAATTCAATAGGTATGGAAGTGAAACTTTGATGGTGTGAAGACTCGACTTCCAAACACACTAAAAAATGCACCTAAAATGATAAGCAATTCGTTTTTATTTCAATGAAGTCTAGCTAAAGAAAGAGTTCGAGAAATGCAATTTCTTAAGAGACAATTCTTTCTTTGAACATGAAGAATAAATGAAAAGAAAATCTTTTTGTTTTTCAATAAGAACTCAAAATTAGAAAAACAATAAATGCTCACAACAAATCCCTTTCACTTTAAAAACTCGAAACTACAAAAAAAAACTTTTCTTTTAAAAGAGACCTACAAGTTCTAAAAAAGCATTCAAAACTATGAAAAACTAATTTTGAAATCTAAAAACTTCTAAAATCTAATTGAATAAAAGATTTTTTTTTTTTTTTTTTTTTGAGAATGTTTTGCTTAGTTGTTCAGTAAATTAAGGATTCATTTTCCCATAATAACAAACAAATCAAAAAATATCCAGATATGTTTTCTTTTGTAAAAATGAAATTCAGAACTTATAACAAAGTTTGTTCGAAGATTTGCAAAGAGAAAACTAGATCTATTCCTAAAAAAGGATGGATTTCACAACCAAGTCAGACTCATCAAGAAGACAAAAAGACACCAGTTTGATCTAAGGTATTTCAAGATTATGATCTTTGAGTCACTACAAAGGCAAAATGAAAACCACTCCAAGTATGCAAAACTTCTAGAAAATCACTCAAAACAAAAATACTATTGGAACTTACTCACAAGAATTTTTTGACAGGAAAAATACAGATCTGGGTAGAGACTAAGAGTCCTAAATCAAATTTAACTTAAACTGGGAGAAGAAATCTGATGTCTTTCAAAAAATTTAACAGGGTCCGCAGGCCCCAGAGGTAACAGGTGCGGTCCCGCATTGGTTACTTAAGGAAAGTACTAAGATGCCCACGCTGTGTGTGAAGATAAAGTGTGGTCCCCAGAAAAATTTAAGAAAAACACAAGAGACTTAAATAAATTTCAAAGCAGAGTAAACCTAAGCTACCTAGGCGAGATATATTAATCAAAAACCAGAAAAAATCATTTTCTCAAGTCAAAACAAAGGAAAACCAAAGATCCAAAATCATTCCCCAGCAGAGTCGCCAATTTGTTGGCCGGATAAATCGATCTCGTGGACAAGATCCATCTCCCTAGTATCAGAAGATAGTCTAGCAACAAACAGATAATTAAATCTATCTTTCTCTAGACATATCATGATTTATAAGTAAATGCTACAAAGGTGTTACGATCCTACCTTGATCCAATGCTTGTTTGTAGTAGTCGTCCTTTAGCCGTCAGAAAGAGTTATCTTCGAAAATCGGCAATCAAAAACAAACAAACATCAAATAGCACCTGCATAGCATATATTCATAAATCATATCTATTATGGTGATCAAGGAATCCATAAAATAAACAATCAAATAACAACTTATTGAGAAAAACAAACTTATTTGTATTAACTTTGAAATAGTAGAAGAACCTTACAACCTTTTCAGCCTTAATGTTGAATAGGTCCTTCCAGGGTCCGAAGCAGGAATTTCCTCTACTCTGACAGGTCTTGCACTCTTCCAACCGAGACACATACAGGTATGTAATCTTTCCTCATAAAATCTCAGCTAAAGGAGTCTAAGTTCCAACAGCACTTTACCTCAAATAACACTAAAGCTTGAACTCCCTTTGAGGCTGCCCAATGCCTCTTTTTATAGTGAAAAAGAGGGGGTTAAAGTTCCAATTATGAAGGGATAAAGTCATCCTTCAAAGGGATAAGCTCCTCACATCAAGGGGTTAGCTCCTTAAGGCATGGGATACATGAACCTGAAAAGAGTGGTTCTGCCACCGCAAGATTCTTTCCAGAGGCTTCTAGAAATGACTCAAAGTGAGATTTTTGAGTTTACTTGCGCCTTTTTAATATTTTATAGGGGTCCGCACCCTTAAGACAGAGAAATTGCGGTCAGGTACACATGAGACATGACCATTAGGTGTGAGACCGCAGGTAAGACAAAGAGAAAGTGCGATACCAGAGTTTTAGAGACTTTGAGAGCTTTTCTCTTATTTTTAGGGCTTGACATGAAGAACTGCTATTTTAGAATTGCAAAGGAGGAAAGTATGAGTGATAATGAGCTCATACAGATAGCAGAATTTCAATGTGACAATTTTCAGTGCAACAACACTCCTCTCAAATAATGCAGAAGGAAATTAAACACGCAAGAAAACTTGACAACATCTTTCATAGGGGGAGTTGAGATCCAGATGAAATTTAACAAGAAAAGGAAATAGAAATAAAAAATTCATGGGTTGAGTATGGTTGCAACAAACTTATTCATAGAGAAGAGAAATAAAACATTAATTAGTAGCCTGAGATAGTGAGAAACCCTGAAAAACATAGAATCTAAAATAATAATGAAGAACATACTTTAGAAGGTGAGATCAAGAATCATTGGTTATGTTTCCAGGAATATTAGGATGGAAAATAGAAAATAAAAGGAAAACAAGAAAAGAGATGAAAATTAAAATAAAAAATGTTTCAAAGAGGGTCGTGATTTGGAACAACATGCAAGGCTTCAAAATATTCTTAAAATGAATAAATTCAAGGAATTTATATGTCAAGAAAATAGAGATAATATTATTGGATAAATCTCATGGGGAGTAATAGCATACATTTAATATGATTTGATAACTCAAGGAAAACATGAAATGAAAGCTAGTGGTGCAATAGTATGTGTGGAATTTTTTAGGAAGTTTTAAATATGGATTGGAACAATCATATAGCTCATACTAAATGGTACAATAGTAGATAACTTAAATCAGTAGGAGAAGCTTTACTTTAGGCGGAGAAAGTGTATTACAGTGCCTGCTTCCTAAATTTATCTCTATTTGTTTTTCAATTGGTGTCACTTGTTGTACTCATGTTTAAATTATAGGCCGGTTTCCCTCTCAAGGGCGGCCAAACTGATCTTTACAGGACTGGTTTCCCTTCTTGGGCAGTCTAGACCCTCTCTGTTCAGCATGTTTATCAAGCCCAATGCTCAGGCTCACATAGATGACGCTGTGGAAGTTTTGTAACATAATCTAATATATATAATAGAATTAGTCTTATTTAGAAAAAAAAAAAATTGGTTTCACTTGTTTCAGTGGAAACAATAAGTAGGTTGAGTAACAATTTATTTCAACAGTTTGTTCTATCTAGGCTTATGACTAAATCCCTTTTAAGAGAAATGTGATTACCCATCGACTTCCTTGAAGAAAAGGGTGAGAGTGAGAAAACAACAACAATAAAGAAGGGAACTAACATTTGAAATAGTATAAAAGTATTTTGAAAATGGTAGGCCCGATGGTTAGCCAATGGTGAGATATTGGTTTCTCATGATCTTAGGGGGAGAAAAGTGAAGATTCAAGCACAGTGACATAATAATATTACATGCATTTCAGTTGTCAACATCATGCTATATCCCTTTATGGTGAGAATGGTAAGAGAGAGAATATCCAAAAACATCGTTGCCGTTGATGTCAAAGTGGGAGAGAACGAATACATTTGATTAACAACATAAGAGAGTGATCCCAAAACATAATAGTGGAAGTTCATCCCATTTCCATCAATGACCGTAAACGTCTAGCGGTGTTTCCATCAATGAAAAAGGGGGAAATTATTGAGAAAATTATTTTCATTGATTTCAAGCCCAAGGAGAATGTCAAGCATGTTAGCATTTGGATTTGGTAGTGTCAATTTCAAGGTGAACCTGGTATGTATGTTAATGTGTGTTTCTACCTTATCTTTGAGTAAATTTTGTTTTAGTTACTTATCTCCAGTGAGAAAACTATATAATCAGTTAGATATTCCTCTTAGATACCTTTCCAATGGCATATGACACTTGATCTAACTCTAAAGGAGTGAATAAATAGGTAACATTAAAGTTGGAAGTTTAATTTGGAAATTTAAGAAGGGTTCCAAATCCTGTAGGTTCTTACACATTGTTAATTAACTCCTTGATTATCTTAATTAAAGTTTATCTTAAGCTAATCAGGCATAACTATTAACCCCCCCCCTGAAGCCCTGTATAAATTGTAAATATGGTGATATGAATTCGCCCAAGGACCTACGACTGCGCTAATGTAAGTAAAAATAGGTGGTAGAACTAGATGGGATTACAAATATGGTTAATGGAAGGATCCACAACCATGATGAGTAATACTTCATTAGTGATATATTTCAATAGTTAAAGGTGGCAAGATTGGAGTGGTTGAAAATGAGTTAATCATGTTGATCCATACTTATGTAGGAACACAATAAAATACATAAATACACATAAACGCAGAGATGCAGTAGAAATAACACTTCATTTCAATAATATCAAATAAGTAAATAAACTAGCTAGGGCACTTATAGCTTATCTCTTAGAAGAGATGTGGTGGCTACGACGAGCCTATGAACTATGTTGCAATGAGGCTCAAGGGCCTTTTATTATTGAACAATATAGGAAAACCATAAAAAACAAAAACCATAATGCCAAGAAATGAAACACCAAGCGTTTGTGGGCATCGTTGGGGTTAGTTGGGCAACCAACTTCCCAGGGTCCTAACTTGGTCATATTATCTATGTTTGGCACATACGATATATCATCCAAAATATATCTCCGAGTACTATAGGTTTTGTCATAGTCCCTTGCCTATGGCTATATGACTAAAAAGAACCTCAAGAAAATTACGTTTGGGGGGTCAAAACATCTTCGAAAGTTCAGGACTCGAAAAAATGCTTAAAATAGTAAACGCTACTATAAAAAAGGAAACTGATGAAACTGACTAGAGGTCTAGGTGGAATAGGTGGGTGGCCACCAATATCCACCTGGATCATTACTCCCCCGTTAGGAAGCAATGGTCCCCATTGTGTTTAGAGCCTTCATGAGGTGGAGTAATTTATGTTGAAATTGGTCCCTTGTGAACCACTTGCCCTGGTGAAGAAATTAGCTTGCCTTGACAACTCGATATAGCTAGATTATATGATGGCAAGTGTTATTGATATGTGTTTCCATGATCAGATCAGTTTTGGCGTGTTCCATGTAGTTTGGGTTTAACTCTATTCGTGTGATTTTTTCTGCCATGTCGGATGTGTCTAGTAGAGGTGCAAAGTAGGGTCGAAGGCGATCCACATTGAACACTAGCTACAGAACAAGGAATGGTGGAATAATGAGCTTGAAGGAATTTTCTCCTATAGTCTTGGTGATGGTATATGGCCCATATTGGAGAGGGTGAAGCTTGTGGTGGGGTCCAGTGAGGTGCTCCTTCTCCAAATGTAACCACACTTTTTCGCCTACCTGGAAGTTTTGTGGCACCCAATGTTGATCACGATGCTTATTTTACTTATCATTGTCTCTCTCCAATATCTCATGAACATGTTGGAGGATGTACTGAATGCGCTCAATGAATTTGTTTGACTTGTTTTCTTCAGACTGGACATGAGCCGAATCTTGAGTAACTACAAATGGTAGGACTACGTCAATGGGATGTAGTGAGTGGAATACCAAGCCCACCTGAAACGGGATGTTTCCAGCTGAGATGTGGAGAGCCTGATCATGCTTGTGATGTACATAAGGGAAGCTCTCATCACATGTGTGTGGATTCTTTGAGTTTTACATGCACATAATGTGTACAATCATCCTATTGATGACCTCTGTATGTTCATCAGTTTGGGGATGGAAAGTTGCTGAATTGGTGAGCTTTGTGTCCAACATCAACTAGAGGTTAGAAAAAAATGTACTAAGGAACATACTATCCTGATTTGAGATAATAGATTGTGGGATCCCAAAGTGTACCCACACTCATTCAAAGAATAGTTTAGTAGTGGCTTCTGTTGTGATATTATTCTTACACACTGCCATAATGGCCATCTTCTAGAATCTGTCAACGACCATAAAAACATAGCCATTTCCATGGTTAGTAGAAGCAATTGCCAACATATAATCCATGGAGATGGATTCCCAAGGTCAACTAGGGGTAGGAACTAGAGTATAGAGGCCTTTCTTCTTGATCGACAGTTTGGAAATACCATAGACTGTGCAGGATTTGATGTACTTCCCAACATATTGTTGAAGGTTTGGGAAATAGAAATAATTTTGGAGTACTACTACTATTTTCTCAACCCCGCAATGCCTAATGACCTGACTATATTGTGCTTCCCAAACCATCTTGGTGCACTCTCTTGAAGGAACACAAAGGTTTCCCAGGTGGCATAACAGTGCATCCTGGAGGTGAAACTT
Source organism: Pinus albicaulis (assembly GCA_034641835.2). NCBI lineage: Eukaryota > Viridiplantae > Streptophyta > Pinopsida > Pinales > Pinaceae > Pinus > Pinus albicaulis. The sequence continues at coordinate 479,115,230 of CM076581.1, read as the reverse complement.
TGTAAATTTCTTACCCTCCAACAGTGTCTTGTATGTGTGGTTGAATTCTGGATCAATTACGTAGAGAAGCAACCAATCGGAAGTCTCGCGCCCACAAGAGTTGAGCACGGTGGTTAATGCCACGATCGGTGTTCGATTGAGGTAGTCTACAATATTATTGGTGTTTCCCTTCTTTTACTTGATGTTCAAATGAAATTTTTGCAGGTATGTGGAACAATTTTGATGGTGATCATTCTTTAACTTCCCTTGTGTATGTATGAATTGTAGGGGTTAGTGGTATTTATGGATGATCGTTTCCTTCCCCAAAATGTAATGCTTCCATTGTCGAAAAGCGTGAAAAATGGAATAAATTTCTTTGTCATAAGTAGGATACTTCCAGACTGTGTCGGAAAGTGTCTCATTATGATAGGCCACAGGATGCCCATGTTAATTAAGAACAACCCCAATATCATAGTTCAAGGCATCTATCTCTATCTCAAATGGTTGTCACAAGTCTAGTAATGTGAGAATTGGTGCAAATAAAAGGTGATGTTTCAACTCTATGAATGCCTTTTGTTGAGATTCATACCAAAATATTTTTTTTTCTCTCCTCCCTTTGTGACATGACTCAAGAGCCAAGTGATATGAGAGAATCCCAACACGAACCAATGGTAGAAATTTACAAGATCTAGAAATTTGTGGAGCTCTATTAGAGTTGTTGGGGCTAGCCTATCCCGAATGACTTTGATGTTGGCTGGATCCAAATGCACCCCTGCTTATCAATAATGTATCCCAGATATTGAACGTGGGTCATGCCAAAAGTGCACTTCTTGAAATTGGCACACAACTTGTGTTACCGCAGTGTTTGGAACACTTTTTGGATGTGGTGTAGGTGCTCTTCCAAAGTATGGCTGAAGATCAGGATTTCATTCAATTACACCAACACAAATGAGTTGGTGAATGCCCATAATACTTCTTCCATCAGCCTCATGAAGGTTGCAGGAGAATTCCTCAACCCAAAAGGCATGACCAACCATTTAAAAATAACCTCCTTGGCTTTGAAGGAAGTCTCCCACACATCGAAGGGTTCGACTGGTACCTGGTGATACCCAGACTTCAAGTCAATCTTGCTGAAATATTCCCCCCCCCCATGAGTTGGTCCATAAGGTTATCAATCCATGGGATCAAGTACCTATTCTAGACAGTGATCTTGTTTAGTTCCTGATAGTCAATGGAGATTCTATAAGTCCCATTCTTCTTTTGCACTAGCATGATTGGGTTCCCACAGTGCGATGAAATTTGTTAGATGTGAATATTCTGCAGTAACTCCTAAATCTACCTCTTTATTTTGTCATTCTCCAGAACATAGCACCGATAGATTTTTTCATTGGGAAGTGGCACACTTGGGATCATATCCATGGAGTTCTTGAATTAATAGTGCAAAGGCACCCCTGCGGGTGAGGTGAAGATGTCCCCATACTCCTCCACAACCTTGTCCATCTATTGTTGTTGTGTGACGAAGCCCTGTTTGGAGGTCATGGCCATAGTCTTCTTCTTGCCCTCAGGGCAGATTGTTAGGAAAATAAACTTCCTATTTTTGGAAATTAGCTTACTAAATTTTTCTTCTAGTAACCAAAGAGATGGCAGTAGGCGATGCTACCTCTGATATCTTGTAAAACGTATTTTTCAAAGTAAAAATAATAGTGCAAGGCCCAGAATCATACACAACATGTCACTTCCACAAGTATGGTTGACCTAATAATACATTAAAAAAAAGAGGAGAAATGTTACATAATACCTCATCTGTGAAGGGCTTGATATTGTATGGAAGGCGACATTGCTAGCTCACGTGGAGATCCCGTCGTTGGCAAAGCCACCTGATGGTGTATGGTTGTGCATGTATTTTTTTTGGAAAGCCCAACCGCTTCACGACCTCTACTAAAATGAGGTTCTTTTGGTACCCACTATCGACACTGAACTACAACAGGGAACCCTTTACTCACATTTGGGAATAGAAGAAGAGCTCTCTATCCTCTGGATATTCTAGTTCCTCCATCTATATCTTCACGGTGGAAACCATGGTGTTTGACTCCACATCAATAATGTTCTTCCCTTTGTCATTCCATTTTTTGGGTTTTGATTCGGAGTCGTAGCATGCATCCAATTCGGAAGCCTTCAGCTTAGCCACTTGTGACTGCTTGGCCTGACAATCAGTTGTATTTTGGGTGGAGTTCACACCACTTTCCTATGTCCTTCTTTTGATTCAAGTCATTTTTCTTTAATTGCAACTTTGTTGGGTTGTCTTGGCTTGCTCCACCTTGGATTTTTCCTTTATTCTAATATTTTAGGGCACCTTTCCCTTTCTTCTGATTCACAGATCCAAAGTCTCACTTCTTCTATTTGAATTTATGCTCAATCTTGGGAGCATACCAGTATGCTACACCATGCAAGGATATGTTTAGGAACTCCATTTCCTCCTTAATGTATTTGTGAAAATAACTACAATACTTTAGCACCAAATGTTTCTATGAATCTTTGATACCCAACTTTGTACGCAGGGTATGGAACAAATTCGCCAGCTCATACACATCATGATCCCTTTTCTTCTGCAATGTAGTCCATTATATGTATTTGTCCCCATATCTCCATAAGGGATAATATTTTTCCTTTATGGTGCCTTGGAACGAATCCCAAGTCGATGCGGCTGAGAAAAAAAAGGGTTCTCTCTCATCCTTTTTCTCACAATAGGTTTCTCACCACTCCTTGACATGGAGGGCGGCTTTGAGGAGTGCAAAAGTAATATTTTCCCGGTTGGAAAAGTCATGAACCGAAAAATATCGTCATAATATATTCACCCATATATCTATGATGTTTTCATCTATTTGGCCCTCAAATATGGGAATTTCAAAGTTTACTTTTTCCTTAAAAGGAGTGGCACCTCCAAAGTGGTTACTGAATGCAGATGTGCCACCGATCGAAAATTGTTGAAGGATCTGGGAAAAGCTATCCATCATCACCTTCCTTTTCTTTTCTAGGGCCTCCTTGAGAAATATCTTGATAGGATCTCCTTCTTCCTCGTATTTATTTTTGTTCCCCATGGGCAACCATCGCAGTTTGTGAGGCTAATCTTGAAAAGGTTCAACTAGATCGAGCCCTAACTCCTTATACCCTGACCTCGTTGGGGACATGCAAAGAAGGATCTAGAAAGAGAATACCACTCTCATGCCACTGATATAGACTTATGTAGGAACACAATAAAATATATAAATTCACGTAAACAAAAATATGTAGCAAAAATAACACTTCATTTAATTAATATCAAATATGGAAATAAACTAGCTATGGCGCTAGTAGCTTACCTCTGAGAAGAGATGTTGTGTCTATGGGCCTTTGAAATATGTTAGAATGAGGCTCAAGGGAATTTTAATTATTGAAAAACATAGGAAAACCATAAACAACCAAAACCCTAATAGCAGGAGATTAAACGCCAAGCGTTTGTGGGCCCTATTGGGGCTAGTTTGGAAGCTAACTTCTCAAGGTCATAACTTGGTCATATTATCTTTGTTTTGCACGTACGATAGATGATCGGAAATATCTCTCTGGGTATTATAGGTTTTGATGCATTCCCCTACCCTTATCTATGGGACTACAACGAATATCAAGGAAACGTCGTTTACGGGGTCAAAATTGCTCCAGAAGTTCAAGACCCAAAAAATGCTAAAAATAGAAAATGCTACTATAAAAAAGGAAACTATTGAAACTAACTGGAGGCCTAGGTGGAATAGGTGGATGGAAACCAATATCCACCTGGATCACATACCCACTTAAGTAAGGATCAAGTTTACATAATTAAGGATTAAAATTAATCTTCGGTGGCACAACCCCTAGTATATATGAAGTTTGATGGTTGGGATGGCCTGAGGATTGGGGATCATGATGAAATTACATAGGAGTGACCATGATGACATGGCACAGGTGATGTGGTTGGGCGGATGATATGGAAAATTAACACCATGACATGTGGCAGGTGCAATTTTCCCTGTTGGGTGGCCAAGTGGCATGTTTTCATATTACATGTGGCACCACCTAGAGGACACCATGAAACTTGATTATTTAATGCTAACTTCATCTTCAAAATTCCCTTGAATATTTAATGACATGTTCATATGCGACAAAAATTTTAAGGCCTTGAGGGCCAAGTGGTTGGAACTAGACTGGAAGGATAAGCACATAGTTTTGAAGGTGGTCCTATGGGCTTCAACAATAACCCTCCAGGGCATCAATGTTGACCTTGGTAAAGTAGGTCTCATTATCATTGTTGTTGGTATCATCAATCATGGAATATTATCTAACAAATTTTTAGTTTGGGTTGGCCTCAACTTGAATTCTTAATTGAAAAATATATATGTGAGCACCATTTTGAATTGTGAGGAGTGTTATGGTGTCAATCAATGTGAAGGGTGTGAATTATAGTGTGTGAATGGTTTATTGTGTAATAACACAAAGATTTAACCCACTAAGAAACCATATAGATGAAAAGCGGAGTTTATATTTGTAATTGTTTTATGTGTTCTAGAGATTATAGGGGATAAATTTAATTTCTTACTTCTAGTGCGATATTTTGTATTTGAAGTGTTTACATGATAGAAAAATATAAATGAACAGTGAAGAGGAAGAGTGATTTGTGTTGGAATATATTTATAATTTGGAATGAATTATAATGTTTATGTTTGTGATCATTTTTAATGAATTATGATGTCCAGATGCAATGTTGATCTGAAACTCGCTACGAAGCCTAGTTTTCTTGTCTATAATAATAAGTGCATATATGTAAAGTATGTTGCTTTGTTGAAGCATTATTAATGAGGTTTAGTTAATAGAGAGTTAAGTGTGTTGAGGAGATAATAAATTCTAATTTGACAACTAGATTGAAGCTTATGGACCCATTATGAAAATGTTATGAAAGGGAGTCCACTATGATTTTGGGGGTTGGTGCCTCCAGTAGGTTGGTGTTTAGAAATTGATTGAGGATGTGGGTGGCTCCATCAACTTGGATCCTAATTTATGTTGTTTCTACAAAAATTCGATGCTTTCAGATTTCTAAGTTTGGTGCCTCAATTAGGCTTTATCTTAAACCAAGTTGGTGCTTACATATTTCTAAGGTTGTTTCCTTAATCAAGTTGTAGCATAAAGCAAGTTGGTGCTTTCATATTTCAAGGGTTCAATGTCCAATTATTGTTTCTGCAATTAAATTAGTGTAATAAAATATTAAATAAGAATAAATCTCTCTTGCTTTCCCCCTCAAATATTTCCACATATATGTGGTGTTCATATGATGATCGATTTGTTGATGCATTGTTCTGTTTTCAGTTATGATTAATAATTTAATTTCTTAAATTGGTGATTATTTTGATTCACCCCCATCTCAATAAATAATAATTCCAAAACCCACATTAAATGGTACCAATATGATCTGTAAACTACCATGGATATTCCACTAGACAATTTTTCTCAATAATTCTTCTAAAATACATTAGAAAATTTTAACTCTACACTATGAGGGTTGATTCCTCGTATTTTTAGATACGTTCCTATGTTTTATTGCATATGCATGAAAAATATATTTATGAAAAACAAAGAGAAGAGTGAATTAAAACTCACAAACCCAAAATTATAGAAGATATAACCTGGGAAACCTTTTTGAGATAAAACCTTGTTGGAAGGTGAGGTTTCTCTACTCTCTTTCTCTGAATGGAAAATGGATGTAGGTAAAAATAAGTGAGGCATGTGTCCCATGGGTTTCTACATCACACATGCCCTTTATTGATTCTCTCTCCCTACCCACTCTTGGATACTCTTCTCATTTGTGGAACAAAATGCACTTGAATAGAATGGAAAAAGAAAAACCTTATCCTAGTGGAGTAGTTAGAACATGGCCTAATAGCCTAATAGTGGTTAATTTTTACTCCTTAAAATATTATATAGATCTACAATATGCACTCTTATCAATTCTTCTTTATTGTGATCATGTATCTAGACCGTTTTCCATGAATAATGGTGGTTGACGTGGAATCCTCTCGAATTGTGATGGTCAACACAGGAAGGTAAAATTTTGAGAAATATAATTTTGCATACACTCTAAGAGCGTCAAAATGGATTAAAAAAAATATAATTATCTAATTCAAATTAGTCGAGGTGGCCAAAATTGGAAAACAATAAGTCGAGGCCCCTATAGATTGAAAGTGTAGGATTTTTCCTAGCAGGTAACCAATGAGTATTGGCAAAAAAATACTTTGTGAATATGGGAATAGATTTCCATTGTTGAATGATAAATTAGGATAAATTTAAATTCCTTAAATGATTTTTATGTAGGTTTTGATATTGGAAAATAGGTTCTAGATATGGGGAATTCCATAAATAGAGACACAAAGTTTTGAAAAAAATATTGAATTTTTTTAGCACATTAAGAGAATGGTTACAAAAATTATTCAATGGAGGGATGAGGCCCAATAATTTCTTCTTTAGTTAGATTAGATCATTCTTCAACATAAGGCGATAAAATTTTGGCTTCATCCTCCTTCTTATCAAAACCTAATCCCTTTCGCAACTAGTGCAATCACTGAGGAATTTCATGATCACAACTATTAGGTTTTAGATTAGCTTGTCATGATTATTTACTCTATTTTCTATCTTACTATAAATAAGAATATTAATCTTCATAAGAATAAGCAGCATAGGAAATATTTGAGCTTATATGATATCATTATTATCATGTCTATTAGAAACATAGATTAAAAATCTATTCTTTTGTGGTGAATTTTCCATGTGATTGATCAACTAAAAATATTGTATAGTATTTTTTTTGGTAATTTGATGTATATATATATATATATATATATATATATATAACTTATATGTGGTGAAGAGGAAATTTTGTATTGGATAGAAACATTTTTTGAACTTGGGGGAAAGATGGCACGTGATGCTATGTTTCTTTTTTATTTTTGAAGCGCTGAGTTGGCCGCCATCACACTGTTCAATCTTGACACTACAATTCCCGGCAACCTTTCCTGTGGAAAAATGTTGGTCATGTTTATCATGCTGGATGGGATAGGCTCAAAATTTTGGGCCTTTTGGAAATGACTGAAAGTCCTCATCGAATATCCAAAAGAGACCAAGAGTGGCATGCATCCTATTTTTCAATTTATCATTTGTATGGGGTTAGCTATGCTCCAGAAGAAGCATTTCAAAGAACCCATGGGTCTTTTTTCGATGGAATTATTATTTGGGTAATCTCAATGGAGATGGCGTGATGGACAAAAAAACATGTTAAATGAGAAGCTCATCAAGATGTAGGAGCCGCTTTTATGGAGTTTCAGAGCTATGGGGAAGCTTTTCATTTTGTTTCCTATGGGGTCTTGAACGCAATTTTTTTTAAAACTAGTAGGATCTATTATGTGCCAAATCTAACATGTTTTCTTTGATACCTGGCATTGTTCTTTGATTATTGTTCATAAAACATGGTTTTAGGGACGGGGGATTTGTTCAACATTTTGATCTGTCGCTATTAGATGATCAGAGTGTGGATGGAAGTCATCTACTAATAGAAGAGTAGCATAATATGTAGATGGCATATCTCTGGATAGATATGAAAATAAAATGTGTGGTTATGAATGATATTTCTAGACTGTCATGTAGCGGAGAAAGCACAATGGAGGATCTATCGATCGCGCCCAATATATGGACAGATCATGGATTCCAATCCCTAAATCTGATTGAAGGGGTTCCAATCTAAATTTTTATCAAAACACTGAGAGGGAAATTAGTGCGTATGAGGGTATGGATTTTGGATTAGATATAAGCTCTTAAAAAAAATATTGAAGAACATTTGGGTATTCCAGCAAGACTCCAAAATTTGATTTTTGCAGGGAAATCATTGCAAGAGGACTATAAGTTGCAGGATTATGGAATTGTACCTGATTCAACCATCATTATGAACATGATATTTCTTGGAGGTTGTCCTAGATCTAGTTCCAAATGCGCAAATTCCTTCAAGGATGTAGTTAAAGGGAAGACAAATCCAAAAAAAATTTAAAAACAATCCCCTAATTTTCCTTGTCCCTATTTTTTGAAGCAGATGAACCACGTCTCGGAATTGAGAATCAAATTTCCCGAGGTAAATGAACTCTACTATTATTTCCATTCAAGAGAAGTTATATGAAGATTCAATGGATTTTGGCCCAAATTGGAGAATTTATATCAATGGATTTTCTTTACTTGACAGAAAATTTCATATTCAGCTATGCTCTAGGGGTTTTTTTATTATAAATTTTGACATGGCAAAAGATATGGATTATGTATTAAATGAGGGACCATGGTTTTGGGGCAATGCAAGTCTATTCATGACACCTTGGTTTCCAAGATTCGATGAAAATACCATGGTGGTATCCAAAATACCAGTATGGGTCAGATTACATAACCTACCCCTACATTTTTGGCATCACAAATTATTAGAAGGAATTGAGAATTATTTGGGGAGGTTCCTAAAAGTGGAAGCAAATAGAGTCTCAAAAATAATTTCACTTTTTCCATAATTTGCGCAGAGGTAAACCTTAGTAAATGTTTACCTGATTACATTAATGTGATTCACAACATTCTACAGTGGTCCCAGCCTCTTGGTTATGAGAATATGGCTTTCCCTTGTCGTATATGTCTTCAAAATGGCCATCTTCAAAATGCATATCCTCAAGAAAAAAATACCCTAAAAGGAAAAAGTGACAAACTTCAAAGCCAAAAGGCTGGGATTTTTCAGAATCCCAGGAAGTCAAAGCAAAGGATGCAAAAATCCCAGAAGACACCTCAAACAATAATTTCCAGAAATCTTAGGAGGTCATGCAGAAGATCGATGTTGAGAAAAATTCTTCAATAGTTCCAATCCTTTCTGTTCAGGAACAACAGATTGAGAAAATCTCATTTGAAAAAGAAGTCAGTGGTACCAAAAAAATTCATGCGTCAGAAAGTTCAGATTCTGATAAAGAAATCCTTTTAAATGTAAAAGAGACTCAAATGACTATTTTTTCTCCCACTCCAAACTCTAGTGGTTGGCGGAAAGTTGAAAAAAAGAAAGGTAGAGAAGTGTAGATTTGTGTTAAATCTCTAATTAGTTTTTATTGATCTTTTTTTACACATATGCTTTATAGCATCTACAATATGTAATTTTTTTCATTATGAATAAAAATGCAATTTTTCCTTGGAAATATATATATATATATATATATATATATATATATATATATAGGTTTATCTAACATGGTTAGAGGAAACGATCATTATCCTCCCCACTTAGATTTAGTTCTCATAAGTGACATGATGAGCTTTATTGTAATGACCTCAAGCTTTCTTTTTAGTATGAGTAATCTCTAGAGGTTCAAAACATATCTATTAGTCATTAAGAAAATATAAAAATGTTTCTAATTAGAGAAATAAATCAATTATTTTTTATAATAATTAAAGTTTTATTTAATTATAAATTTGTTTTCAAAAATTAATAAATACTACTATCCCAAAATTATATAAAATTCAATATTAAAATCTAATACCAATACATCTCAAAGATATCTATTTCATTAATTTGGTAAAAGACATTGTTATACGATTTTCCTTTTCTTGAGCTAAAACATTAGAGCTATCTATTTGTAAGGTGCATTTTTATAGTGAGTTTAATTTCATTGATTTAAAACTTTGAAACTTTCAAAATAAGTTTATCACTCTAAATTCTCATTTTAAAGTCAAAATTTTGCAATAGAAAATTTCATCCTTATTTTCTCATGAGTAAAGTGTTTTTCAAAAATACAAAATTTTTCTTGATCAAAATATGTATCTTACTCATCAAAAATATATATATAAAGATATTTATAATGAGGAAAATAAATCCATTATGTTATATAATACTTAATTTTTTATTTAATTATAAAGTAATTAAAAAAAAATATTACTATCCAAAAATTATATAAAAGTTGATATTAAAATATAATACTAATACATCTTATGGATATTTATTTCATGAATTTGATAAAAGACATGGTCATATGAGTTGTCTTTTTCTAGCCAAAAGATTGATGTTATCCCTTTCTAATATTTATTATAATGTGGTTCCATTTTGGTGATTTAATGTTTTGAAACTTTCAATCAAAATTTGCAAACAAAATTCCCAATCCTTATTCTCGTTTTATAAGTCAAGCACTTTTCAAACATGAAAAATTCACCTTAATCAAAAAAATATGCATTAATCATTAAAAATACATAGATATATTTAATGAGGAAATTAACTCGATTATGTATAATAATAATTTGTTTATAAATAATTGTAAATTAATTTCTTTAAACTAATAAATATTAGTAACCAAAATATATACAAGAGTCACTATTAAAATCTAATACGAAGATATTATATGGATATCTATTTCATAAAAAATTAAAAGAAATTATTTCAAGGTGAAAAGATTGGAGCTATCCATTTATAAGGTTAATTTTAATTTGGGTTTTATTTTGGTGATTTAAAGTTTTGAAAAAACATTAAATAGTTATTTTTAGTCAATATTTTGCAAACAAAAATTTCAATCTTTATCTTCTTTTTATATGTTAAGTGATTTTTAAAAATTTTAAAATCATCTTAATCAAATATGTATATTATTCATTAAAAATATAAATATATTTTTAATATTCAATCTTTATATCTTTGTGGCTTGGTTGTTCCATCAACAGACCAAGTTCCATCAGCAGACCATCCTACAACTCCCACACATCTGCATGGACCATCAGTTATTTACCTTCACCACCGTGTTAAACATGATCTATCCTTTTCATAAGTCACCATCAATTCCTGTCATTGATGTCCTCAACAAGATTTTATAGCATGATTAGATAAAGCCTCAATCAATCAATAATTAATCTTTAAGCGTTCCTTTAACACTTATTCATGTGCATACATGAGATGTGAATACAATATCACGACATGCTTTCTTCTAACATCACTACCTTAGTGTAAGAAAGTAATTATCAATCATGTCAAAATAATCCCCACATTATTATGACACTTTAGCACACACTCACATTCGTACAAGAAAAATGACTACAATTGTCCAAGAATTCCTTTAATGGAAAATGACACAATGTGCATTCGAGATACTTAAACTTTAATGAAAGAACCAACCCTTCAGCTATTTATTTTGGCGCATTCAAATATAATAAAGCTAACACAATGAATGTTGTTCCTATGCATGCAATGCATAGTTTCCAAAATAATTTCCCAAAAGAATACTTAATACAATAGAGGATGCAAACAAATGTTTCCTTTTCGAGGAAACATAGAATAACAGGCATGCAAAAACATAGTTTCTTTTCCATAAAACTAGTTCAATAAAGCATACAAATACATCCCTCATTTCCCAAAGGTTATACCAACATTACCCACACACACACACACACACAGATATATATATATCAAGGAAACATTACTACGGTTTTTGTGCATTTAATTCATATTCTTTCTGAAAGAATATTTTCCAATGTAGGTTATCATTTCCCACATACAACTGTATATTCTTTCCAATGAAATATAATAAAAATATTGCATGCATATACATTGTATTATTTTGAAAGACGCTAAATAAAGTAAGCGCATATAATTTTTTGAAATAAATATAGCTCAATTAGATCTTCTATCCATGAAAAGAACATAACTCTCTAAGACAATGACTATTCTTTATGCATGCAAGAGATTATCACAATAGCTCTTCTTTAATGTACATAACACAAATTCCCTTCTTGGAATTACACATCATTAACTATCATTTTCATGTAAACATATACATAATTCTTTCTTAAAAGGAAGGTAATATAACTTAGTTTCTTTATGTACTTTCTCATGCTTCCCTTTCAAGAAATTATCATAGATAATCATCTTTTATGCACAAAACTAGGAAACCATAACAAGGTTAACTTAACCTTTTATACACTTAAGTCAAGAAATAGTGATGCAAAATTTACCCTTTTCAAGAAAGTACCACAATTAACCCTTATTTTCTGCATAATAATCACGAAGACCTTTTTAAAATAATAACAAAGTTAACCTTTTATACAGTAAACCATGCAATTAAGTCAAAATACCGAATATACAACACAAAAATAACTTGTTCTTTTACCCACTACAACATGTAACTTTTGCAAACTCTTGCAAAGGAATTAACACAATGGAGTTATCATTGACACACAAGATAAATATATTCTTTCCAAAGAAAATCCTATGACCAATGTACAACAAAAAAATAACTTGTTCTTTTACCCACGAGAACATGTAACTTTTGTAAACCCTTGCAAAGGAATTAACACAATGGACTTATCTTTCACACACAAGATAAAGATATTATTTCCAAAGAAACTCCTATTACTTATGTTATTTATGAGTATAATTTTTAGAGGGTAATTTCATAAGATATTATCTTTAACCAAAATTACACATTTCACCTTAAAAAGGGAAATCCCAACTTATTATATCTTCCCATGAAATATTTTCTCATATATTTATTTCATTTTGATATGAGAATAAACTGGAAAATAAGTCAGGTAAATAATCAATAATGAATTTATTTCAGTCACATCCCGATAAACTAATGGAATACCCTTTTCTTTCGTATATATAACCCATTCCAAGAAAAATGAGAAAAAAAATATTATTCTTTATTATTTTCTTACTATTTTCCCATAATTTTTCCACGAAAATCTATATGATATATTTTTATTCATTATATGCACTTATTTCCAGGAAAATGAATTCTTTAATAACCATGCAATCCATACAATTTTCTTAAGATAAAATGTAATGAACATGCTTACCTCTGACAAATGCTATTAATAAGAACTTCTATTATTCCATAATACTTCTTAGCAACTCCCATAGATGTCTCATAGTTGTATCAACAACCACACTACTTTGTCAATTATTGAGTTATATTACCATGGATTGAAGGATGGCTTACTGTTGGTGGTGGCCACGATGTGGGATCCGCACGTGAGAGGAACAATGCACAGTATTTACATTTAATGGACACTCTCGTCCTTTTCCTTTTCAACCAGTGTTTTTCCTTTAATGGACATTCTCGTCTTTCCTTTTCAACTAATATTTTCCAAGAATCGAGCCTGTTTCCCTCCTTGTTTTTATGAGAATAACATTAACATTTTTTTTCTCCTCTAGGCTGAGTGAATGCAGAAAATAATAGTATGAATTTGTAATGGAATACGTGTAACCATTTTCTTGAAAGAGATCATAGGGTAGTTTCTTACTAAATCAAAACCCTAACAAATTCTTGATTGCAAATGTTATGGTTAAATATTAAACATGGTAGTTAAATAAGAATACTTCCATAAAAATTGTAAATTCCAACAGTTTGCAAGGGTGTTACATACTCCCCCTCTTAAAGATAGAAATATACTTGGTTTTCATCGTTATTTCTTTACGCATGGCATGCATCTTGAAACAACAAAAAAGGGACTCTTTCCCTTCAAAATGAGGAATTATATTTCTAGGAAAATACTCATTAGAAAAAACAACAAAGTTTGATCAATATCCATAAGGATTTACAATAGGAAAAAAAGAAAATTCTGCTTTCCATCACCTATCCATTATTTAATTTTATAGAAACAAAACAAAATCTCTATACCAACATACGATTACTTACCAATTATTCTTTGAATTCATGGTCACTTTTACACAAGCTCTCCAATGGTTTAATAACGCAACAACAAGCACCATGTAATCTATGATAAAAAAATCCATAATAATAACATTAGTCACAAAATTTTCAATGAAATGAAATACATTTAGCTATCAATTATTTACGCAACGTCAAGTGACTTCCTAATCATAGTACTTCTACAAGTACTTAAAGAGCACTAATACTCTAGTCATCAAAATTATAAATAATTGTACCACATGCACACTGTCTTTGCTCCTGCTAAAGACATTTACAAAGCACTTCAAAAAGTACTTAGAGAGCACCTAAATCTATAGTCATAAAAATGGTTAATCAATAGACCAAGTGCATATTATCCTAGCCCCTGCTAAGACATTCAAAATATTAGTAATACAATAAAAGGAACTTATACTTTCTGTATTTCCTTTTCGAGTGCTAGGGTCCTTTCCTATCAATATATACATAAGACATTTACACAATCATATAAAAAAATTCATTTTAATACAAAAAATAATTGATTAGTTAAGATTTTCTTCTATGATAATCCCAATGATAAAAAAAAAATCTACTCCCAACCCATTCGAACTTGTTTCCATAACCAAATCAAGTAATTTTCACATCGAGAAAGTTTTTTTTACAGAGACCACACCAGGGCCAGTATGGATTTCCACTAGCAAACCAGCTCAAGAATTCCAATGACCATGCAAGGTCCAATATATGATTCCTTTTGGTAGCATCCTACCTATTCCTCAGACAGTATCTCGTCTATTAAGAATTTTGGGCCACCTCCAACATGATCCAAAATCAATAGAGTTGCCTTAGGTTTTTCCCTTTTCACCATCTTGGTAAGATATTTGCCCTTACTAAGATCATCGATCGCTAAGGAGAGGAAATCCGGGCAGGAAAACACCATCAACCCTTCCAAGCAGGCAACCATCATCAACCTAAGGAGTTCTAGCCTTTCACAATTGTTCACAATTGTCTGGCATGTTAAATTTCTCTTTTAACATTCTTTTCCATAGTAAATTACATAATTAACTATATTCACATTATAAATAAAGAAAAAGAAACTTTATGTACATCATACATTATACTTGGCCCCCAACATGGGTCCAATGATATCTAGATTAACAGAGAATATGAATAACATACATGTGTTATACATTATTATTTCCCAAATAATACAATCATGCATATTATAACATTATATTTTAACATTTACAGTTTCAATTCACATTGCAATGTTTTACTTTCACATGTTTTGTTATTGCCATTAAACTACCCATGATTAATATCATCAACAATGGTAGTCATAAATATGCATTTATTAAATGAGCATTATCTTCCGCAATTATTTTAGTTTCATGCATTCAACAATGTGATGAATACACACACACACACACACACACACACATATTCATTAATGCTATAGCTCAATAATGATTATGGTAAGAGTGCAAACATTTCCAATTCCCATAGTATTCTATTACCAACATACTGACACATGAAGTAATTACCATAATTTCTTGTTCACAACTTTCAATAAGCTTTAATAAAAATAAATTCATTCATATAAGTTTTATCGGTTAGTCATGCATCACTAAATAATGCTATTAATAATATTAATACAACCATGAATTGACTCATTCAACAAATAGCCATTATATTCAAGTATCACTATTCGACTCATTATGTATTTTTAACATCTAAAAGGCTTCATTCAATTTCATTTTAAAGAAATCTATCATCCTCTTCAAGGAGTTTCCGCATATTTTGCATTCATGCATTAGTTTCACACACCATCACTATACACATTCATATTTTTCAAGTAATGCATGGTAACTTTAGTTATGTTCATTAAATGTATGAGTAATTTGTCATATACCCAAATGTTAATAATCAAATCTCACATTCACTAGTGAGTACTCAGGTTGTTCATAAGTACAACAAAGGTTTTATTGTATTTTATCCTCAACAGGATTCCAATGTTATGAAAAAAGTTTTGCAGCAACATTTATCACTTATCACTCTTCAATGTAGTTATAAAAATGAATCACACATCTCATGTCAAGAGTAGACTACTGTATATATCAATGAATATGTGGATTTCTAGAATCATATATCAATCAATATCTAGATTTCTAGAATCATACCTTAACTGATGTCCATTAGTAGCATACCTCAATTTCTTTTCGCTTAAAAAATCCCAAAGGCACCAGTGCTGCAACCTTTAGCTCTAATATCGCTTGTAGCATACCCTAATAACCTCACATGGAAATGTAAGGAGTTAAATACAATTGTAGTACATTAACATAAAATTGTATGATGTAACCTTGCATTCATTTCATTATTCATGAAGTCATCACATACCTGACATTATGAACATCACAACAAGAAATGAATCAACATCATCAATCTGACACAATAATCAATCACATCATCGAACACCAATATATCAAACACCAATATACCTTGGAAATTTTGTAGGGTAAAAACCAGAAAATGTTTAATTTTATTATTAAACGCTCGTGAGGGTGTTCACCCCTCACTCAATGGCTCATAAGGGGGTCTATCCCTTAACCATTGTGTTAAAATATTACAAGGAATGTCATTTAAATACAAACTATATAACTTAAATCCATTAAAATAATTATGATAGAATTTACCCACAATATTCAATATTTATATCTTTGTGGCCTCGTTTTTCCATCAACAGACCAAGTTATAGATAAAGTTCCATTAGAAAACCATCCTGCACCTCGTACTCATCTACATGGACCATCAATTATTTACCTGCCACCATGTTAAACATGATCTATCATCGGCATAAGTCATCATCGTTTCCTATCACTGATGTCATCAACAATATTTTATAGCATAATTATATAAAGTCTCAATTAATCAATAATAAATGTTTAAGCGACCATTTAACACTTATTCATGTGCATACATAAGACGTGAATACAAATCACAACGTGCTTTCTTCTAACATCACTACCTTAGTGTAAGAAAGTAATTATCAACCATGTCAAAATAATTCCCACATTATTATGACACTTCTTGCACATGCTCACATCACTACCTTAGTGTAAGAAAGTAATTATCAACCATGTCAAAATAATTCCCACATTATTATGACACTTCTTGCACATGCTCACATTCGTACAAGACAAATCACTACAACTGTCTAGGAATTTCTTTAATGGAAAATGACACAATGTGCATTCGACTTACTTAAACTTTAACAACAGAACTGCACCTTCAGCTATTGCTTTTGGTGCATTCAAATATAAGAAATCTAACACAATGAATGTTGTTTCTATGCGTGCAATGCATATAATCTCCAAACTAATTTCCCAAAATAATACTTAACACGATAGAGAATGAAAATACATGTTTTCTTTTCAAGAAAATATAGCATAATAGGCATGCAAAAACATAGTTTCTTTTCCATAAAACTAACGCAATAAAGCATACAAATACATGCATTATTTTCCAAAGGTTATACCAACATTACCCATGTGTGTGTGTGTGTGTGTGTGTGTGTCTATATATATATATATATATATATATATATATATATATATATATATATGTCAAGGAAACCAACACATTACTACGATTTTTGTGCATGTAATTCATCTTATTTCTCAATGAATCTTTTCCAATGTAGGCTATAATTTCCCACATACAAATGTATATTTTTTCCAAGGAAATATGATACAAATCCTGCATACATTTACATGATCTTATTCCGAAAGAAAATAAATAAAGTAAGCACATATAATTTTTCGAAATAAATATAGCTCAATTAGATCTTATATCCATGCAATGAACATAACTCTCTAACACAATGACTATTATTTATGCATGCAAGACCTTATCACAATAGCTCTTCTTTAATGTACGTAACACAAATTTCCTTATTGGAATTACACATCATTAACTATTCTTTTCATACAAACATGTACATAATTATTTCTCAAAAGGAATTTAATATAACTTAGTTTCTTTCTCTAGTTTGTCATGCTTCCCTTTCAAGAAATTATCATAGATAAGCATCTTTTATGCACAAAAATAGGAAACCATAACAAGTATAACTTAACGTTTGATACACCTAAGTCTTGTTCTTTTACCCACTAGAACATGTAACTTTTGCAAACTCTTGCAAAGGAATTAACACAATGGACTTATCTTTCACACACAAGATACAGATATTATTTCCAAATAAAATCCTATGACTTATGTTATTTATGCGTATAATTTTTAGAAAGTAATTCCATAAGATATTATCTGTAACCATAATTACACATTTCACCTTAAAAGTTGAAATCTCAACTTATTTGTTTTAGTGACATCTCAATAAACTAATGAAATACCATTTTCTTTCGTATATATAACTGATCCAAAGAAAAATAGACAAAATAATTATTATTCTTTACTATTTTGTTACTATATTCCCATAAGTTTTTCAAAAAAACTATATGATATATTTTTATTTATTTATATGCACTTCTTTCCCAACAAATAAATTCTTTAATAACCATGCAATCCATACATTTTTCTCAAAATAAAACTTAATAGACATGCTTACCTCTAAACAAACGCTCTTAATAAGAACTACTGCCTGCCAACTCCCACGGTTGTATCATAGTTGTATCCACAACCACATTGCCCTGTCAATTTTCAAGTTATATTGCCATGGATTGAAGGATGGCTTAATGTTGGCGGTGGCCATGATGTGGATCCACGCTGAGAGGAACAATGCACACTATTTTCCTTTAATGGACACTCTCATCTTTTTCCTTTTCAACCAACGTTTTTTCTTTAACGGAAATTCTCGTCTTTCTTTTTCAACTAGAGTTTTCCAAGAATCGAACGTGTTTCTCTCTTTGGTTTTATAAGAATACCATGAACTTTTCTTTTCTCCTCTAAGCTCAGCGAATACACAAAATAATAATATGAATTTGTAATGGAATACGTGTAATCATTTTCTTGAAAAAGATTATATGGTAGTTTCTAACTAAATCAAAACCCTAACGAATTCTTCATTGTAATTTAAATATTAAACATGCTAATTAAATAAGAATAGTTCCTTAAAATTTGTGAATGCCAACTGTTTTCATGGTGTTACCTATTTATTTCTTATTTATTAGTGATTTGAATACTTGATATAATTGTAAAAGGTAAGGTTATCACGGTTTTATTAATATAAAGATTTAAATGCCATTTAAAAAAAAAAAATTTGATTAAAAATGAATTTGATTAAGTGGAAACTTTTTATAAATAATTTAAAAAGTATTTATATTTAAAAAATAAAATAAGTATTGTATACTTTTTTAAATGGAAATAGTTACTCTAAATGAAAGTGGTTTCTTTAATTTATGTGTTAATTTTTCCATCTCTTGAATCTTAACGTTGTTAATAATGTTGTTATTATGTTTTTCTTTTCTTTACTAATGAGTGAGTAAACAGTTTCTCCATTTTTAATTTGAAACAATAAGTAAACACTCCTCACTATTGATTTGAAGGAGTACCTACTAAGTATATCTTTAATAATGGGTGAGTAAACATTTTCCCCATTTTTAATATGAAACAATAAGTAAACACTCATCACTTTTGATATGAAGGAGTATTTACTCTGTATATGATATGGATTTATAGTTTAAAAAAATTTACTCTGTATTATTAAATTGTTTATTTTTCATATATTTGTTTTGTATGTGGAGAAGAGAAATTACAAATCTCAAATTCATATTAACAAAAAATATATATATATATATATAACAATGACAATGGTTAAGTGTATTTGTTTCTTTAATAAAATGTGATAAGTTCAAATTCAATAAAGATTTAAATATATATATCTTTATAAATTTTAAATGAAAAAATAGCATTATCAATTTAATATTTAATTTAGCCATAATTTTAAAATTAAATTATTATTATCATTATTATAATTTTTAAACCTTAAAAATAAATATATATCAAACTTATTTTTAATCTAGATACTAAAATTAATTAGATATAATAATAATAATAAAATATTTCTAAACATATATATATATATATATTACCAAAATTGAAAAGCAAAAATTCATTTAATAAATAAATAAATGTATGTTTCCCAAATAAAAGGGAATCCCATTACTAGACCAGGGAATATGGTTCAGCTGAACAGGATAGTCAGAAAACGAAAGAAAGGAGTCAGGGGGTGGGATATGAATTCTTTATATCGATCCTTCCCATTCACGTCATTTCCTCGTTAGTTCTACGAGTGGATTTCTTCTATTGATCTCCTAGCCAACACAAAAACTTTGTGGATTAATAATTGTGCCTGCAATCCATTGTACTGAGATTTACCAAGTTTACAAGTGTTTAGTTCATTGTCTGAATTAAAGCCAAATAGTCACAATTTCTACTTATGAAAACTCCATTCAATTTCGCTGGATTTGACCCGTGCAAGGGTTTACCTATTAACAACAAGGTCAATAACTATTCAAACGATCATGACGAGCATTCTCAGATCGCTTTGACAAACAGAAATTCAACCACTTCAGTATACCTGCACAAAACCACATTTGAAGCATGGGATTCAAAGCAGGTTACGGGCGTCAGGTTTATACATAAAAACTTTTTCAACTATTTAAGTAATGGAGATTATCGTATTTAATTTAGGAAATGCAAAAAGTAAATAATTCCTTTACCGAACTTATAAGCACTAGGTTTTTGACTCACCCGGGACAGTGTTCTTGGTTTCTTATTCCCACCCTAAACCTCCAGGAGAGGGGCGGAATGAATGGTAACTGATAGCTATGTATTTTTGACATACGTACACGCTATTATAAATATATTAATAAAAAATTAATAAATATTATTATCTCAAATTATGTATAAATATTTATTGTATCTAGAGGCGCTCTACATTATGGAATATGAAAAAGATATGTAGAATTTAAATATAAGAGATGTGTAAGAGTTAGATGTAATATAAGAAAGATTGTATGTAAACATATTGTAATCAACATATCTATAATTGATGCAGGAGCATTAAGCACCTAGCCAGCAATGTGACATCTTGGTCACATGTTGTGGCTAGTTAGAATAAATTAGATTTAGAAATGATTTAAATAATATATTTATTTAAATTTGTTATTTATTTTTAGAGAATTGTTAGTTTGTTTTTCTATTTAATTAGATTAGGCATAATAATAGAATTAGTTTCTTTCCCTGCTTGGAATAGAACCAAAATAGGAATAAATGCTAAATAATATGGAGGTATTAGTTTGTTGAGAAACTCTAGAAGAAATCTATTCTGAGAAGAATAGTTTTTCATATTTGTATAAATTAGAGAGGCTAGAGGTGTGAAGAGCGTGAGAGTGTGAGAGAGAATCTGAATTATTTATTGAAATTGCTGAGGGGCAGCTAATGCCTATTCGCCCATGCAATATTCTGTCGATTAGAAGTTTAGTTCACTCATTCATTTCTGTACAAGATCGATTTTTGTATGTATTGTGTACGTATCTCACATTGCAGGTAGCCAGCGCCAGGATGGAGTTATGACAGCATTTTTTTTGCTGGGTTTATAAATCATAGTATTGGTGTATGGGTCCGTAGTCAGTTGAACGAGCGTCGGAGGAGAATGAAAGCTCTGCGTAAGCTTGGAACATCTTCAAGAGAGAGTGCTGTGTGAACTTGGTTCACACGTTGAAAAATTGCAGCTACGTTGGACCGTGGTGTTGAGATAAGCGGCGTTGAAGGTATTAGACAGCGTATTGACCAATATAAAACGGTGGAATGAACTGTTAGACGCAACAAAGGTAATGCGTGTTCAAGATTTGTGAATGACCGCTGTTGTTTGCCAGTAGAATTTGTGAATGACTGTTGTTGTTTGCAATCGCTATGAATGTTAGAGCACCGATGAATGTTGGGCATTTGAGGCGGTAATCGATTAAAGTTTAGCATCGATTGTTGCTGTGTTGGGCAATGGGAAAAAATCGATGTATATAGAGATCGATTTTCTATAGGAAGTTGGACTCTGTGTTGTGATGGTCGATATAAAGTTGGACTTTGTGTTGTGAAGGTCAATTTGAAGTTTCGCTTGTTTGCCGTAAGGGTGGATTGTATTTAACACAGAACTTATGATTATTGTTATCGCTTTTTCATTTCAAATGAATGTGTATGCAGTTTCTCTTTTAAAAAAACCATTCCAGCTACTTCTAAATGAAGTTTATATCAAAGTGATCCAACAAAAAAATTACAGTTTATTAATAAATGCAAAGTTGCATACCATCGAACAAAGATAACTTATTTGCAATCAGTTAAGGTAGTGATTCTGGGATTAATTCAAAGGGGAATCTTTTATTAATAATTGCACTTTCTTTAAGAGTAAGAAAATTCTAGTTTTCCTACCTCAATAATAATTAATATATTTGTAATAATTATCCCTACCTCTTAACCTTAAGTTATCTTTATGTACACTCTAAAAAGAGATGTCATAAATAAATAAAAATATAAATAAATGGGAGGTATGGTAAATAAATAAAACATCTTTTTATACTTGCTCGAGAGGTATGATAAATAAATATAAATATAAATAAAGAGGAGGCATTGTAAATAAATAAAACCTATTTTTATACTTACTTTAGAGGTATGGTAAATAAATATAAATATAAATAGACTAGAGGTAATAAATAAAACCTCTTTTTATATTTACTCCATAAACCTTTTTATATTTAAGAATACTAAAAAAAAGAGGTTTTATTTAGCGGAAGCCTATGAGCCAAATACCATGGGACAAATTATTATTAATACCATGGGCTAAATATTATTGGCCAAATACCCTATTTATAAAAAAGGTATGGTAAATAAATAAAAATAAAAGAGGTATAGAGAGGTATGATAAATACATAAAAATATATCAAATGTGATTCGAAATCAAAATCTAAGTATATACCAAGCCTTTGGGTCAAATACCATGGTAAATAAAAGAGGTATGGTAAATAAATATAAATATAAATAACCCCGTGGTATGGAAAATTAAAACCTCTTTTTATATTTACTTCATACTCCTCTTTATATTTAAGAACACTAAGAAAAGAGCTTTTATTTAGGTGAAGCTTATGTGCCAAATACCATGGGCCAAAATATTATTAATACCATATAAAGAGACAAAAAAGGAGATATGTAGATAAGGAGGAGGAGAAGGAAAGAGGGAGGGATATAGTAACACAATTGGAGGATGAAGAGAGAGAGAGGGAGAGAGAGGAAGGAAGAGAGAGGATGTGAGAGAGTGGAGAGGGAGGGAAATAGATATGGATTTGGAGGGGGAGATAAGAGGTAAGAATAAAGACGAGAAAGGTGGAGAGAGAGAGAGGGAGTGATAAGGAAGATGGAGAGAGAGGGAGATAACACAATAGAATAAAAGAGAGATAGAAGTGGGGGAGAGGAAGAGAAGGGGAATATAGAGACATAGATGGTAGGTGAAGAGTGTGTGTGTGTGTTTTTGGTGGTGGGGGTGGAGGTGGCGAAGGAGGGGGGTTGAGATAAGGAGACAAACAAGCATAGATGGAGGAGGAGGGAGAGATGGAAGAATATTTATTGTAGTAGATGTATTGATTTCAGTGTAGATGGCGATTTCTAATACTATTTGATTACTTGCACTAGATGCATTTATTTTAGTGGGGATGGTGATTTCTAATCCTATTTGATTGCTTGCACTACATGCATTGATTTCAGTGTAGATGATAATTTCTAATCCTATTTGATTGTTTTCACTAGATGCATTGATTTTAATGTAGATATTGATTTGTAATGATATTTGATTTATTGCACTAGATGCATTGATTTCAATGTAGGTGATTTGTAATCCTATTTTATTGTTTGTTCTAAATGCATTGATTTCAGTGTAGATGTTAATTTCTAATCATTTATTTCAATGTAGATGTTCATTTCTAATTATAATTATGATTTTTTGCACTAGATGCATTGATTTCAGTGCAGATAATTTCTAATCCTATTTGATTTCTTGCACTAAATGCATTGATTTAAGTGTAGATGGTGATTTCTAGTCCTATTTGATTCATCGCACTAAATGCATGATTTCAATGTAGATGTTGGTTTCTAATCCTATTTTCTTACAAGAAAAATATGGATTGATTTGAGTGTAAATGTTGATTTCTAATCCTATTTGATTTCTTTCATCAGATGCAATGATTTTAGTACAGAGGTTGATTTCTGATTTGATGTAATTGGATGTATGATGGTACATTAATTTTAAAGTGAATGGATTAACAAAGTGCATTGATTTCACTATAAGAAAAAAAAAATATTGACAATGTACATTGATTTTGTGTTATAGTAATTCAACCTATTAATATTGGAGAGCAAGAGAGACACGGTATGATGTTTACTACAACAACTTGATCTATAGATTTAAATGGTTTACGATATGAAAATACAACAAAACTAACAAGGGTGATAATAAGAGTAGTAGAAGAAAATAGTTTCAGATTGATCGCAATGAAGATATTTATAATTGACAACATTCTTATTATTCACATTTTCTATCATTCAACACTATTATTGTCCCTTTGCATTCGAAATTTGTATTTTATATTTTTTCATCATTAAAGTTATTAAAAATATTTATCATCTCAATAAATTGAGGTAACAAAGAAAAATTAAAATTATAATGACGAGGTTAATCTTAGACATATTTAACACATTTAACATGATTGTATTAATATTAGATATATTTACATATTACTGATAAAAAATTTCATATCTTCGATAGATTTTTCTTGGCCCCACATGAATGAAACCAGTCTATATCGATCTTAATTCCGTATCTATCAAGCTGCCAAGAGGTATCAAATCTCTAGAGAACTTTTCCTAAGGTTTTGCACTAAAAAGGGAAGTTTCCACCTTGAGAGATTGATCTCTCTTAGCTATATCGATCTTAATTCTGTATCTATCAAGCGCCAAGAGGGATCAAATCTCTCAAGGACTTTTCCTAAAGTTTTGCACTAAAAAGGGAAGTTTCCACCTTGAGAGATTTGATCTCTCTTGATGCTTAATGGTTAAGATGGATCTAGAATTGTACTAAAATTCAAAATTAATATAAAATATTGATTTCATATATTTAAAAGATACTATTATATTATTATTATTATTATCATTATCATTATTAAGAAAAAATTATTAATTTTTAGAGTTTATTTTAATATGATTTAAAGTTTTGAAATTTCTAAAACTTTTTTTTCATACTAAATATTCATTTTTAATCAATTTTTTGTAAAAATAAAATTCCGAATTCATATTTTCCTTTCCAAATGCAAAAATCACCTTAATTGAATTCTATATGAAGAAGTGAGAGTTAATAAAGTTAGTATCCCTTTTGGACTATCATGTAAGAAATAGATATCAAATTAAATTCCATTATTCTTATATATGAGTTTTGTCATATCCGAATACTCCATGAAATATCTAATTTTATTGTAAATTACATTTGATTAATTAAAAGGGTAGAAAATTAAAAAGGTAGAAATGGTATAAATACTTTTAAAATATATTTGAATCTTTAATTTGAAATTATTAATAATAACATTTTAAAATATTTCATGAAAATTAAATATCTAATATCTATTTAAAATTTAGTGATAATTAAATTACAATTTTAGAAATCTTATATATTTATCAAAATAATTACTATATAATAAAAATATTTATTATATTTTAATAATTTTTTTTTTAATATTAAGTAAGACTCCAAAAATTACGAAAACAAAATATTACAATATTTTCTTAAAAAAAATTATGACCCAAGAGAAATTAAAAAAGAAAAATGACATAAATGAAATAAAGAAGTAATCTAAAACTATATGAAGTGTGCAACTTAATTATTATTCATGATAAATATGGATTATATCACTTACACATATATATATATATATATATATATATATATATATATATATTAATTTGTTTGTGATCTTCCAAGTTTGACATGTGTTTTAAGGAGCCATGACCCATGAGCATCTAATTTGTCAAAGTCACGACCTCGACATTTAATCTTTTCAAAGTCACTCAAGGATCGCACTCGTCTTGGGCCACACCATCCCTAATTTTAGTACATGTTTTAGCATGTATCCTCCCCTAACGCATTGCACAACCACCCCCCATGCGATTTGATCATGGGTCGCCTTGCTAACGAGGTCCATCGCCAACCAATTGTGCTAGTGATACTTACAATATTTTATAATAGTTAAAAATAGTTAAAATTTTCAATATTTTTAATTAATTTTTAAAAATTAATAAATATTATATTTGCAAGGAAAAATTTTAAACTTAAAAAAAAAAAAAAAAAAAAAAGTGTTTTGTATATGCACTTGAAGAGAACATTTAGGATTAATATGGAAAACATTATACTATGGAAAACATTATACAAGAAACCTTCCTCACACATGTACTATTCCCAAAATATGATAACCCCTGTGGAGTGTTAGAGAATACCATGTATATAGATGACTTCCATACAAAAACTGATTTATGAAAAATTGTAAAGAAGACAATAAAATCTAAACAAATATATAGTATTGAATATCAAAATCCATGCAATATGAGCATCTCATAATATGTAGCAAAAAGTCTTAACAGAGAAAAAAATATAAAAATGTGCCTCAACAAGGTCAATAAAAGGCCAATTTGATAAAACTAATAAAGAGTATCATTTACTCTTTCCTCAGTAAGCCATTTTCCTGCATCCAAATATAGTGCATTTCCATGTATATATGAGAGAGAAATAAAGAAATAAATGTTTTAATCTCAACATATCCTCTAAAATGTGAAAAAGATGTAAAAAACAACATTATTAGATCACAATAACCTAGCTGATAATCAATAAAGACTGTCCAAAAAACTAAACTGTCACATCCCTTTCCCCATGCAAAAGCCAAAATCAAGCGATAGAAAAACAACTCAACTAGATTTTTTGTGCACCCAATACCCATAGACACTTTGAAATAATTTTGATCAGATAAAAATAAGATAAAACCACCACCACACATAGAATTACCCCCTACACTACCCCTATAAAAATAGCCCTAGTGTTTCCTGTTGAGCCTGGTTATCTTCCTCATTGTTCAGAATTTTTTGCTTGAGCCACATTGGATCCTTGTTCATAATGGGGCAGCAACGTCGCATGTTTAATTGTCATAAGGGGGTCCATGGGGGGGGGGGGGGCGACAACATTTAACATTTGAAAGGAAACAACAACATAAGGTTTAATGATGGCATTGGCCAAACTATATGAAAAACCCTCAACCTCAAATAAGGTATTTATTATGTAGCGTCTATTTAATATGAATATGTCATAAGATGGATCTGTTGTTGATGGGGTAAATTTTGATGATGAAGTTAGGGATATGTTATCTTTGTGCTCATTTCTAGAAAGTTTGAATGGCTTAGTTATGGATATTAGTAACTTTATCTCTAGATCTAGTACTTTAAATTTTGATGATCTTGTTGCTGACATCGTTAGCAAGGAAATGTTTTGAAAAATATCTTGTGAGACATGAGGTAATGCTTCAATTGCAGAGCCTAGGGGAAGAAAAATGGAAAGAGGAAGAAGTCAAGGAATTCGCAGAAATTCAAGAAAAGGAGTATCCAGATATAGATCAGGTATAGTGTGATGTAAATGTGGGAATAAAGGATATCTGAAGAAAGACAACAAATATCAGAAAGGAAAAGAAGGATATGGACAACAAGAGAATAATCATGAAGCAAATTTGAAAGGTGATATGTTTCAATATGCTTTGATTATTTGATTAGAAAATATTATCAATGTCTGGGTGGTTGATTCAAATTTAAGGGACTTCATGCCATGCTACACTTGATAGGAAACATTTTCATGACTATGTTCAAGTATATTTTGGACATGTTCGTTTGGGTGATGAGAAACCCTGTAAAATAATTGGAATGGGTTAGGTTTTTATAGAGAAAAAAAATCGAAACCAGTGGTTATTAAAGGAGATACGACATGTTCCCGATCATAATACAAAATAATTTCAACAGGGTAGTTAGGTGGTGAAGGTTGTGTCACTACATTCATAGAAAAAACATGGAAAAAAGGATACCTCGTAGTAGCATAAAGGGAAAATGTTGGTACATTGTATTTATGAAATTGTATTTCTTATTATGTTAATGCTTTTACCTCGATGAGATCAGATACGAAAGTGTGGCATCATAGGCTCAGTCACATGAGTGAAAAAGGGATGTCGATTCTTTACTCAAGAAATTTGTTTCTAGGTTTGAAGCATGTTGATTCAGATTTCTATGAAAATTGTGTTTACGGAAAATAGAAGAAAGTCATATTTATCAAAGTTGGGAAGGAAAACAAGAGCTAAAAATTAGAGCTTGAGCATATATATGTATGGGGATCTTCTCAGGTATCATGTCTCTGTGGCTCTCGCTATTATGTTACTTTTATTGATGATGCAACTATAAAAACCTAGATTTATTGTATTTGTAATAAATCTGATGTATTTCATACTTTCAAGAAATAGAAATGTTTTGTTGAGAATGAGATATGAAAGAAGTTGAAGTGACTTAGATCATACAATGAAGGTGAATAGTACAACAAATACTTTGATAACTACTTTTCATATCATGGAATTTTTAGATAGAAGTAAGTTCCAAGAACACCACATGAAAATGGTGTGTCAAATAGGATGAATGGGAAAATCATGGAGTGTGCCAGGTGCATGAGATTGCATGCAGGATTTACCTTACAATTTTGGGAATATGTTATAGATATTTTTGTTTATATAATAAATAGAGGGTCTTCAAGTTATTTGGATAGTGGTATCCTAGAGGAGGCATGGACATTTAAAAATATAAACTGCTAATTTTAAATACTTTCAGTTGTGAAGCCTTTGTCCACATTAATAAAGAAAATAGAATAAATCTTGAGTAAAAATCAATGAAATCTACCTTTATTGGATATGGTGTTATGATTTTTGTTATTTCTTATATGATTATGAAAATAACAAAATCATTAGGACCAGAGATATCATATTTAACGAAAATTCCTTGCATAAGGATCAGATGTAGGGAAAGAAATAGGAAAAGGAAAAAAAGGAATACACAATGCTTTATGAGATCATAGAAAAAAGTAAAAGTATATGGAAATCATAATGATCATTAGCCACAACAAAAACAACAACATGAACCTCAAGCACTCGAAAGTGGTGTTAGAATATCTACTAGGATAAGTATATCCCTAGAATGATACTCTCCTTCATTATATTATCTGTTGTTGCCTAATTCTGGTGAACTAGAAAGATATGAGCAAGAAATGTAGGTATAAACTAGGAAGAAGTGGGAGAAAGCCATGGCAGAAGCTATGTACTCCTTGATGCATAAAAATGCTTGAGACTTAGTGCAATTTCCTGTAGGAAAAACAACATTGCAGATTAAATGGGTTTTCAGGTTGGAGGAAGAAGATAGAGGTACACACAAGTATAAGGCTAGACTTGCAGTGAAGGGGTTTGTACAAAAGAAAGGTATATACTTTGTTGAAATCTTTTCTCCTGTTGTTAAAATGACTTCAATCGAAACTATTTTAAGTCTAGAGGTAGCAAAAGGTTTGCATCTTGAGTAGTTTGATCTAAATACAACCTTTCTCCATGGGGATTTTGAGGAAGAAATATATATATGCAACAACCACAAGGGTATGAGGTCAAAGATAAGGATAAATTAGTGTGCAGGTTGAAGAAGAGCTTGTATGGCCTAAAAGAGTCTCCAAGACAATGTTGTCTAAAATTTGATAGTTTTATAACTGAACAAGGTTATAGTAGATGTCATTCTTATCAGTGTGTTTATCTGAAGAAACAAAATGATGGAAATTATATTATATTGCTATTATATGTAGATGAAACAATTTTTTCAAGGTCTAACATGCAAGAAATAAATGTGCTCAAATAAATATTGGAAAATTCATTTGTAATGAAGGATTTGGGTGTTGCAAAAAAATTACTTGGTATGAGAATAACTAGAGATAGGAAAAATAGAAAATTAACATTGTCTCAGAGCGAGTACATAGAAAAGGTGTTGGGAAGCTTTAATATGAAAAATGAAAAACCAGTTAGTGCACCTTTGGCTAGTCATTTCAAACTAAGAAAGGAGATGTGTCCCTAGACTCAGGAAGAGATAGATCATATGTGTAAAGTTCAATATGCATCAGTAGTTGGAAGCTTAATGTATGAAATGGTCTACAAAAGTCTTGGTATTGTACATGCAGTGGAATTTGTAAGCATGTATATTAAAAATCCAAGAAAAGAGAATTGGATGACAATGAAGTGGATTCTCAAGTATTTGAGAAGTACCACAAATCAAGCATTATGATTTGGAGGTTCAAACATTACTCAAGAGGGATATGTTGATGCAAATATGGTAGGTGATAGAGATAACAGGAGGATCATCATAGATTATGTGTTTGTTGTAGGTAGGAAAACATTCAATAGGGTTTCAAAGTTGTAAAACATTGTTGCAATTTAAACAACGGAATCGGAGTATGTATCTAATATGGAGGTTAGTATACAAATGATTTGGTTACAAATGTTTATGAATGACTTGGGAAAGAAATAGTAGATGGAAAGGGTATATAGTGACATCCATAGTGTCATTCATCTTGAAAATAACTCAACATTTCATTCCAAGAGTAAACATATAGAACTCAAGTACCATTTCATACGGCCAGTGTTGGAAGATGGACAGTTGAAGCTAGAAAAGATACACACTAGCGAGAATCCTGTAGATATGTTAAAAAAACTTGTAACTAGGGAGAAATTGATATCCTGATAAGTTTCAATAGGTCTTCAACTATGATTATTAATATGAGAAAAAACCAAGTCCAAAGCGGAAGCATTATCCAACAAGTCAAGGAGCGGTGGAGTTGCTATAATTTGTATCCAAGTGGGAGATTGTTGGGTGTGGAGCCTGATTATCTTCTTGATTGTTCAGAGGTTTTTGTTTTAGTCATGTTGGAACCTTGTTCCTAATGGGGTGGAAACACCACCAATTTAATCATCTTCACCCCTGACATGGGTTCGGGGGAAGTGCCTCCGAAGCTAAAAATAGATAAAAATCTACTTTATAAAATATTGTAATTTCATAGTCAATTTTGGTCATTCATTAGGCGGATGATATGACGGTAGAAGTTATGTTAATTTAGGTTTTTTTCCCTAGAAAGAAACCCTTCATTTATATGAGGGGTTTTTTTTTGTGGTTGTGTATTACTGTTATGAGAGAGATAGACAGAGAGAGAGGAGATTATGTGGGAGAGAAGAGGAAATTACAACAGATTTTTTGTACGTTGTATCTCTTTATTTTGATGGATAATATAAAAAGAAGGAATGATTGTTTCTCCATGGATGTAGCCCAAATTTAGATTCTTTCATAATAATACCATGTATATGCATGCAAGATTTGTATATTATTTCGTTGGAAAGAATATAAAGTTGTATGTGGGAAATGATAGCCTACATTGGAAAATATTCTTTGAGAAAGAAGATGAATTACATGCACAAAAACCGTAGTAATGTGTTGGCTTCCTTGATATATATATATATATGGTTAATGTTGGTATAACCATTGGAAAATAAGGCATGTATTTGTATGCTTTATTGCATTAGTTTTATGGAAAAGAAACTATGTTTTTTCATGGATATTATGCAATATTTCCTCGAAAAGGAAACATGTGTTTACATGCTCTACTGTGTTAAGTACTCTTTTGGGAAATTATTTTGGAAACTATATGCATTGCATGCATAGGAACAACATTCATTGTGTTAGCTTTCTTATATTTGAATGCTCCAAAAGCAAAATTTGAAGAGCTAGATCTTGTGTTAAAGTTTAATTAACTCGAATGCACATTGTGTTATTTTACATTAAAGAAATTCTTGGAAAGTTGTAGTGATTTTTCTTGTACGAATGTGAGTGTGTGCGAGAAGTGTCATAATAATGTGGGGATTATTTTGACATGATTGATAATTACTTGCTTACACTAAGTTAGTGATGTTAGAAGAAATAATGTTGTGATATTGTATCCACATCTCATGTATGCACACGAATAAGTGTTAAAGGATCTCTTAAAGATGGATTATTGATTAATTGAGGCTTTATATAATCATTTTATAAAATCTTTTTGATGACATCAATGACAGGAAACGATTGTGACTTATGAAAATGGTAGATCGTGTTTAACATGGTGGCAGGTAAATAATTGATGGTCCATGTAGATGAGTGCGAGCTGCAGGATGGTTTGCTGATGGAAATTTGTCTGTAACTTGGTCTGTTGATGGAAAAACGAGGCCACAAAGATATAAATATTGAATATTGTGGGTAAATTCTATCATAATTATTTTAATGGATTAAGTTATATATTTTGTATTTAAATGACATTCCTTGTAATATTTTAACACAATGGTTAAGGGATGGACCACCTTATGAGCCATTGAGTGAGGGGTGAACACCCTCATGAGTGTTTAATAATAAAATTAAAATTTTGCTGGTTTTTACCCTACGAGGTTTCCAGGGTATATTGGTGTTCAATGATGTGATTGATTATTGTGTCAGATTGATGATGTTGATTCTTTTCTTGTTGTGATGTTCATAATGTCAATTATGTGATGAGTACATGAATAATGAAATGAATGTAAGGTTACATCATACAGTTTTATGTTAATGTACTATAATAGTGGTTGTTAGTGGTTAAGAAACTTTCTATTCCTATACTAAGGTTACACTATGAACTGGTGAACATTCTGTTCGTTTGTATTAATCACTATTGAATAACTAAAATAGTACACATAAATTATCAATCCAGGGACATCTTTTATTTCAATGACAGTTTCATTGTATGTGCCGATACACCCAACCAGAAGCAATTCGAAATAAAATAAATCGTTGCTAAAGTAAATGCTCGAAGTAAATCACTCATGCATAAATAAAATGATACAATACTGTAATCACACTTCAATTAATCTTTTCTAGCGAGCCACACAACAATTATCCAGTTGGTGTCTCTAATCGCATATGTGTAACAACATACAAAATATTGAAATTGAAGAAGATATATTCACAGTTGAAACAACATCAACAACACCTCTACTGATACATAAACCAAAATACAACACATATACACAACTAACTTAATTACTGCAATCCTTGCTAAAGAGGAGGGCCCTTCCTCCCTAGCAGGGCGCAGGTAGAGAAAGGAATTAACAAAAACTAAGTCGAATAACGCATGTAACATCAATAACATGATAATCTGTATTAATGTGAGAAAAATTATAGAGCCAAAATAATATTTTTCTCCACTAACCATTCGAACTCAAGGGCCGAGAACTATATAGTGGTTACATCTCATAAAAACAAGGGACAGATCATTCATGACAATCTTATGATTCTCATGCTGATCGAAATAGAATACATATGTTTATAATCACTTCTTAATAAAAGTATGAATGAAAAGTTATAGATTACCATCAGAACCGCCTAGAGTCTGTTATCCAAAAATACAATGCTTAATAACTTCTACATATATCACGATAAGCCACAATTGTAGTGTAATAGCTAGAGGACAGGTCAGCAAAAAGATTCGACGAGATCCAGTCAGCAGTACAACTGGAACAGCAGTTCGCCAACGGGTCTATAAAAAGAACGTGTAATAGCATCATGGTGTAAAAAACACATTGTAACAACACACCCTTAACTTCTCTTGTATGCCTCGTGCTTGGGATCTTTTATGGTAAAAATGACATCTGGAAAGAAAACACAAATACCATATATCTTCTCCAAACATTAATCCTCAATTAGTCATAAAAAAGGTACGGTATAACATAATAATTGATGAAATGGAAGAGTAATGAAAATAAGGTGAAACAACACAAGTTAGGATAGAAAGGTAGGAAAAAGAGGCAAAGATGGTCCCATTGGTTATATTCATGAGGAAAAATAGGGAAAACAAATATAGGAAAAGTGTGCAAAATTGGCACCCAACATCTCCCCCTAACTAAAAAACTTGCATGTCCTCATGAAAACTCATCTCTCATGGGAATATCTCTAGTGAAAGTCAGTGAGATCATAAGCACCAACTGTATCTTCGTCTACAGGCATGTACCCCTAATTTTCCATTAGCTGTTGTACCCAAGACTTTGATTCATAGTTTCTCAATTCATAATCACTCTGATAATCCTCAATTGGCAGCCAGATCAAATGAAACTTGAATCTCAATCTGAGCCACAAAGCGCCAAGGGATTGTACTATATGTGCATACGTTGGTACATGTGTAACAACCACCATGAAATTCTGAAATGAAAATGGGTCCCCCTTCAGTAGCTTAGTACTGCTGGCTTCCATGCATTTCAAGCACCTAGTCAAGGCTTCGCTCTTCATCCTTGAGAACTAATTGAGGCAGAAGTTCACAATCCTTATTCTGTAAGTGGCAGCCAATTCCTTTATCCCAAGATTACTCAACATTCTCCTGAATTCTCGCCTTAAATCGGCGGCCCATTCTGGTTTTTCCCAGACCCATAATGTCATCTTCCCCTCATTAGCATCCATAGATTTGATGGCCAAATGCCACTCAGTATGATTCTTCATGAAGCACACAAAATATCGCAACTACAGATCCCCCATAAAGGAGAATACTATCAAAAACATTTTCATACTCAAATGCTCACAAATGATATTGTGTCATAATAACTCACACAATAGGATTTTATCATCAAAATTGGAGGCACGTAAAACACCTAAAAATGTACTAGTGGAAGAACATAAATAGGGTTTGTCCACCATAACATCTTGAATATGGAACATGAAGTAATGTTCCCATAGAAAAATAGGATAGTATGGGGAAGGCCACCTACACCCCAGAAAATTAAGGACGAGATCGTGAAGTTTTTTCTTGTCTATGTGTTTCGGGAAATAATACCCGTAAGGTCCTGGGTTGACAACCTTCACAAATCAAGGGCATGCCATTCAAGAAGGACCCACTTAACCAAATTTTATATTGAAAACTAGATACTAATGGTTGCAGAACTTACCTAAAAGTCCCTTTCTTTATGTAGATCCTGCGGGATGAAAACCCCCTGCAACACTTTGTGCTCTGAAACCTGTAAATCCACAGAGAACAAACACAGAAACCTAGTTGTATATCATATATAGTTCCTAGATGTTAGTGAAAAACATGCATAATATCATAAAAACAATATGAAATGTTCAATTAATTATTATTACACATGTATAAAGCATTATAAACACGTAAACATCATGAACAAGATGGCTCTTCTTATTATGAATGACACATACAATAATAAAAACATGGAGAGATCCCCTGAATCCTGCCACGACCTTCGAGCATACCATCCTATGGATTCGTCTAGCCCTAGCCTTGCAAGAATTCTTCCAACATCATTAGGGGAGTTTTGAGGTCTAAAATGGGCCTCCTAAGGAAGTTATAAAATAATGGTGGAAAAAATAAAATAAGATTAGATTACATCATCAATTTTTAGAGGGAAAAAAAGAAAAAACTAAATTTTCAACTCGTATTTTCAACTTATCTCCCTATGGGTTTACTCAAATTTCGAGCGGAAACACTTGTTGGACGCATAATTGTATTCCTCATCCAATGAGTACCCATGTTGCATACTTTCAATGGACCTTGCTAAATGAAAAATGAGAACTACATGAAAAATATGATTGCAATCATGTTTTTTCATGTATTTCTCATTTTTCGTGTAGTAGGTTCCATCAGAAGTATGCAACATGGGTACTCCTTGCATGAGGAATTAATATTTTCATCCAATAAGTACTCTAGCTCAAAATTTGAGTAAAACCTTAGGGAGATAAGTTGAAAATACGAGTTGAAAAAGTAGTTTTATTATTTTATTATTTTTTAATTTTTTTACTTTTTTACTCCAAAAATTGTGAATCATCCCCTATGGTTGACATCATCATCTTGAATCCTATTGTTTCTTATAAAGTTTAATTTGGTTGTACATTTTTCTTAGGAGGCCCATTTTAGACCTCAAAATTCCCTTAATGGTATGCACAATAAATGTCATATGGGGTGATGAACATCTCAAGGAAACAAGGGTTTCCTAAATATACCTGGGAAGTGCAGGAGGCACGGGAATATCAGACATAAATAGGGCTCCAATATAGTATAATATATATATTTTTTCTCTCTCCCTTCGGCCATTCCTTTGAGGGGATTTTATACTCCCTCAAATTAGGTTTTACAGTTAGGAACAGTTAGGCCATGGGCTGGGGTGGTTGAATTACTGAAATAACCATCAAAATTGCCTAAAAAATAGGGAAAATATATACTTTTTAATAATTAAAAAGGTATACGTGGATCTATATGAATGGACTCACGTGCATACGCAGAAAATTCTGGGCAGAGTCGCGTATGGGTTTTAAGATACTGTTTTTTGTGAAAATGTTCAAGCTTGAGGGAAAAGGGTGCCGAAGGCCAAAGTGTAAATCATCAAGTGCATGAAGGTGATAAATGACATTATAACAGATGCCCCCTAATATATGAGGTCATAAGGGGTACATGATGGCCGAAATGTATTATGTACAATGGAAAGAACCTTGCAAGGACTAGAGAGGACTTCACCAGATTTCAGCCTACTAAAAAACCAGTGAGAGAAATCAGAGTGATAGCTCATGTCTGATGTGGGAATATCCATGTTCATTGAAAGAAAAGCATGTCCGCAAATGAAGTACAGAGTGGATCCAAAATGTACACAAGTATAGCTAAAAAATGTAAAATACATAGTGAATCATCTGATCACTGCCTGGAATTATAAGTCAAAATAAGGTCCAAGTATTACATATAGAAGACTGATCATTGATGCTGCAATAGATATCTGATAAAAAAATTCGTAACCAAATCTCCAAGTACCAAATCATAAGTGGTGGAACAAATGGAACAACATGCAACTCGAGAGACAACATATAGGATGCTACTGTGGTGAAACTACAACATATAAGGGTGGGCAGTGTCACTGGTAGAAAATTGAAGTTGTCTAAGTGAAACAAATCATGATAATGCAAACCCGAGGTCTTCACTGATCACAATGGAAAAATTCTATACGATGGGAATAAATGAGATGAATTTGACCATGTGAGAAACCGTTTGATTACCGATCGTTGATGTGTACTGTTAACAAATGCGAGACAACCCACTGATAATGATAATGAGCATCAAGGTGCCCATGTACAATCCAACAAGTGTGAATAAATGAGTTGAAGTCGAACACTTGAAAGAATCTAACAATGAGGGGGAAATGATGTATCCTCACTATCGATAGCAAAAAGTCAGCCACTGATGACTGCAAACCCTAAGGTACTGACAAAAGGACTCTAGACCTTATTCCCAGAGCAATGAGTTGGATTCAATGGGAAACGATCTGCTGGAAGGAAGGCATTAAGGCATCCCACATCAGTCCAGCATGAGTGTAACCCGCAGGCCAAGATTTGGAAGGAATCCGACGAAGTAGAGTGAAGTAACCAACCCGAAGTATGTTTCCGGCATGCACAAGATGAAGCTAGCACATGAGAGAAACCCTCTGAACCAACCAATAATGAAAGATGACAAAGAGGCGAGATATCCACCGATAGGGTCAAATGGAAATCAAGGTATTGCACGAATCCCAAGTGTGATAATGTAAGTTGATGTCGAACACAAGGGAAACCACTCAGTCAAACACCCATAATGATGATCAAATATTGAGCGGAAGGTCACCTATCAATGATGTAAATAGGGCCAAGGTGCGACTCTAGGTTTTCTCTCAGAGCAACATGTCGTAGTCAATAAGAGACAAACTCGCTGGCAAGAAGTCAATGGAGACCTTCTTAAACTAGCACTAGCATAGGACCAAACATCTGATGTGATAGAACAAGATACTGACAAGACCAGGAAGGCCGACTGAGAAATGAGTAAAGAGACACCGCAGAAAGGTTGACTCAGGTTAACTTCCCTTGAAAAAAAGCATGACTCATGTTGACTATGGCAGCAAATGATGACTTTGTATAAGTTTGTCATGCAGAAGGCATGGAAAAACCCTCCATATGGTTGGAAGAGATAACCAACAAAGGGAGAACTGACTCATGCAACAAGGTTATGACTTCTCCTAAGTCAAAACTAAAACCATCCTAAATGAAGGAAAGACGTAGTTTTTTGTGCTTTGTTTGAGGGCGACAAAACTGACACTGTAGTTGTCATCAAAATACGAAGTAATATCCTGTTCCCGCTCTTTTTCACATATTTAATTTTTTTTGTCTTTTTCATATTCAAAGCCTGAAAAGGAATAAAAGAATGTTAGAGTATAATGGATAGAATGAGTATCATGAAATATATGCACTATTTCCTGGGAAAGGAACAATCCGATGCTCAATGCAAGGTGGCAGAAACTGGTATGTGATACTCAAAGGAATGTTCCATCCATGGGTAAAAAGGTGTCAAGTCATGATAGCTAAGTGATTGCATGGTTAACTTATACAGAAAGTCATGGTCAAAATATGGCTTAAACATTGAGTCCAAATGAAGCTGAATGAAGGCCAAGATAAAAAAGTAGTCAATATGCAATGCAGTATTACAACTTGACAACAAAAGGGAGCCTCTAGGGTAATGGCTAGAAAAAATGATAAAGAAGAAGAAGAATGAAGCTTCAACGTATATGTCATGTCGAGACTAAAGAGGACTCCTAAGCCTGCATAAATTGCAGCATGGTCGACAAATGCTACCGAGGAACTAACTAGGAAGCCCATGTAAAGGAAGGCTCAACCACCAAGTCATGATTAAAAAATCAGCAAGTGAAATTGGTTAAGTACTCATGAAATGATGGGATTGACCCTATGGCAAGTGATTAGAAATGGAGGATAGTATGCAGAATGCAATGAAAGGTGGATTCCCTAGCTTATATTCCAGTTTGAAATCATATACCTGCCATGATAGGTCTGCGATCATGGATCCAAAAAAACTGGAAAAAATATCAACTTCAGTAAAATGTCCCTGAAAAAATACCTTGCCTAACACTTACAAGCAACACAGTTATACAACCTTAGATATATTTGAAAAAATAAGAACAAAGGAATTTGGGCAAAAAAAATTCAAAATCTGGGTATAAATACACCAATTACCTCATATTTGGGTCATTACTACTTTGCAGAAGTGGAGAAGGAGCTTTTGGAGCAAAAATTCCTTTTCTCAAAATTGGAGCAATCAGCCATCAAATCGTGCCAAATCAACCAGGTCAGCTCTAAAGTCATCTTTGTCATCAATTTCATTCCAATTTAAGATAAAAATTTAGGATTTTTACCGTAGGAAACATTTTTCTTATGAAACCCTCTACGCATACATGGGTTTGTGTGGACAAACCTGCGTATGATACGTGACTGTGTGTAAATGAAGCCAAGTATACGGAGACCGAAAATTTAAAAATTGAACCTAATGAATGATTTGATGAATTTTCTCAGGATGTAAATTAGTTTCAGGGAGCGTGAACATAGTGCCATCGACAATGAAGTGATGGAAGATCAAAATTCACTTGATATCATTCAAAATTGTGGATTTCTCAAGTTCTTTAAAATTCCAAATATGAAAAGTAATTTCTAGTTGCTCCAAATGTTGGTAGATCACTGGGAGCCGGAAGAATACTGCTTCATGATAGATCAAATGCCAATACACATAGAGATGGAAGACATATATTTCATCACTGGACTCTCTTGGAGAGGAGATCTAGTAGATTTTCATGGAAAGACTTTGGGAGGGCTTACCGTGGAAGATTATGTCTAGGTCTATTGTGTAGAGGGGTCTCAAAAAGTAGGTACACAGATTGCAATCAAATATTTGAAAGAACTATACATGAAGACTCTCTTTTTCACCATTGGCAGAGTAGCAGGATCTCCTTATCTACATCAAGCTTCGAGGACACAAATGAGCATTGCATTAGAATGTTTGATTCACTTCTTTGATTGGTGCACAACATAGCTGAGCAACATGAAAAGACAATTGACTTCGATCCGAGAGGAAAAAAATAAAAATTTTGGGTATGGAACTATTTTACTAACATTCATCTTTGAGAGGATTCTAGAGCTTCGACCCAAATTCATCTCAACCATCAGCAGCCCCAGAGATCCAATATTAGCCTGGTGGGCTGATATGATGAAGAGATTGGGGGGAAGTGAAGTTCCCTGAACCGCTTGGGATGACGAGTTCTTCCAATGGTGGGAGGAACAAGTCATCATGGTGGAAGATTATCCCTATGCTAGGATGGATTTTTGAAGTGATCTAAATCTAGTCCTTCCACCCACTGTAGCATGGGCTGAAATCGGTGAGATTGGTATTTTTTATTTTTGGTTATATGATTTTTTATTTTTTCAAATTATGATAATGAAAAATGTTTTTGATTTAAATTCAAATGAATTACAATATTATGAATGATCATGATACAGATATGGGACTAGTCAGACCTGAGGGATACCTAAGGCATAAGCACCGCAGAGCTGAGGTGGATGCTGAAGACCCTGGTAGGACCCTCTATGTCGTCCAGAGAAACTTGGAGAGTTTAACTTGCCAAGTTCCTATGTCTACAATAGAGAACTTACTAGAGGCTATGCAGAGATGGGTAGTTGGAGTAACATGAGACTGGGTGTAGTTATTCTGTCATGTAGTGACTACTATCATGTTCTATAGGAACACGAATGTTGGGCAGGGACCACAAGATTAGATATATATATTTTACCGGACTACTATAATTTATTTTTAATACTGAACATGATCGGGCATAAGCCCTAATTTTGTAGGACAGATGGGTCTAGTTTTTGTATATTATGAACACTCTATCTATCTATCTATCTATCTATCTATCTATCTATCTATCTATCTATATATATATATATATATACAACGATTTATATGATGTGATGACTCAAATGTATGAAAAAATGAATGATGTATTTGATATATTGATTAAAATGTTGAATGATGCATATGCCAATGAATTTCTTCATTATTCAATAAGTCTACAATCCAATTTTCAGCTCGAGGAATGTGAATGAATGTTATAAATTGAAATTATCTTTGTAAGAAACATACCCTCAAAAACAATCGGTGCAAAGATGGATCTCGAACTCGATATGTGTTGTTCAACTGCGAAACCACCAGCTGGGAGTCTAAGGAAATTACTAACAAATAAACACCCAAGGATATTGCTTCTGAGAGTAGATAAACTACTATAGTGTATTCTGCTACGTTGTTTGAAGCATGACCAATGTAGACACCTCTTGAAACCAAAAAATGACCGGATGGATAATGAAGTACCCAAGCCGTGGAAGATAAGTTCTGGGTATGTCTACTAACACCATCGGTGAAACCAAAATGACTCATGACATCCAACACAACCTGCCCAAGCAGATCAAGTGCATCAAAATCACACCAAAAACCGGAAACTCAAATATGTACAAAAAAAATATATATATACGAAAATCAAGATGCTAGGCCGAAGCCTAGGCATAATAATTTTTCAAATAGATCCCATTTCTAGGCTCCAATAACTCATTTCTGTCAAAATCAACCAAGGCGTAAGCTCCTTTCTTGAGGACCTTTTCAAAGATGAAGGGGCCATGCCACATAGACGTAAACTTGCCTACTCCTTGGGCACCTTCTCCTGGGCATAAAGCAAGACAAGGTCTCCTTCAGAGAAAACCATAGGTTTGACCGCTTTATCATATTGAACCTTTATTCGTTTCTTATATGCCTCATTCATCGTGGCGGCATCCCGATGTTGCTCATCGAGATGTTCCAGATGAAGGAGACGTTCTTCAAGACTGGAAGTGCCAGGAAGAAGTTTTAAAACTAACTTAAGAGAAGGAATTTCACACTCGATGGGAAATGTAGATTCAAACCCATAAGCTAGTTGAAATGGAGTAAAACCAGTTGTAGTTTTGAATGACATCGAGTATGCCCAAAGTGCAGGATACAACATAATGTGCTAATTGGATCAAGCTTTATCAATTTTTCATTGAATAATTTTCTTCAAGGATTTTTTTATGGCTTCCACTTGCCCATTGGCTTGAGGATAGTATGGAGATAAGTGCTCCTGCTGGAAACCTAATTTCAGAGCCAATTCAGCCATCATGCTATTCTAAAAGTGATTGCCATGATCAGTGGCAATCTCTTTGGGAATACCAAAGTGATAAATGACCTATTTGAAGAGGAAAAGAGTTATTGTCTCACCATAATTCCAAAAAGTAGGCATAGCCTCGACCCACTTCGTGAAGTATTCTACGGCTACAATAATGTACTTGTGACCTTTAGCCGAAGGTGGGATATAAGTAGTATAATCAATTCCCCACTTTTTAAAGGGGCCAACATTGATGACAGGAAAGATTGGAGCTAGATGAGCATGCATATTTCGAGTATAAACCTGACATGCATGGCATCTTTTGACTGATTCCATACAATCTTTGAAAATTGAAGGCCAAATGTATCCTGCATGCAAGATTTTTTGGGCTATAGTAAGCCTAGATAAATGACCACCACAAGCTCCATTGTGGCAATCATTCAGCACAACCTCGACTTCTTCGAGAGTTAAGCATCGTATAAGGATTGAATCAACCCTGCAACGATATAAAGTGTCACAAATTATTACATAACTTTTAGCTAGGTGACGTAACTTATGGTGCTCATATGTCAAAAAATTCGACGGAAACTTCACAGTCTGAAGATATAATAGGAGATCCCCATACCAAGGATTCTATGATGAAATGAGAAAAATATGCTCATCTGGGAAGGATTCATCATAAACCATCTCTTATCCACAGGGCAACTCAAAAATTAATTCTACAAAAACAAATGATTTCTTGGACATTGTAGTCATAAACTGAAGATCAAACTCCTGCAAAATCACAATCCATCTATTGTATTTTCCCTCAATCACTCGCCTACTGAGAACAAACTGAAATGGATTTGACTACTTCCAAAAGATAGGTTTTTTTAAGAAGAATATAATGTCCGAGTCACTGCACAACATGGAGAGCTGCTAAAGAAAGCTTCTCTATCAGAGAGTATCAGAGTTCAGGTCCTACCAAGCCTCGACTAAGGTAATATATAACATGCTCCGAAAGAGCATTGCATTCCTGAACCATACCCATACCAATGGTAGATTCTGCTACCATGAAATATAAAATGAAATCCCTGTTATAATCAGGTGGACTTAGTAGAGGAGATGAGTTCAATGCTTTTTTCAAAGCATCGAATGAGCGCTGAGCAAAGTCATCCCAAAAGAACGAAACTCCTTTCTTTAATAATCTCATAAATCCTTTCGTAATCTCGACATAATTTACGATGAATCTCCGTAGAAAATTAGCTTTTCCTTTCATACTTTGAAGTTGACGAATCGAAGACGGGGGAGGCAACTGAAGTATTGCCTCAACCTTGAAGGGATATACCCAAATCCCTTCCGTAGACACTATAAATCCCAACAACCGACAGGACGTGACCGCGAAAACACACTTGTTCGGATTCAACTAGATTTTGTAATGCCAACATCATTCAAATAATTTACTAAAGTGAAAATAATGATCAATTCTCTTACGAGAACGAGCAGCTAAATCATCCAAGTATGCCTCAATAATATGTTTGATGTCGCGGAAGGCATAGGACATAGCCCATTGAAAAGTAGCTCCAGTATTTTTAAGGAAAAAAGGCATGTTCTTGTAAGCAAAGGTACCCCAGGGACAAATAAATGCAGTCTTATGTTGACCTTCAGGATGGATAGTAATTTGATTATATCCAGAGAAATCGTCCATGAAGGAGAAAATATAATTCCCCGCACGTTCATCGATATTTTGATCTATAAATGGTGTGGGGTAGTTATCTTTAGGACATGCTTTATTTAGGTCCCTAAAATCGATGCAAACTCGAATTGTTCCTTGTTTCTTGTCCACAGGAACTAGATTCAAAACCCATTCTGTCAAAGGAATAGGAAAAATGAATCTTGCCTTAAGCGGCTTCTCCACCTCAACTTTGATAGTTGTTGCCTTCCTAGGGTTGATCAGACGAAGCTTTTACCTGACAGGCTTATCATTTTCTTACACCTTGATCTCATGCTAGAAAATAGATGGATCTATACCAGGAATTTCCTCATAGGATCAAGCAAACACATCCCTAAGTTATCGCTATTACAATTTTCTAAACTTGGTTAGTTTATACTTGCTCCTAAGTCAAATTATTAGATAGGGTTAGAGTCATTTTTATGTTTTATAGGGTCTAAGCCATAGATTACAAGTTTCATTTCATCACCAAATAAAGTGCATAAACCTTGCTTTACTCTTTAGAAGTCCCATACCACATTTTGAAAACCATAGTTTAAGTATTTTTCAAAAAGGTTTTAAATAAGCCACGAAACCATGTTTTCGTAGTGTGCTCAGTGTAAAAAAATGCTTCTGTGCTACGAAAACGTTGGTCTTTTCGTAGCGCAAAATCCTGAAATCACATTACTAGCACTACAAAATTGAGGATTAAAATTTTTTCGGTTTAGCTGTCACATCCATCAGTTTGGGTTAAATTTTCATGATTATGGTGTCAGTCCACGAATCCTCCCTCACGCATGCAACCATACAAAGTAGTTATGAAATCATTATGGGATTTGT
Source organism: Pinus albicaulis (assembly GCA_034641835.2). Taxonomy (NCBI): domain Eukaryota; kingdom Viridiplantae; phylum Streptophyta; class Pinopsida; order Pinales; family Pinaceae; genus Pinus; species Pinus albicaulis. The sequence goes on along the minus strand of CM076581.1, from coordinate 479,070,774 downwards.
TAGGGGTTATTTTTCATTGGCCCTTTGCAAATTTGTAAAGGGGTTGGTTATCATTGATTTTATATCATGCAAAGAAATCACTGCATGCATATCTATTGTCGAAAGAGAAGCTCATGATAAGAAACCAGAGCTCTCATTAAGTTTTCAAGTGACGCAGAGTTTTCAATCAAGTGAGACAGAATCCAATTGATGTTATGTCAACAGTTTCAATAGTTTCTAATCCAGTGAGTTTGAAAATAATTTCTGATCGAAGCAAGGTTTTAAATCAAGCGAGGTAGAACTTTTGTCAAGCGAGGCTAAACTTAATTTTAAAGCTAGCCAGCTCATCCAACAATGAGGTCTATTACAGGTTTGCTGAAGACATAGGGTTTTTAGGAGGAATATGACAGAAGAAAAGAGAAATCATAGGTCTGGACACTGTCTGAGAACAGAACCTAAAGGTTTAGAAGCTCTCGCAAGAGATAAATCTGTTGAAGAATCCTTCAAGAAGGTAGGGTGCTAGAGGTTCTGCGAAAAGCTTTAGGGAGGGCATAATTAGGTTACCAAAGAATTTTCCATGAGCTTCACAAGGTCAAACACAAAGTTTGGTTTTCTCAATTTACCAATTTCTCCTGAATTTATATCAGCAGTCACAGAAATTCCAAGAGGGGAGGAGATATGGTTCAAGAATTTTAGGTTTGAAATGCAACCCTGCAAAATATTTTTGAAACCAGAGTTTATGGATACTAATTTGGACAAAGTTGTGCCAAGAAGTGATGTCAAGGATTTATTTTCCAATCTGCTCTATAATATCCAAAAATACTTCACCTACGAAGGGAGATACCACAAGGTGTACACTTATCACTTTAAACTCTTATTGCATTTCAAAAGAATAATCTCTCTATACTTACCTTTCTTTCTATTTCGAAGTCTGGCAAAGATGGAAAACAAAGTTTAGATGAAAACTCAGGCATGCGAAACCTCATTATTTCATCATGGTATAGTCAAGTTAATAGTTTTTCATGAGCTTCAGAAAGTGAATAGAGAATGGTCTGCATTTCTCTTTTTGAGTGGAATAGGAGTTGAAGGAAAAGGTGTCATCCCACAAGTCAAAGAAACATCTCCATCAAAGACTACTGAACCTAAAAAAAAAAAATCAAGGAGGTTTGTCAAGCTTAAGCCCAGGAAATAGGTTAAGGAACCAATGATAAACAGATCACTGAATATTTAAAGGACTCATCAATCTGCACAGAAGAAGAGAACTCATGTCAAAGAGACAATTCAGAGACAGTCAACTAGTAAAACAACCCAGAAGAAGTTGACTAGGAGTCAGAGGTAAAAGGAGAAGGGTAAGGATGTGGTCACAAATGAAAACTTGGAGTTAAGAGGTGACTTGAATGATATATTACAATCTATTGACATTGAAGAGTATCCCCTGGTTCAAGCAGATTTCATCAAACTAGATACAGGTGGAAAATCAAAAAAATTGAGAACATCCAAAAAATTAGATTTTGAGGATGAAGTGTGCTATAGGATAAAATTCTTGTGTTGTTGGTTTTCTAATATCCCTCTCAGGGATTTCCGGTGCCCGAGGCAGAGAGTAAGATTAGATGTATAGTTCAAAAGGAAGGCATATACATGTTCATATCAACTTAAATTGTTGGAAATGTTGTCATTGATGGCAAAGGAAATGAAAAAGGGCTGAAACATCATTCAAGGGGCAGAAAGGCATCAGAGACATCAGAGAAAAAAGAGACAAAGATAGATAGAAAAAGAAAGGCAAAGGAGAAGTCAAAGGAGAAGCACCGGAAATAGCAACAAGGCAAAGAGAGCATGAGATATGAAGCAGAGAAAGTTTTAGAAAGGTCAGTTGATTAGAGATCTGGAGAGGCATCAGAGGAGCTTCAGGAGCAAGGAACAACATCAGTCAAGGAGCAGAGGTATTTGATTTGCGAAACTGGTTCTGAGTGTGAGAACATATTATAGAAAGTATGAAAAGAATGTTGAAAATTTACTTCTTATGCACTGTAAAATATCCCCGTCACTCTTGAGAAATTGTGTGTGAAAGGTTGTGCGAATGCACTGCATATAATAATGAATTCAATGTTGATTAAGTAATTGTAATAAGGGTTAATGCAAATGGTTTGATTTATAAATAGTTTTGATGCACTGAGGATATATATTGTATCATTTGAATTGAATAAAATAAGGGTCAGTATAGATATATGAAGATCCTCTGTTCCGAACTTAGATGTGTTGTATTGATCGAATAACTCTGAAATAAGGGCTCATTCGAGATTCTGCACATATATATCTGAAGGGTCATATGGACTAAGGTTCTATCGATAGCCGAAAGGATCGATGTCACAAAAGGAGAGGCAGAACCATAGTCAAATGCGCAGTGTGAATGGAGATATGCGTAGTAACAGATGAAATCATAGCAGTGAAATGTGATGAATAGTTATATATATATATCAAAAGGAGCGGAATGTATAAAAGAGCGGAACAGGCGAGGACGGAACCTGGAGTGGAGAATGGAACCGTGACCGAGAGGAACAATGACGGCGGTTTGGAGTGAAACTGTGGGTTTCATCGCACCACCATCTGTCAGGCAAGCGGTTTCCACCATTCGCGAGCGATTCCATAGACTGACTGACGCTGTCCCTGAACGAAATTGGAAAACCATCGTTTAAAGTGCGCCATCGCACGTTATATTTCGTACCAATACACCGAGCGATATGTGTACGATCCGTTGATCTGGATGAGGGCCATCGGACGGTGATAGCACGTTGGACTTGCCCAGAGTTTAACCAAGGCACGCGAAGGATAGACAGGTACGATATGAGCATTTGATTGGTCTATTTATATATATGTGGGCCCGGGGCCGAAGGGCTATGTCAATCGGTTGTAAAGTGTCGGACTATTATTATAATTTCCGGAGATAAATATATAGGCCGAGAATTGATTAAACCAAAGGGTTCATTATAATGTTGAAAGCATCGTATATATTAACCTATGTGAAATACGAGAAATTATTGTTGGTCTGTTATACGTAATATAGACCAACATATATTATGAAGAAATTTGGATATGCGTTGAATAACCCTGTGGGCCCAGAGCCAAAGGTAAGCGGTTCAATTGAATTAAAACTCGAGATATATATTCCCAAGATCTGAAACATATATATGTGTTGATATATATATATATATATATCAAATATCAAATCTTATATAATGCATCTATATGCGGGTTTATATGTTCAAAGGGAGGTGGTTTATAAACAAAGGACCATAGATATGTTACGCGTTGGTTGAAACTGTACAGCAGTTATATAACTGCAATGAACTGGGAACTGAATAAAAGTGAAAACGAAATAGAGAGTGAGGTTGGACGTATGAGGAAGAAAAGAGGAAGAGAAGAGTGCTATTCGGAATATACATTGTAATTGAATGAAAGTTTTTCAACTGTTTATATTGTCTGTGATGTAATTGGCAAGTCTCCAGAGAAATATAAAATCCCACTGTAAAGTTGAAATGGTACATTTCTGAGTAAATTGATAAAAGAGGAGAAAATGCAGAATTGAAGAAAAAGAAATAATCAAGTAGATATGAAGATTGGAGTGCAGTAAAAGAAATCAAAGGTATAGAACAGAGCTAATATCCAAGTTAAATCAGCAAATGTTTCTTTATGAAAAAGAGGGAGTTGAAGCTTCCTTGCAAGTTGTAGCTTGCAGAACTTGAGGTTGGAGCCTCCTATAGGTTGGTGCTTACAGAAAACCAGTGGTTAGAGGGAGTCGGAGCTTTCCTTTACATCACAACAATAATAAGATGTGGTTTTCTCCATTTATGGGTTTCCACGTATATCTGGTGTCTCTTTGCATGATGTTTATGTGTTAATATGGTCTATATAATTTGCTTGATACTTGTTGTTGTCATATTAAGTCTGCTATTACATTATATTAATACTTGCTGCTCACATTCTAAGACTACTCACATATTAAGTTGAATATGAAATGAAGGTGTAAATAAGTTTTATTAAAAAATTTTAAATGTTCATGAATGTGTTAAACTGATTCACCCCCCCCTCTCAGTTTAACTAAGGGTTCAACATTTGGTATCATAGCAGGTTCTTTTTTTTTTAGCAATTTAACAACTGAAAGGAGATCCTAGGTTCTTGAGATGGCTAGTCAAGAAGGATCCTCAACGAACAAAGCCCCTTTTTTCACTGGTGCAAATTATGCCTTCTGGAAAATTAGAATGAGAACATACATAATGTCCTTAGGAGTAGAATTTTGGGCTGCTGTGGAATTTGGATATGACTCTAAGGCAAATGTCTCAGAGAAAGAAGCCAAACAAGATTTTGTGGCTAATGCAAAGGCAATGAATGCAATCTTGAATGGATTGTGTGAGGTAGAATTCATCAAAGTAATGCACAATGAGACTGCTAAAGAAATGTGGGAAACTCTAGAAAATATTCATGAGGGAGACAAAAAATTGAAGACAGCTAAACTTCAAGTCTATAGAGCCCAGTTTGAAAATTTAAAGATGAATGATGATGAATATATTGCTAGTTTCTTTTTAAGGGTTGCAGAAATTGTCAATAATATGAAATCACTAGGTTAAACCATGCAAGAATGTGTAAATGTTAAAAAGATCCTAAGATCTTTGCCATCTAGTTTTAATCCCAAGGTCTCTGCCATAGAAGAAACAACAAATTGGGAAACCTTGACCATGAATTAGCTTCTTGGAAAACTAACAGCGTATGAGATGATATTGCCACAGAAGAAGTCAAATGTAAGAGAGGAACTTTTAAGGCCGAGAAGAAGAAAGAAGAAAAAGATGAGATAGGCTCCTGTTCTGATGAAGAAGAGGCCAAATTCATCAAGAAGTTGGATAAAGGCTTAGGTAAGTATAAAGGTAAACTCCCATTTAAATGTTTCAATTGTGGAAGAGTTGGACATTATACTTCTAAATTTACTTATAAGAAAACTAAGAATCAGGCTCAGGAATCAGAGAATACCATATCTAAGAACTGGCAAAAAGGGAAGAGATTCGATAGAAAATATTTCTATGCTCAGCAAGACAGCAGTGCATCAGAAGACTCGGCTGAATTCTCAAGTGAAGAAGAAACATCATAATTTTTTTTAATGGCTATAGAAGATCTGGAAGAATGTATTTTAGAAGATGAGGAAGAAGGTGAAGTGGACCTTGAGGGGGAGCTAAGAAGTGCCTTGGAGAAAATTGACAGACTAAAAATGAAGTGCAGAAAATAGAAATACATTCTTCTCAAATACGTGAGAGAGGAACAAAATTCAGAAGCCCTCATTCAGTTGAAAGTAGAGCTTGAAGAAGCCAAGAAGATAGAAGATATTTTACTTAAGAAGATTAAGGATAAAACTCAGGAACAAGAGAATTTGGAAGTAGAAGTAGTGAGCCTAATAAAGAACTTAGAAAAGGCCCAAAGAGAACTATTAATGAATACACCTCTAATGAAAGGCTCTGGGCAGTTGGACCAGATTTTAAATGCACAAAGGTCACCTCTGATAAAAACTAGGATAGGATATGAAGGAGAATCAAGCAAAGGCAAAGAAAAAGAAAACAAAAATATTATTTTTGTAAAAGCAGATGAGAATATCCAAGCAGCTCAGAAGATTTCAAAGGAAGAAGAATCCTGCAATAAAGTAGATAAAAATCAGGAGGAAGCTCAAATGACAAAGGATGAAGGAAATAAACTGTCAACTAAAAAAACCTTGCATACTCTTGAATATGTCAAATTTGGAAGTCATCAAAGGAGATTTTTTCCTTCTATGAAAAATGCTACTTGTTATTCCTGTCACAAATTAGGACACATTGCTGCATATTGTTATGCAAGAGGAATAAATAAAAACCAGCAAAGGATGAAAACAGTAAAATTTTTTACTCAAGCAGGAAGATGGAGAAGACAACCTTTTATCAGGTATGCAAATTGTTTTTATGGATATTGTTTTTATTGTAATGATTTTGGCCATAAAATCATAGAATGCAGGAAATATGAACAAATTCTATTGTTCAAAACCTCAAGAAGGTTTATGAATCATGGAGAGTTTATTCCTACTTATAAACCTGCTAAGGATATATCCAAATGCTGTGTATGCAATAAAAGTGGACATATGTCTTCCAAATGTTCTCTAAGATAGTGTAGTTCACCATCTCAAAAAAGATACCAAGCAAGAGGATGCTTGCAGTGGAGAAAGAAAGTAAATAAGTGTGATTTGGCTCTAATAGCTCAAGATCTAAAAAGCCAGTGGTATTTGGATAGTGGTTGCTCAAAGCATATGTCAGGAGATAGAAGCAAGTTTATAACCTTTGACGAAAAGAAATCTGGAAATGTTACTTTTGGAAATGATAAAGCAGGAAAGATCAAAGGAAGAGGCTCAGTTAGTCTGGACAATGGTAGAGGAAAATCCCACGATGTACTATTTGTGGATGGGCTAAAAGAAAATCTATTGAGTGTTAGTCAAATATGTGATAAAGGCTATGAAGTTATTTTTAGAGCTCAAGACTGTGAAGTAAGATCAAGCACCACTGGAAAAACCCTGATCAAAGGTGTTCGAACGGAAAGCAATGTCTATGTAGTAAAAGAAGAAAATGAAGCATGTCATCTTAGCAAATTTGAGGAGTCTTGGTTATGGCATAGGAGATTGAGACACCTAAGCTTTGATCATATCATAAGTCTAAGAAAAAAGAATGCAGTCGGAGATATGCCAGTCATCAAGAAGCCTTCAAATACAATATGTAAATCTTGTCAGCTAGGTAAGCAGATCCGTATATCCTTCAAAACCAAAGAGAAGTTATCTACAAGCAGACCTCTTCAACTTGTTCACATGGATTTGTGTGGGCCTTTGAGAGCTAAAACAACAAGTGGAGAATCCTATTTCATGCTAATAATAGATGATTTTTCTAGAATGACATGGGTTGCATTTCTCAAACAAAAATCGAAAGCATTTGAGAAATTCAAAATATTCAAGGCTTTGGCAGAAAATCAAACAGGATGCAAGCTAAAGTGCATCAGATCAGACAGAGGAGGTGAATTTACAGATTATGTTTTTGCAGACCTGTGCAATGAGCATGGCATAAAGCAACAGTTCACAATTGCAGGAACACCTCAGCAAAACGAAGTGGCAGAGAGACAGAACAGGTCTGTACAACAGATTGCCAGAGCCATGATGCAAGAAAGTAACATTCCTCAAACCTTTTGGGCAGAAGTAGTACACACAGTTGTGCATATCCTAAACAAAGTGCATTTAAGACCAAACAGCGACAAGACTCCTTATGAATTATGGCATGGTAAACCTGCATCAATCACGCATTTTAGAGTTTTTGGAAGTAAGTGTTTTATAAAAAATAATGATGAAAATTTGGGAAAGTTTGATGCAAGAGCAGATGAAGGAATATTCTTAGGATATGCATTTAAGAGTAAAGGTTACAGGTGCTACAACAAAATACTTCACAAAATTGTAGAAAGTATTGATGTGAGATTTGATGAAGAATTATCAGACAAGTTAAGAAGTACAGATTGCAGCAATCCTCCGGAAGTTCATGAAGAAGAGAATCAAGATGATGATGAAATAAACAAGCCAATAGAAGATACAGATCTAAGATCAAAAAGCTCCTCAAGATACATTCAGAAGAATCATCTAGAAGATCAAATCATTGGGGACAAGAGTGTAGGTGTACAGACAAGAAGACAGCTAATTGAACAAACTGAAGAGGTATACCTCGCAATGTTGTCACAAATAGAGCCAAAGAATTTTGAAGAAGCCAGCAAAGACAAACATTGGGTGAATGCCATGAATGAAGAATTGGACCAAATTGAGAAGAACAACACTTGGGAACTGGTTCCAAGACCCAGTGAGAAAAATGTCATTGGCTCAAAATGGGTATTCAAAAATAAGATGAATGAACAAGGACAGGTAATCAGGAATAAAGCTAGACTTGTGTGCAAGGGATATTCACAGGTTGAAGGACTTGATTATGATGAAACATTTGCCCCTGTAGCTAGAATGGAAGCTATCAGATTGTTTTTAGCTTTTGCTTGCTATCATGACTTCAAGGTATATCAAATGGATGTGAAGTCTGCCTTCCTGAATGGAGATTTAGAGGAAGAAGTCTACATGGAGCAACCGGAAGGGTTCTCCTTAACAGATAATGTAGACTATGTTTGTAGATTAAAGAAAGCATTATATGGGTTGAAACAAGCTCCTCGAGCATGGTATTCAAGGCTGGACAAATACTTGCAAAAACAAGGGTTCAAGAAAGGGGGAGTAGACAGCAACTTGTACATAAAAGCAAATGAAGATGAACTTTTGATTGTAGTAGTGTATGTAGATGATATCATGTTTGGAAGCAGCAAAGATGAGTTAACAAAAGGATTTGCTGAAGAGATGAAATCAGAATTTGAAATGTCTATGATTGGAGAGCTTACCTTCTATCTAGGACTACAAATTCAACAAAAGAGCACAGGCACATTTATCTCACAAGAAAAATATCTAAAAGAGATGCTGAAAAGATTCAAAATGGAAGATTGAAAACCTGTGTCAACTCCCATGACTACTGGATGCAAGCTTTGTGCAGATGATGGAACAACTGATGTAGATCAAAAAATTTACAGATCCATGGTTGGAAGTCTGTTATACCTAACAGCTTCTAGACCAGACATTGTGCTAGCTGTAGGACTTGTGGCAAGATATCAAGTAGCACCAAAACAAAATCACTTACTAGCAATTAAAAGAATATTCAGATATCTACAAGGGACTGCACATTATGGGCTATGGTATCCAAAAGGAAAAATTTTCATTTTGAAAACATATACAGATGCAGATTGGGCCAGTTGTGTTGATGATGGAAAAAGCACAAGTGGAGGTGCATTATATTTAGGAGTGAGTCTAGTGGCATGGCTAAGCAAGAAACAAACATCTATTTCTCTATCCATAGCAGAAGTAGAATACATAACAACAGCAGCATGTTGTACACAAGTCATGTGGATGAAGCAAACCCTCCAAGACATGAAGGTAAGCATTGATGAACCTATTTCAATCAAATGTGATAATACAAGTGCTATAAGTATTTCTAAAAATCCTGTGCTTCATTCAAAAACTAAACATATTCCAATCAAGTATCATTTTCTCAGAGAACAAGTAGCTCAAAAAGTAGTAAAGTTGGAATATGTGCCAACAAAAGAACAAACAACAGATATATTTACAAAACCTCTTGCTAGAGAACCATTTGAATATTTGAGAGATAGACTAGGGGTAGTATCTGTAGATACTACTCTTTGATATGAAGAGAAAGCACAATTTTAGGGGGAGAACAGAAACGACAATATCATTCCAGGGGAAGATCAGCCAGTAAGGGAAAGCATAAAACAGGTCCTCCAGATCAAAATGTTGTGGAAAGAGCACATCAAGCATAACAGAGTCAATGAAAAGGCTACAGAGTAACTCGGAGAGAGGACATGCAGAAAGAAAACTAGGAAATGAGAAACCCATTGCCATTGATGTCAAAGGGGGAGGAAAAGAAACAAAGTTGCAAAGTGTTTCTAAAAAAGTGTTTATTGCCATCAATGCCAAAGGGGGAGATTGTTGGAAATGTTGTCATTGATGGCAAAGGAAATGACAAAGGGCTGAAACATCATTCAAGGGGCAGAAAGGCAGCAGAGACATCAGAGGAAATAGAGACCAGAGACATCAGAGGAAACAGAGATAAAGAGAGATATAAAAAGAAAGGCAAAGGAGAAGTCTAAAGAAAGGCGAAGGAGAAGTGAAAGGAGAAGCACTTGAAACAGCAACAAGGAAAAGAGAGCATGAGATATGAAGCGGAGATAGTTTTAGAAAGGTCAGTTGATTGGAGATCTGGAGAGGCAGCAGAGAAGCTTCATGAGCAAGGAACAACATCATTCAAGGAGCAGAGGTATTTGATTTTAGAAACTGGTTCTTAGTGTGAGAACATATTATAGAAAGTATGAAAATAATGTTGAAAATTTACTTCTTATGCATTGTAAAATATCCCCCTCACTCTTGAGAAACTGTGTGTGAAATGTTGTGCGAATGCCTTGCATATAATAAGGAATTCGGTGTTGATTGAGTAATTGTAATAAGGGTTAATGCAAATGGTTTGATTTATAAACAGTTCTGATGCGCTGAGGATATATATTGATTATTTGAATTGAATAAAATAAGGGTGAGTATAGATATCTGAAGATCCTATGTTCCGAACTTAGATGTGTTCTATTGATCAAATAATTCTGAAATAAGGGCTCATTCGAGATTCTGCACATATATATCTAAAGGGTATATGGAATAAGGTCTATCGATCGCCAGAAGGATCGATGTCACAAAAGGAGAGGCAGAACCATAGTCAAATGCGCAGTGTGAATGGAGCTATGTGTAGTAACAGATGAAATCACAATGGTGAAATGCGACGAATAGTTATATATATATATATATATATATATATATATCAAAAGGAGCGGAACGTATAAAAGAGCAGAACAGGCGAGGACGGAACCTGGAGTGGAGAACTGAACCATGACCGAGAGGAATAGTGACGGCGGTTTGGAGCGAAACTGTGGGTTTCATCGCACCACCATCCGTCGGGCAAGCGGTTTCCACCATTCGCGAGCGATTCCATAGACTGAATAACGCGTGTCCCTAAACGAAATTGGAAAACCGTTGTTTAAAATGCGCCATCGCACGTTATAGTTCGTACCAAGACGCCGAGCGATATGTGTACGAGCCATTGATCTGGATGAGGGCCATCGGATAGTGATCACACATTGGACTTGCCCGGAGTTTAACCAAGGTACGCGGAGGATAGACAGGTACGATACGAGCGTTTGATTGGTCTATTTATATATATGTGGGCCCGCGGCCGAAGGGCTATGGCGACGTCAATCGGTTATAAAGTGTCGGACTATTATTATAATGTCCGGAGATAAATATATAGGCCGAGAATTGATTAAACCAAAGGGTTCATTATAATGTTGAAAGCATCATATATATTAACCTATGTGAAATGCGAGAAATTATTGTTGGTCTGTTATACGTAATATAGACCAACATATATTATGAAGAAATTTGGATATGCGTTGAATAACCCTTTGGGCCCAGAGCCAAAGGTAAGCGGTTCAATTGAATTAAAACTCGAAATATATATTCCCAAGGTTCGAAACATATATATGTGCTAATATATATATATATATATAATATCAAATCTTATATAATGCATCTATATGCAGGTTTATATGTTCAAAGGGCAGTGGTTTATAGAGAAAGGACCATGGATATGATACACGTTAGTTGAAACTGTATAGCAGTTATACAACTGCAATGAACTGGGAACTGAATAAAAGTGAAAATGAAATAGAGAGTGAGGTTGGACGTATGAGGAAGAAAAGAGGAAGAGAAGAGTGCTATTCGGAATATACACTGTAATTGAATGAAAATTTTTAACTGTTTATATTGTCTGTGATGTAATTGGCAAGTCTCTAGAGAAATATAAAATCCCACTGTAAAGTTGAAATGGTACATTTTCTCTGAGTAAATTGATAAAAGAGGAGAAAATGCAGAATTGAAGAAAAAGAAATAATCAAGCAGATATGAAGATTGTATTGCAGTAAAAGAAATCAAAGGTAGAGAATAGAGTTGATATCCAAGTTAATTCAGCAAATGTTTCTTTATGAAAAAGAGGGAGTTGAAGCTTCCTTGCAAGTTGTAGCTTGCAGAATTTGAGGTTGGAGCCTCCTGTAGGTTGGTGCTTACAGAAAACCAGTGGTGAGAGGGAGTCGAAGCTTGCCTTTACATCACAACAATAATAAGATGTGGTTTTCTCCCTTTATGGGTTTCCACGAATATCTGGTGTCTCTGTGCATGATTTTTATGTGTTGATATGGTCTATCTAATTTGCTTGATACTTGATGCTGTCATATTAAGTCTGCTGTTACATTATATTAATACTTGCTGCTCACATTCTAATACTACTCACATATTAAGTTGAATGTGAAATGAAGGTGTAAATAAGTTTGATTAAAAAGTTTTAAATGTTCATGAATATGTTAAACTACCCATCCCCCCTCTCAGTTTAACTAAGGGTTCAACATAAATAACTTGATGGAATAAGATGCAAGATTACCTCTTTGATGATCTTGAAGCCTTTTGGAGAATGCTAAGTAGCGAAGCAGCAATCCTTCTTCACTGGCTCCAAATCTCAACCTTGCAATCAATCAAAGCACCCGTGTAATCACAACATACATTTGTTGTTAATTAATTCAATATATGATAAATAATTAAACAATGCACATCTAAGCCATTCATCTCATGCTATGTAAATAATCAAATAACGATAACAATATCAATGCATAGAATGGAAAAAATAGATACAGTTCTATTAATTTGCGAAAAAGGAGGATTACAATCGTCAATTGCACCAAGCCCTCCTCAGCCTTCCAATCTCTCTATCTCTCAATGTAGTGATGTCTTGATCAACAAGTTCTTAATGAACCTCTATGACTCTTGACCTTCACACTACAACAATAATTCTCTACTTCACAAGTATTCAAAACTTGACAATCCTTCGACCTTGAACCAAGAGCCTTCAGCTCCATTTTATAGGAGATGGAGAGAGCAATCATTGCCCTTCTCTTTCCACCAGTTCTAAATGGAAAAAACCAATATGTTTCCTCAACTTCCATGCTTTTTCCTTCCTTGAGAGTTCATTTTTTTTTGGCAAGGCCTAATAAGATATTAGTGCTTTGCAGTTTCTATTTTGTACTGACTCTCTTGTGAGAAAAAGCTGGAAATTCAAATCATTCTTCACAGGTTTTTCCCATTTCAAACTCAAAACACAGGTAACGCTACCCTCTAGTGTAAACAGATCATTTCCCTAGCCACTAGCGTGGCCTATTCATTGATTAGGTGCGTTATAACGATCTTGTGTTGTTATAGTGGTGCGTTACCTTGGCAGAAGTAGGTTTAGTTTAGGTCTTTGTATTCCTTCCATATTTGTCTTCTCCTCTAAGCTGATGAGGAGGTATTTTGACCTGTAACAGATGCCCCCTAAAGTTTGAGGTCAGAGACGAAGATGATGGCCGAAATACTTTATAATGTGTGTTGTAGAGATAAAGAGATTGAAAGATGGAGGAAAAACTAAAACAACAAAATATGTCAGAAAATATAGTATCTACCTTGAGTCAGGCATTCCCATGCTCAGTAGCTTAATTAACATGATTTCTCTAGAACAGATATATGAAGAATCTGTCCACCGATGAGCACAATGTGAAAGTGTCTGTCATAACAGGATCAGGCTAAAGAAGATGTCTCCATAAACAATATCACAACTTAGGGAAGGGAACATAGCTTTAATGATGTAACCTTTGCCTCAAGGTCTTGAACGCTGATTCACTTAAACTGCATATTTCTCAACATGTGAATGAAGGACCTGTCATCGAACATGTGAGAAATTGTCTGATTACTAGTCAACAATGAAAATTGTTAACATACTCGAAGGTGGCCACCGATAATGATGATGGTCCCTAAGATGCACAGTACAATCTAGCAAGTGTGAATAAAAAGAGTTGAATTCAAACACTCATAGAATCATTCGATCAAGAGCCAATGATGAAGACTCCTAATCAAACACAAGAATACCTTCCACTGATGTCTGCAAGTATCCAGGTATTGATGGGTTTCTAGATCAACTTCCTAGATAAGATTTTGAAGTCGATAGGAAGAGATATGTTGAAAAGTAGGCACTGAGGCGTCCTACATCAGTCAACATGAAACATAAACCAAATGATTTTTTTTGTGATGGAGAGCAGATGGGGATGTCTGACGAAAAATAATTTCTATCATAATGAGCGGTTTGGTTGATAAGAGGAGCACTAGATAGCGATATCTGCTTGAACAATAGAAGGCAGTGTAACAGGGTACTAGGCAGCTGAGGCTTAATGAACACCAAAGAGTGTGTTAGGATTTTACCGATGTAGGGACACTGGGAGATGAAGGCTAATACTCATAGATGGTGGGGTTCGGCTAACTGCGAAATTTTTTTTTGGGAAGTGCCATGTTCAAGATTTTTGCTACCAAATCAACCTTTCTGAAATGTAACAGAGGTAATATCCATTTTGTCCAAAATTTTCCCCTTCTGATTAAGTTTAATGAGTCCAGACGAGTAAACTCGGTGAATTTTTCATATTTAGAGTGTCTGAAAAATATCATAAAATACAACTCCATGCCTCATCTGATTATGTTTAACGAGTCCAGACGAATGAACTCGGTGAATTTTCCATGTTTAGAGAGTCTGAAAAATATCATAAAAGACAACTCTGTTGGGGTACCTTTGTCATGTCTTGATAACTGAGCACGAAAAAGGGAGAATAGTAAGCCTGAAATTGTTCATTTTCCATTAGTTATTCCATCGAAGCTGGAAAAGTGAGAAATCTATGTTCTATGGACATCTACCTCATTTTTTATGAGTACGAGGAGACGAAGTAAACTCAGTACTCTTTGTGAAATTTTAACGAGTCCAACAAATAAAAACTCGGTGCTCTCCGTGAAATTTTAATGAGTCACGCGGAGAAAACTCGGTCACTTTTTCTATTTAAAGATATTTGAAAAAGATGAAAATAATAGCTCCTTAATCTATGTCGTGGTATTTTAGCGAGTTCAACAAAGGAAACTCGGGGTTTTTTCAATTTTATGAGCTAGAAAAAGGTCCCTAAAAAGAAAGCTCAGTGCTTCTTCATATCAGTTTTAACGAGTCTGAAGAAGAGAACTCCAGGTTTTTTAGATTAACGAGCAAGAAAAAAACCATAAAAAGAACACTTGAAATCGACTTCGTATAAGTTTAACGAGTCCGAAGAAGGGAACTCGAGGTTTTTCGGATTAACAAGCAAGAAAAATACCATAAAAGGAATGCTCGGTAAAAGGGTCAAAACATGTGTATGTCTGCATATAAATCTTGATCACTCATCAGAACATCAGTAACAAATCTCAATAGTTGCGACACATATGCAGCAAGAATTCACGACTTTTTTCTGACTAGCTAAGAGAGTCATGCCCCAGAAATGGCTATAAGAAGGTCAAAAGACCTTCATTTTCGTTGTTTTGAGTGCTGTGAAGGAGCTCTGGGGTGAAAAAGGGTGAAAAATTTAGCTGAAAATTGCAGTCAATCCAGTAAATGGTTTTCCTTCTCGCGAGATCCAGGTAAGAGCTAGAACCTTCTAATATCATTTAATTGTATTTTTGTGAAGTTTTGCTGGTTCAAAATGGGAAATTTGGCAGGTCCTAAAAAATATTAGCGGTTAACACGGGCCAGCAGTGCTAGAGACGCATTAAGCGCACTTCCCATGAGGGAAGGGTGCATTAGCGCGCTCTGTTTTGCACTATAGCCATCATTAGGCATAACACATTTTTTAGGAACTAATTTATAAACGTTTTGAAGTGGTCTAGATAGTTTCTAATCGGTTGAAAATGTTGCATTTGTAGGTGTTCAGCTGTTAATCATGAGTATCTGGCGAGAGAGAGAACATGAATGGGAAGGAAGAGATATGATTATTGATGCTGCAAGCTTGATGGCTCTCCACAGATGCAGTTTGCTAAAATATGCACGTTTAGAACTGATGAGGGGTCAAGAGGACCTCCTGAGGTGGCTGATTCAGCAATGGGATGAGCGTCTCCATGTATTTCAGATTGGGGGCAATCAGCTCTCAATTGAGAAAGACGATGTTTACTTTTTGACCAGCCTGTCATGTCGTGGACCGAGGCCCAACTTAACGGGGTCTAGAGTAGATCTGCATTCCACTGTTGATCTCATTCTTTCTTATTGCATACGCAACACAGACGCTGTGAGCAACTGGGTGCCTATTGAACGGATGGCTTTGAGATCACTGAGGTGTATATTATGGATGATTTTTTGCTTGGCAGGTGCCAAGAGTCAGCATGTGGCCACCAAGGCCCAGATGCTACTAGCCTTGGATTGTATGCAACCTCAGGTTTTTGACTGGTGTGATGGAGTTGTCCGTCGGGTCCGAGCAGAGCTCACAACATGAAATACTCGTACCCAGAGAGAGTTTGGGTACGACACATTGATCATTTCTTTCCTACTAGAGTGGGTACCATTGATGAGGCCCAGGATCATTACAGCGCCATTGGGCCCACGTGAGCTGAGACAGGCCCAATGGGCAGCTTTTCTTCCGCGGACTGGAGAGGGTCCCGTCCGTCACTGTTTTGATGATGGATTTTTTGATTGTCTGAACTCCCAGATTATTATGATTAAGGATTATCCCTACATAGGGAAGAACTTCACAGGTGATCCGGAGTTAGCGTTTCCCCCTGGCACCCAGTGGGAACTCGATGGTAAGAAGGAAATGATCAGTGTACTCTAGGAAGTACTTTGTTTTTGTATTTTGAATGTTTATGCAATTTTTTTTGGTGAAATAGGGTGAAAATTATGTTTTGACATGAAGCTTTGTTTGCTTGACACAGATGTGGCACCTGTCCGCCCAGTTGGGGCCCCTCGCTATGAACAATGAGGACTGCAGCTACCCGAGGCTAGTGCACTAGCTGAAGATGCAGAAGCCACCAAGGATGATGATGCCCAGATTTTACATGAACTCTCCAGAAACCTGGAGGGTTTGAGTATGGGTATACCACCCCTTCCTACGTGGGAGGTTCTAGTTCGTTTGCAGTAGCATACTGTAGGTGTGCCGGAGAGATACCTGGTGCCTCTGAGGAGGATATAAAGAGAAATTGCATGTTGTCATGATCATCAGGCCTAACTGGTGGAGTAGATGTATAAGTGTCAGAGCGTGGCTTAGTTATAGCCAAATTTTTGTAAAAAACCTAAGTTTTGGAAGATTTTTTGATGTAACTATTGTACTGGACACAACATATATATATACATACTTTTTGTTGATTTTGTGTTTTTCAATTTTTATGTATTTTTCAATGGGATAAAGATATATATACTCATGTGTAAATATTTTATAACAAATGTGACAAATGCCAATCTAACACATAGTTTTCCAAAGAATCGGCTAATGCATTAAATTCTCTAGGAACGTGCTCAAATGTGATTGTTTGAAATTGACGTTCTAAAAGTCGCACCCTTAAAAAAAACGTAACAAGACTGGATGACGGACACGGTAATGATTGTTTAACTGCATAATGACAAGTTGGGAATCTAACCTGACTACTAAATTGGAGATGTCATGAGATGCCACCTCTATGAGGAGTTGGATCATTGACATGTACTCGGCAACATTATTGGTGGCACTACCTAGGAAAATTCCCCCAGAACCAAGAAGTTTTGACTCAGGAGTGTAGAGAACCCAAGCAGTTGAAGCAATGTGTCTAGTGTGATGACTAGCACCGTCCGCATATCCGACGTATGATAAGGAGGATGATAGCATCTGTGTGAAAGAAAAATATTGTAGATGAGAAAAACACCTCAAAAACCAAAAAATGTCCAGAGACATCAAAACAATAGGCAAAACTTATATACATAAAATTACAAAGAATATGCCTAGTGTGAAACTAGGTAAAATACTTCTTTAGAAGGAGCCCGTTGCGGGGCTTCGCGAGCAGAATTCTATTACAGTCCTGAAGCTCATAAGCCCCTTTTTAGAGGACTTTAATGACGATGTAAGGACCAAACCATAATGGTTGGAGTGTTCCTACCCCCAAGAGGTCATGTTTTTTATCATAGAGTAGAACGAGATCACCCTCTTGGAAAGAATGAGGCTTGACAGATTTTTCGTATTGAGCTTTGACTCGGCGTTGGTGAGCTTCGAGTGCTATTGTAGCATCTCGACAAGTTTTTTCCAAATGATCGAGTGAGAGAAAGCGCTCTTCTGTGGCGGTGGTGCCAAGCAGGAGTTCAACAATGGGTTTGAGTGATGGAATTTCACACTCGATTGGTAGTACTGCCTCCAGGCTGAATGCAAGTTGAAATGGCGTGAAGCCTATGGCAGTTTTAACTGTCATTCGGTATTCCCATAACGTGGAATACAACTTTCAATGCCATGTGGTTTTATGGTTTCCGACCAATCGATGAATCATGGTTTTGAGGATGCCATTTACGGCTTCGACTTGACCATTAGCTTGAGGATAATAAGACAAATATTGATCTTGACGAAAACCTAGCATGGATGTTAATTCGGTCATCATATGATTCTGAAAGTGGGATGCATGGTCTGTGACAATAGATAGGGGTACGCTGAACCGACAGATTACTTGATTGAACAGGAAGAGAGCGGTCGTTTCGCCATCGGCCCTAAAAGTGGGAATGGCTTCCGCCCATTTCGTAAAATAGTCGCAACCATGATGTAGTTGTGTCCATTTTCCGAAGTAGGATTGCAGGTGACGAAGTCAATTCCCCATTTAGCGAAAGGACCGATGGAGATAACTGGATGAAAGGGGGTAGGATGAGCACACATTTTCTTTGTGAAAATTTGACATGGATGGCACTTCTGGACCACTACAATGTAGTCTTTAAACAAAGTGGGCAATAGTAACCTGCGCGCAGGATTTTTTGGGCTGTAGCTATGCCCAAAAAGATGACCACCGCATGCCCCTACATGGCAATCATTCAAAACACGTTCTGCTTCATTGAAAGTGAGAAAACGCCGAGAATAGTATCGATACCACGGTGATATAATGTATCATTTAGCACGAGGTAGTGCTTTGCTTGGTGGCGAATACAACGACAGTCATCGGACGTGAGAGTTGGGCGGAAGCGTTGGGTTTGTAGGTAGACCAAAATGAATCCATACCATGGGTCCAAAGAATCGACCAAGTATACAGATTCATCAGGAAATGGATCATGAGCTACTTCTCCGGGGTCGATTATGGGAAGGTCTGATAATAATTCGGCGAAGACGAGGGATTTCTTTGCTTTGGCAGCTGTGAAGACCAAATAAAATTGTTGGAGGATTATGATCCATTTGGAATATTTTCCTCCAATAATTTTTTGACAGGATGTGTCGCATGGGGTTCTCCAAAGAAATAACCTTAGTCTGTCGCAGCAATATATAGTGTCGAAGTCGGGTGATGGCAAAAACTACCGCCAGAGAAAGTTTCTCCACATGCGAATAACGTAGTTCAGGTCCGATTAGAACTTTTGACAAATAGTTTATCACATGTTCACTGTCGTCACTGTGAACTTGAACTAGAACTATTCCAAGTGTGGATGGTGAGGCTGCCAGGTAGAGGAGAAAGTCGCGTGAGTAGTCAGGGGCACTAAGGAGTGGGGCTGAAACAAGTGCATGTTTTAAAGCATCAAAACACCGTTGATCTTGGTCATCCCACAAGTATAGTGTTCCTTTCTTCAATAATCGCGTAAATCCTTTCGTCATCTCGGCATAGTTAACGATAAATCGACATAAAAATTTTGCCTTCCCTTGCAAACGTTGGAGTTGAATGATGGATTTTGGTGCCGGAAATTCAACAATCACCTTAACCTTATCGGGATCAACCCTAATCCTGTGCTTGGAGACAATGAAGCCTAACATATGCCTGGAATCGACCATGAATACGCATTTATGAGGATTCAGACGTATATTGTAGAATCTACACCTAGCAAAAATTTCTTTCAGATGAGCAAGGTGATCAAGTTGTTTCTTGGAATGGGTCGGAAGGTCATCCAAGTAAGCCTATACAATATGTCGAATTTCATGGAAAGTGTAGTCCATAGCTCGCTGAAAATTTTCTCCAGAATTCTTCAGACCGAATGGGAATTTACGATATGCAAATGTGCCCCAAGGACAGATGAAGGCAGTTTTATGTTGGTATTATTTTTTAATTGCAATCTGGTTATAGCCCGAGAATCCATCCATGAAGGAAAAATATTTTCATCTGGCACAATCATCGAGAATATGATCTATGAACGGTGTAGGATAATTGTCTTTGGGACAAGCGGCGTTCAGATCACGATAGTCAATACAAACTCAGATGGTTCCTTGTTTTTTATCGACAGGAACCGGATTGGAAACCCATTCCATCAAAGGAACGGGGTAGATGAAATGAGCATTTAAAAGTTTTTCTACCTCAATTTTGATGGCGGCCACTTTGCACGGGTGGACAGGTCTGAGTCGATGCCAAACGAGTTTTGAATTGTCATAAATCTTGATTTCGTGCTTGACTATAGACCGATCTATGCCGGGAATTTCGTCATAGACCAAGCGAACACATCGTGGAATTCCTTGAAGAGGGATGTGAAGCATGAAATTTCCTCAAGATTACAATCTGCTCCAATCTGAATATTTTCCACGATACTCATTTTGATCGAGATATCAATGAGCATTGTCTTAGAAATACTACCCATGTTCCCTTCTGAATCGATAGTTTGAACAGTCGTGTAAGCAGAGGGAATCATCTCAGGTGGGTCAAAGGATGGAAGTTTAGTATTTATGACGTCCGAGTCGATCATCAAAGCACGATGGTGAAACTCTCCCCAAGGTCATTCTTCTAGAGACATGATCTCTCGAATAGCTTCATCTATAGGCAAGACTTCATTGAGGAGATCCTTAGAGAGAATTGTGATGGGTGGGAGGTTTGTACCTTTGGTCGAAACCATAGCAGTGGAGGGTTCATATGTAATTTGGATGGCTTGGTAGGCCAACTCGGCTAGTGAGAGCGGCATCTGATCTCCGTAGGAATCAATGTATGAAGGTGCCGAGAGGATCCATGGGTTGATAAAGCCATCGAAAGTGGTGGATATCATTGCAACCATATTTGGGATCTCTAGCAGTGGGAGAGGAAAACAACCCAGTAGGGAAGATGCCTTCAGAAGATTGGTACCAATACTGACGTAAGAGTCAGAAAAGCCTCCTATTAGGGGTACGGTGCTACTTGGTAACGTGGAATAATCAGGGGTGCAGAAGGATAACAAATCCACTGTGACTATTTTCCCATCCAATGGAAATAGGATGAGTCAGAAGACCGAAGAAACAATGGCGGTCATCGCATAAGACCAACTGTGACCAAGCAATAGATTATAGTCGAGATGGTGATCTATGACTTCAACATCCACAGTTACTATTTTCCCACTTAGAGTGATGGGAAAGCTAGCAAGGAATCCTTTTGGGAGGAATGTGTGGCCATCGAAATCTTTGAGGGAATTCGATGACTGTGTTAAGGCAGGAGAACCTAAAGTGAGCTAGCAAGCTTGTGACATAACGCAGGTCGAAGCACCTTCGTCAATGAAAGTGCGATGGATTGGTCTCCCTTTCAACACAACCTGCACTTGGAATGCGAGTTGGTGCGAGAGGCGAGTCTAATATTTTTCCATATCAAAGATAGCTAGCATGGAATCCTGGGGGTCTATTCCACCAATGGCCGAAAGCAAGGCTTTCCTTTGTGCTGGAAAATTTTGCAATACTTGGAGAGCAGACATAGCTGATGGTGCCTGCGTCAAATCTTCTACAATGTTGTAGTTTTGGGCTGCACGTGTAGAGGTGTTATGAGTCGTGGGTCAAAGTTTCCCTTTGGGGGGACGAATAACGGGGTCAGCAGTAAGCCATTCGATATGAAAATCATTGGTCGGCGGTGGGGTTGAACTAGTACCACGTTCTTGAGCGTCTATGGTAGGATTTCCATAAAGCTTGGTTTGTGTTTGAAGTTCAATGCTCTCAATGCCATAAATGGCAGATGATCCTTCACCGGAAGGATGTGAACCACCATTGCCCCATTGTTGGGGTTGTGATGGGTTGTCAACCATGTGTTGGTGTTGCTGCTGTTGATTATGGAAAGGATTATGAAGAACGGCAGGTGTTCATCCATAATCCTTGTTTTTTATAAAATTGGTGCATTCCTGCAGCCGAGGAAATTTGTATGTCAAGTGGTCCTCCGCACAGATCTTGCAAGGAAATTTCATGGGTTTATCCTTCCCTTTGTCATTTTTGGCAGCGTTTTTCTGATTAGGATTATTTTTATTGTCCGACTGCTCTTCCGAAGAAGATGTATTTTTCTTTTTCTTCTTATTCTTTCCACTAGTTTTTTGTGATGTTTGCATAGAATTTACCTCAGCAGTAGGAAGAGTAGTCATTTGGTTAGGGGCGGTGGCAGTCAAGGATGGCTGGGAGGTTTTCCCCTGAGACTGTTTTGTGGTTACACCAGAGATTGTGCCAACGAGACCATCGGCGTGAGCTCTGATTTTCTGAGTAGCTAGAGGATTTGGGTTATTAGGGGAATTGGGGAGTAAATCATATAGTGTGCCAGATTGTGAATAGATTAAATCCAAATGTTGGGCATGAAGAATGCATTGATCTTCTGTAACCGCACCGGAAAGGCCAATGTCTTTAGAGATGTGGGGTAAGAGAGACTTACAAAACCAATTAGCTAAGAGATGATCCGAAATTGGCGCTTTGACTAGCCTCCTCCTACGTCTCCATTGATGAATGAGATCAGAGATGTCAGTGGCGGTGTCTTGGCATAGCAAGGTTAACAGTTCTGTTCCGGTTTCAAATCTGATTGGTAATTGGAAGTTCTTTAGAAACTTCGTCGCTAAAGCGCCAAAAGTGTTTATCGCGGCACGTGGAAATTCAATATACCACTTGGTGGCATTGCCTGTAAGGGTGCGGGAAAACAGTCGAAGCCGGACACTATCATCCACCATGGAATTAGATATAGACCATAAATGAAAGGTGGTGATGTGTGCGGCTGGGTCTTCCCCTTGTTTCCCATTGAACTTTGGGATGTCAGAAGGAATCTTGTGCGGTACTGGAGGCTAGAGTGGGTTGTGATTAATGGGGTCATTAGTCAGTTTATAGATGTCGGGAATGTCTAGAGATCCAAAAAATGGCAATTACAGGTTTGCCCCCGAATCTAACCAAGGAAGTATTGGTTGACTATGTGGACCATAAGGTTTTCCTATCAATGTGTTACCAGTAGGATAAGTAGGACTTTGATAAAAAAATCCTATAGGTGGAGGGGTAGGGATATATGGTTGTTTTCCATAGGGCATATTGTATTGAGGGGAAAATGGTTGGTTTTCCCCAGTGTAAAAGTGCCCTCCCATTCCAGATGGAGGTTGGGGTGGGTTAGTCCATATGGATGCAATAGAGCTTCCCGGAGGCATGCTACTACTTGCATAGCTCGGCAATGGCATGGACCCTACACCGATATTTAAACCACTTAAGGGAATAGTGTTAACAATAGGTTGTCCAGTTTTTCCTAAAGATTGGGGGTAGTGAAGTGTTCCCTGTTATCTGCGAGCTGGTGGCACAGCCCCCTGGTATGGTGGACAAGGGGTTTGAACTCAGCAAAGGGTTCCAACTGAAAGGGTTTCTAAAAGGAACCGAAGTAGTCACACTCATGGGAGGAGCAACCGTAGGTACCAACGTGGTAATGGTAGGAGTACATCCCGAAGGACTCAGTGAGTTACTTACAGTTGTGATGAACATAGAGTTGGGACTAGGTATGTTTTGACTACTAGGGTTACCAAGTGATGGTATAGAATTGAAAACTAGTGAGGAGGATGGTGGGGAACCTGGGATGGTTTCCATTGGTATCAACCCTGTGGATGCTGGTTGTGAAATGGATGTTTGTGCGGCCAAAGACATGTCAGTGTGTGGTGGAATCTGAACTATCACAGGCTCCAACGGATCAGTGAGTGGAGGATTGGAATGAGGTAAGAAACCTTCCGTGAAAGAGTCCTCTGGAAATTCCATATGATATGAGGCTATGTGAAAATCAGGGTTTGTCAATGGAGACTACTCTTCCGCAGAAGGCACAGGTTCACCAAGGTTCAGTTCTTCCTCAAGAGTTAGTGGAGATAGACCTTGTTGTCATCGAGATAGACGACGTGGGTCAGATGATGCAACCATGACCTGCTTATTTTTAACAAATTTTAATAAATTGTGATGTATTATAAAGTCTCAATGACAGTAACCACACACCTAAAAAAGAAAAAAGAAAAAAGAACTCTCTAAAATCAATCAGCAAGCAGCCAGAATAGGGTGCCCTGTCTAGGTACTACCATTTGCTGGTGATGAAATCCAGTATCACAATAGTATACAGAGAGGGTTGGTCGAAAGTACAGTTACGGTCACTCTAGAGCTTCGCCCGAGCCTCAGATGATATGATCCAGGTGGATATTGGTGGTCACTTGCCTATTCCACTTGGGGCCCCACCATTGTCTCTTTCAATTTTTTAGTTTCAACACAACTTACTATTTTTAGCATTTTTTCGGGTCCTAAACTTCCGGAGTTGTTTTGACGCCATAAACGACGTTTTTTCGGAAAAAAAAGAGCAAAATCAATCCATGGACCATGTTTCTCATTCAAAATTTGTAGTCCTCAGATAGATCTTTCTAACGAGGTATGGTACGCATCAAACAGAGATCGTATGCCAAAGTTACGCCCCTGGGAAGTTGAAACACCAATTTACCCAAACAGGGCCCATAGTTTTGGCGCTTCATCTCCTAGGGTTAGGGTTTTGGCTTTTTAGGATTTCCCATTGTTTCTAAATAATAAATAGGCCATCGAGCCTCATTGTAACTTAGTTCAGAGGCCTGTAGCCACCACATCTCTTCTCAGAGATAGCTACCAGCGCCCTAGCTAGTTTTATTTCCATTCTGTCTGTAAGCAAATTTCAGTTCTTTGATATTAATGAAATGAAGTGTTATTTCCGCTGCATCTCTGTATTTATGGTTATGTGTTTATTCTATTGTGTTCCTACATAAATCCGGATCAGTGGTATCAAAGCAGCCTACTTTTTCTCAATTCTTCTTTGCATGTCCCCAACGAGGTCAGGGTATAAGGAGTTAGGGCTCGATCTGGTGGAACCTTTGCAAGATCAGCCTCACAAACCCTGACGGACGCCCATGAGGATGAAAATAAAGATGAGGGAGAAGGATATCCTATCAAAATATTGCTTGAGGAGGCCCTCAAAAAACAAAGGAACGTGATGATGTATAACTTTGCCCAGATCCTTCAACGGTTGCCCACCAGCAGTGCATCTGCATCCAGCAGCCACTCTGGAGGTGTGACTCCTTTTAAGGTACAAGTAAATTTTGACATTCCCATATTTGAGGGTCAAATAGATGCAGATGTCGTAGATAGATGGTTGAATCTATTAGAAGGATATTTCTCGGTTCATGACTTTTCCGACAGGGAGAAGATTATTTTTTCACTCCTCAAGGACTGGTGGGAAACCCACTGTGAGAAAAAGGACGAGACAGAACCCTCTCTGTTCTCGGTCGTACCCACTTGGAATTCTTTCTGAGACACCATTAGGGAACAATACTATCCCATGGGGAGCTATGGGGACAAGTACATACAATGGA
This sequence comes from Pinus albicaulis, assembly GCA_034641835.2. NCBI lineage: Eukaryota > Viridiplantae > Streptophyta > Pinopsida > Pinales > Pinaceae > Pinus > Pinus albicaulis. Next base: position 479,045,476 of record CM076581.1, on the reverse strand, counting down.
CCATGCTGCGACAACAAAGGGATCAATATGTGCAAGAGTTGATGAATCTCTTCCATACCCTATGCACCAAGTTGGGTATCAAAGATTCAGAGAAACATCTGGTGCTCAATTATCACAGTTGTGTGCACAGATGAATTTAGGAGGAAATAGAGTTCTGTAACATCTCCTCGCTTGGTACAGCATACCAGTATGCTACCAAGATTGAGCAGAAATTCAAACAGAAGAAGCGAGACTTTGGATCTACGAATCAAAAGCAAGAGAAAGGTGCTCCCAAACCACAGAACAAAGGACAAAGCCAAGGCATGGAAACTCAAGAAAACCTATCGAAGCCACAAGCAAAGAACAACACATCAAAGCCAAAGAAGGACACGGGAAAGTGGTGTGAGTTCCATAAGAGCTCCACTCACAACACTAGTGAGTGTCGGGCCAAGCAGTCGCTGGTGGCTAAGATGCGGGCTTCTAAGTCAGATGCATGCTCCGACTCTGAATCAGAACCTAACAAGGGGAATGAAAAAGGGAAACAGATTATTGATGCAAAGCCCAATGCCACTGTTGCCACTACGAAGATCCAGAAGGAGGAACTGAAAGATCCAGAGGAGGAGGAACGTCTCTTCCACTCCCAGATGTGGGTAAAGGGCTCCCAAGTACAGTTCATTGTCGACAATGGGAGCCAAAAGAACCTCATTTCAGCAGACACCATGAAGCGGTTGGGCTTGCTGACCATAGTTCACCCACATCCATACACCATCGGGTGGCTTCACCAAGGACGAGATCTCTGCGTCAGCCAGCAATGTCGCCTTCCCTATAGCATCAAGTCCTTCACAGATGAGTTATTATGTGACATTTCTCCTATTGATGTTTCTGATGTATTATTGGGACAACCATACTTGTGGAAGCGTCATGCTGTGTATGAGTCTCGGCCTCACGCTGTTATTCTTACTTTTTGAAATAAGTTATACAGGATGCCAGAGGTACCACCTCCTGCTTCTATCTCTTTGGTTACTGCAAAACAATGCAGTAAGCTCATTTCCAAAACCAGGAAATTCATCTTCCTGATGATCCTCCCCCAGGGCAAGAAGAATATTGTGGCCACAACCTCTAGACAGGGCTCCTTTGCACGACCAAAACAAATGGATAAGGTTGTGGAGGAGTACGGGGACATCTTCACCTCACCCACAGGGGTTCCTTTGCATTGTCAAGTCAAGCACCCGATTGATCTGACCCCAGGTGCGCCGCTACCCAATGGACCGATCTATTAGCGATCTGTTCTGGAGAACGATGAAATCAAGAGGCAGATTCAGGAGCTGCTGCAGAAAGGTCACATCCGACCTAGTTCATCACCCTGTGGGAGCCCGATCATGTTGGTACAGAAGAAGGATGGGACGTGGAGACTTTGTATTGACTATCGGGCGCTGAACAAGATCACTGTCGAGAATAGGTACCCGATCCCACAGATTGATGACCTTCTGGACCAACTCAAAGGTGAAAAATATTTCAGCAAGATTGACTTGAAGTCAGGGTATTACCAGGTACTGATTGAACCCTCCGATGTGTGGAAGACTGCCTTCAAAGCCAAGGAATGTTGTTTTGAATGATTGGTCATGCCTTTCAGGTTGACGAATGCTCCCGCAACCTTCATGAGGATGATGGACGACATCTTGTGGCCATTCACCAACTCATTTGTAGTGGTGTACTTGGATGACATTCTGATCTTCAGCCAGACTTGGGAAGAGCACCTTCACCACATTCGACAAGTCCTCCAAACACTGCGGAAACACAAGTTGTGTGCCAATTTGGAGAAGTGCACTTTTTGCATGACCCAGGTTCAATATCTGGGATACAATATTGATGAAAGGGGGGTGCATGTGGATATAGCCAAGATCCAAGTCATTCAGGATTAGCCAGCCCCAACCATTATAACAAAGATTTGCAGCTTTCTGGGTCTTGCTAATTTCTACCAGAGGTTCTTATTTGGATTCTCTCATATCACTTGGCCCTTGAGTCAAGTCACCAAGGGAGGAGCGAGAGAAAAATTCTTTTGGTCGGAACCTCAACAGAAGGCATTCACAGAATTGAAAAATCACCTCTGTTATGCCCTAGTGCTCACTTTACCAGACTTGCAACATCCACTTGAGATTGAGACAGATGCCTCAGACTATGCTATTGGGGCAGTTCTTACTCAACAGGGACATCCAATGGCATATCACAGTGAGACATTATCTGACACAATTCGCAAGTATCCCACTTATGACAAAGAAATGTATTCCATTGTGCAAGCTTGTCGACAATGGAAGCATTACATTTTTGGGAAGGAAACAATCATCCACACAGACCACCGGCCCCTGCAGTTCATACAGACACAAGGGAAGTTGCAGAATGATCTCCATCAGAAGTGGTCCACATATCTGCAATAGTTTCATTGGAACATCAAGTACAAGAAGGGTAGCACCAATAATGTTGCAGACTACCTCAACCGACCACTGATCATGGTGCTCACCACCGTGCTCCACTCTTGTGGGCATGAGATTTCTGATTGGCCACTTCTCTATGAGAGTGACCTAGAATTCGGCCACACTTACAAGACACTCTTGGGGAGTACACAAGTTCCAAATTTTCACCTCCAAGATGCACTTTTATGTCACCTGGGACACCTTTGTGTTCCTTCAAGCGAGCATGCCAAGATGATATGGGAAGCACACTACAGTCGTGTCACTGGGCATTTTGCGGTCGAGAAAACAGTAGCAATCCTATAGAAGTATTTCTATTGGCCGAACCTTCGAAAGGATGTCGAGAAGCACATCAGATCCTGCACTACTTGTGCCATTGCCAAACCGATCATCAAGAAGAAAGGCCTATATACTCCACTACCTACCCCTAGTTTACCTTGGGAATCCATCTCCATGGATTACATGTCGGGCCTACCTTCTACTAAGTAGGGAAATGACTGTTTTTTCGTGGTTGTTGACAGATTCTCGAAGATGGCCAATATGGCGGCCTGCAAGAAGAATATCACAGTAGAAGACACTGCTAAACTATTCTTTGAACGAGTGTGGGTGAACTTTTCGATCCCACAGTCTATCATATCAGATCAGGATAGCATGTTCCTCAACACAGTTTGGTCCAGCCTCTGGTCAATGTTGGATACCAAGCTCATCAAGTCCACAGCTTTCCATCCCCAAACAGATGGCCAGAGAGAGGTCGTCAACAGAATGATTGTACACATTCTGTGCATGTACAATTCAAAGCATCCACGCACATGGGATAAGAGCCTCCCCTATGTACAACATATTTATAATCGGGCTCTCCATAGATCAATCGGCCATAGCCCCTTTCAGGTGGGCTTGGGATTCCAGCCACTATGTCCCATTAACGTAGCCATGCCATTTGCAGCTGCTCAGGCCAGTTCAGCTCATGTCCAGTCTGAAGTTGGAAAAGCAAGTAGCTTCATCGAGCGCATTCAACACATCCGCCAACAAGTTCATGATATATTGGACAGAGCCAATGCCAAGTACAAACAATGACATGATCAACACCGGGTGCCACACAACTTCTAGGTGGGCGACAAAGTATGGCTACATTTGCAGAAGGAGCACCTCACTGGACCCCACCGCAAGTTGCGCCTACTCTGATACGGGTCATACACCATCACCAAGGCTGTAGGGAACAATTCCTTCGAGCTCAGTATTCCACCATTCCTTGGTCTGCACCTAGTCTTCAATGTGGATCGCCTTCGTCCTTACTTCCCACCTCTACTGGACACCTTGGACATTGCAGAACAACTCACACCAACAGAGTTAAACCCAGACTGCATGGAACATACCACCACAGATTGTATCATGGACATGTAGATAAATAACACACACCAATAGAAGATCCAACTGTATCGGGTTGTCAAAGTTGGCCAACTCCTGCACCAAGGAAAAAGGTTCACCAGGGACCAAGTTCAGCACAAATTTCCTCATCTCATGGAGGAAATTAACGTAATGGGGACCATTGCTTCCTAAGGGGGGAGGAATGATCCAGGTGGATATTGGTGGTCACCCGCCTATTCCACTTGGGGCCCCACCATTGTCTCTTTTATTTTTTCAGTTTCGGCACAACTTACTATTTTTAGCATTTTTTTGGGTCCTAAACTTTCGGAGCCGTTTTGAGGCCCTAAACGACATTTTTTGGGAAAACGGAGAGAAAAATTGGTCCATGGATCAATGTTGCTCATTCAAAATTTGTATTCCTTGGATAGATATTTCTAACGAGGTATGGTATGCGTCAAATAGAGATCGTATGCAAAAGTTACGCCCCTGGGAAGTTGAAACACCAATTTACCCAAACGGGGCCCATAATTTTGGCGCTTCATCTCCTAGGGTTAGGATTTTGGCTAATTAGGATTTCCCATTGTTTCTAAATAATATATAGGCCCTCGAGCCTCATTGTAACTTAGTTCAGAGGCCTGTAGCCACCACATCTCTTCTCAGAGATAGCTACCAGCGCCCTCGCTAGTTTTATTTCCATTCTGTCTGTAAGCAAATTTCAGTTCTTTGATATTAATGAAATGAAGTGTTATTTCCGCTGCATATCTGTATTTATGGTTATGTGTTTATTCTGTTGCGTTGCTACATAAATCTGGATCACGATAGGTGTAAGCACTCTCGTGAGGATGAGTACCCTCTTAAAGATTGAAGACAGAGTGGGTCCATCTGTTTCAGGTACCAGGACAGCCCGTCCCATTCACCTTGTGTAAGTCCCTAAAAAGTATGGCCACTAAAGATACCTCAAATCACAGACATCATTAGGGGTGTCCACAGTCAAGGACAGCATGCTATATGGGCATAATACCTAGATCCCCGATCTAGTTTCGACATCCCCGAAGGGAACCCCAATATATAGCATACCCACCAGATGCAGTCGAAGGCAGGCTACCTTCTTGTTCACCCAAGTGTTGTCTCGCACTGAGCTTCGGTAAAGGAATGGTCCCGATAATATGAGTGCAGTAGGATTTCGCTCGTTAATGAATCTAGTCTCAAGTTTTGAGATCTTGGGTGATTTTCTCACTTTTCCTAACCCAAGATCCTAGCCTGAACTACTATTGGTGTGAGCTCAAAAAGAGTAATGTGATTGATTTTATTATCGATTGATTCTTAGTGTACTTGATTATTAGTCTTGCGAAGGGGAAGTGGACATATGAAATGTTATGAGACTCTGACTCAAGAAACCATGCAAAAATATGCTCTAAATATTCAATTCGATGAAGATTATTTCTACAAGGAGAGGTTTCTTTTCAACATCCATGCACTAACATTCAAATAGAAATGTTGATCCTTAAATATTCAGACATCTATCTACGTCATCTTAATAGTATTTTAACTCAAAATTTTCAGAATTAATTCAGCTAGATGCTAAAAAACTAAAAAAAATAAAATTATTCTTTAAAATGTAAATGTTTTCGACACTAACTTTTCAAACAAGAGCAAATAAACAGAAATTCCAGCTTAGTAAACAAGCACAGGGATTCAGTCAAGGAGAGATACTGATGGCCGAAAAACTCTGCAACCAACACACAATCACAGGAGTGAACAACAAATTTTGGATGAGTAACGCACTATCTCTGAGTAAAGATAGAATTAATCCAGAGATTAACGCACTGTATTTAAGCACAGCCCACGTTATAATGCATTGGAACACCAACAGAGGTAGCGTTAGCCAGGGTAAAGTTTTTCAGATGGTCAAACAGAAATAGGATTGAACTCTGTGAGCCTTTGAAATTTCTACTCGGCATAAATACTAGTTTGAAGTGTTTGTGAACAGAGGAAAGAAGAAATGGGGAAAGAGATAGTCTGGAAACTATGGGGAAATCCCCAGTGGAGTCACCAATTCTGCTATAGGGTAAAATGCTTGGGTTTTTGGTTTTCTAATATCCCTCTCAGGGCTTTCTGGTGCCTGAGGCAAATAGTAATATTAGCTATATAGTTCACAAAGAAGGCATATACATGTTCATATCAACTTAAATAACTTGATGGAATAAGATGGAAGATTACCTCCTTCATGATCTTGAAGCCTTTTGGAGAGCGCTAAGCAGTGAAGCAGAGATCCTTCTTCACCGGCTCCAAATCTCGACCCTATAATTAATCATAGCACCCGTGTAATCACAACATACATTTCCTATCAATTAATTCAATATATGATAAACAATTAAACAATTCACATCTAAACCATTCATCTCATGCTATGTAAATAATCAAATAAAGATAACAATATCAACGCATGAATGGACAAAACAGATACAGTTCTATTAATTTGTAAAAAAGGAGGATTACAATCGTCGGTTGCACCAAGCCCTCCTCAGCCTTCCAATCTCTCTATCTCTCAATGTAGTGATGTATTGATCAAAAAGTTCTCAATGAACCTCTTTGACTCTTGACCTTCACACTACAATAATAATGCTCTACATCACAAGTATTCAAAACTTGACAATCCTTCGACCTTGAACCAAGAGCCTTCAACTCCATTTTATAGGAGATGGAGAGAACAATCATTGCCCTTCTCTTTCCACTAGTTCTAAATGGAAAAAACCAAGATGTTTCCTCAACTTCCATGCTTTTTCCTTCCTTGAGAGTTCAGTTGTTTTTTGCAAGGCCCAATAAGAGATTAGTGCCTTGTAGTTTCTATTTTGTACTGACTCTCTTGTGAGAAAAAGCTGGAAATTCAAATCATTCTCCGTGGGTTTTTCCCATTTCAAAATCAAAACACTGGTAACGCTACCCTCTAGTGTAAACAGGGTGTTTCCCTAGCCACTAACGTGGCCTATTCATTGATCAGGTGCATTATAACGCTCTTGTGCTATTATAGTGGTGCGTTACCTTGGAAGAAGTAGGTTTAGTTTAGGTATTTCTATTCCTTTCATATTTATCTTCTTCTCTAAGCTGATGAGGAGGTATTTTGACTTGTAACAAAGTGTCAGAGTTTGTCTTTAAGCCTAGAAAACCCTTGAGTAGGCAGTCTAAGAAATTGCAGTAGCCAGACATGGAGATAGTCCAAATAGGGGGTGAGGATAAAAATGTTTTTGAAGAACCCATAAATATATCATCTCCAATGCTTGAAGAAGAGAGAAACATAGTTTTTAATACTCAGAGAGAAAAAAGTAGTTATGAGGAGGTTAAAGATAAACTCAGACTTGAAAACATTGAAATTGATACATTGAAGAAGAAAGTGACAATGCATGTTGTAGAAAGGTCAAACTTTGAGAGGTTGAGAGGTCTGTGGGAGCTAGAAAAGGTTTCAAACATTGAGTCAATCAACAGTCAAGATAAATTCTTCATATGGACTGTCCCTACAATCAAGGAAGAAAATTTTATAAGGATGGTTAATACCAAACTAAGAGCTAATAATAGAAGGCTTAAAAGGCAGGTTGAAGATCTTGAGATACAACTAGCTAAGCCTGAAGATCAACCACAACAAAAATGAGTGTAAACAATAAGTGACATCTCCTAACACATTTTTGGGGTTATGTGGAAAGATTTCATTTTTGAAAGCATCTCAGAGTTGATTTTTGTTGGTTATGAGCGCTTATATATAATTGAAAGGATGGCAGTAAAGGTTGGAAACTCAAATTTTTGGAAAAAAGTTGTGAAAATATACACACAACAGTTTCGTAGCATGCTACGAAACTGATGTAGGTGTCATGCACAATAGTTTCGTAGCGCACTACGAAATTGCTGTAGGATGCATTTTGAACAATTTTGCAAAGTTTCAAAGGGAGAAAGGGTTTTTTTTTTAAACATTGATGTTGTTGAAAAGTGTATAAAGATAACAAGTGAAGATCCAATGGAAAAACATAGAAAATTGAAGGTTTCAAATGAAGTTTTTAAAGGTGAAGTTCCAAGCTACGAAAACAATAGACAGTTTCATAGCGCAGCAATGTTAACAGTTTTGACACTCCTTCAAAGGCTTGGTTTGGGCATAGATGGAAGCGCAAAGTCACATGAGTTTAAATAAGGCTTTGGCACATGTTTTGAGCACAAGTTGGTCAGCAGATGGTTTGAAGAAACATAAATGAAGCATTATAGCTATTTTTTAGGGAGCATGTTCCTATCTATCAGGGAAGATAAGAGGAAAATCAATACAGTCAAACAGCAAGTAGATGAACATCATCAAGGTTGAAGTTTAGGAGGAGAAGTTGTCAGATAGAAGATTTAATATTTGGATAAGGTTGTTAAGTTATGATAAGAGTTTTAATCCTAGTTGTATTAGGACTCCAGAACAGACAGTTTAACTGTCAGATGTAATTAAAAGTTTGTTTTAGTAGTTGATAGGTGTGAAGATAGCAAATTCAAATTTTCCTCAAGTGATTGGAGAGAATCCAAGAATGCAATGATGACTTTATAAAAGACAAGAAGTCGAATTGCATAGGGTTGGAAATTTTCATTAACAAGCATACTGTTTTGTTGTAGAAAAGACTATGTTTTTATTATTAATATAGAGATATTGGTTTCATCACTTAGGATTCAGAAAGGGTTATTGATGTTTGATATTCTCATGGTTTTCCTCTTTCAATTACTTGCAGTGGCATGAATGTATGTTACTTAGAATTCACTGAAGGTGCTCTAACTTCCTTCATATGTTCATGAACTATGTTTATTTTTTGTCCTACTATTCTGTTGATGCATCTAAACCCTGAAATTCCCTGGCTTCCATATGAAGCTGATATTCATGTTTTGTGAAAACACATTTGACTCCATAAGCCCAATAGATGTTTCCTGATTAGTAGTACAACCATTATCCATTTTTCTCCATTTTACTCATAGATTTAGCCATCTAATCCTTATTTGAAAATCATAAACCTATTGAGAGAGCCCTCTCAGGTTGAGGAGGCTAAGCCTCAACTTAAATTTTTGTTTCAAATAGTTACACTAAGGTAGCCTGACCAGCAGCCTATCAGGACCTATTTTTGTGATAACACCTAAACTCTCGAAAGAGGTCAGTGTAAATTTGAACCTCTTCAGGGGAACATTTAGCTCCAATGAAAACATTCTCTATAATGTTTGGTTCTCTGGAAATGTTCACCGGTATAGTAGGAGAAATCATAGCCATGTTCCCTTTAGCAAAAACCTATGTTGGTTCCAAAGGGTTCAAGACTGGGTGAACATGACCATAAGACTGAGGGCGAGGAATACTTGATTCAACTTCACTCAAATTTGGTAGAAAGTAAGACCGATGATGCAAATCATCCCACGGTCTCTCTACACTAGTCATAGCTTCCAGGATGGCCTCTTTAGATGGAAGAGTGGTATCAAGACAATCCTGGGCTGAAGATGAACTAAGAGTCCAAGCTAGAGCCACATCTCCATCCAATTCGTCTGGTGAAAGAGAAACTGGAATGGATTCTGCAGAGTCAACAATAGAGCTATAAGAAATCTCAGTTGCAGACATTGGAAATTCCATTCCACCCACTTGAGCTTCTTCTAATGTGGAGGTAGGAGAAGGTAAGGTCCAAGGGTCCGAAAAATAATGAGTTCTGAAAAAATATCTTCAAATAGGAGCCCTAGAGGATGAAATTGCATTGATATGAACTGAAAGAGGCGGAAGATCAAAAGTACCCATCAAAGAAGAATATATTTCGACCCCCAAATTCTCGACAGGTGCCTTGGTATCCTTCAAGAAAGGAATGGTTGAGTCAGAATCAATGCATTATGATCTATAGGATAATAATCCAGTTGGTCAATTGTGACAATTCTCCCTTCATGGGGGAAACAAACAATACGAAATAATGAGGATGCAATAACATCCATCTCATAGATCCAGTTTCACCACAATAGAAGGTTATAGTCTAAGATTGCATCGACTATCTCAATTTCGATATTAATGGTTTTTCTCCAACATAGATGGGCAAAGCCAAAAAAATACCATGCAGCCTCTGAGAATGACCGTCAAACGCAATCAAGAGAGTGGCTGAAGGAACAGCAGTGGGAGATCCAATACCGTTCTAGCATGCAAGAGACATTACACACGTGGAATCCCCTTCATCTACGACCATTCGAAAGATATTTATTTTTCGATAACTCGATCTAATATGGAAAGCCATATGATGAAGGAGTCTCTTTTTAAAATTTGACATATCAAATGTAATCATAAGAGAGTTCTTTGGATCTACAGCTTCGATAGCAGTGAGCAAAGCACTTCGCTGAGCAGGACAAGACTGGAGCACCTCTAAAGTAGACATGTCATAAGGACTCTGACCCAGATCTTCTACAATGGAGTAGTTATGGGTGGCCTTGGAATTTGTATTAATCATCGTACGTTTTGAAGATGCCTTTGGCATTCGAGGTATAGGCTCAACAGTAGGCTTTGTAATATGAAGTGGTTCAGCATTATTAGGAGTACCTTTAGCTTTCGAAGTCTCAGCTTCTCCATAATCACGAGATCTCGTAGTGATATCTATGTGAGCACTCATAATGTATATGTTTGATGTATTTTTCCCTTCCTGGCTACCCCCATAGGGAGCCTCAGTATTTTTATTCACGCTAGCAATTAATTGTTTCACTTGGGAAAAAGGGTTTGTCAGCACATCCTAGGAACTAGAAGAACCTTGTTGAGCTAACAAGCACTGCGCATCCTAAATTTTAGGGAAAAAGTGCGTAATATGATTGCCAGTGCATAACTTGCATGGAAACTTCACTTTCCTTTTATTATCCTTTTGACCCTCTCCAACATGATTGTTGGTTTTGTTTGCATTCCCCTTCCCATCCTTGCCTTTCTTCTTGTTATTCCGTCCTTTCTTCTTCCCATCGGATTGTTGATTTACTTTGGGGTTAGAATTCTGGAAAACATTAATTTCCAAGGACTTGGAAGGAGTTGACACTGAAGGCACAGCCTGAAACCAGCTCCAAAAATAGAAGAAAAGAGATATCAACGCCTTCGAAATAAGCCACTTCAAGGGGGAAACCTCTAATACATTACATGAATGAACAATTCTTGGATGATACGAATAAAAAAACCTCCTTTCTATATATAGGAGTCCATGGGGCCACAATGTAATCCTAGCCGACCTAACAATAATAATTTAAGGGCATAATAATAACAATATGGGGGTTACAGGGGTACAATAATAACAATAAAGGGGTTACACTAACAACAATAAGGGACTACACTAGTAATATAGGGACCTAAAATGCCCCTCTCCTTCAAAAAAAAAATTTCCTCAACACTTGAGTAGCTCTGGGTGCTTCTGTATAAAATTCGCATCCTCCCATGTAGAATCTTCAGTGGGTAAGTTCTTCCACTTTATGAGATACTCTGAAATTGATTGATTTTGTAGCTGTCGAGTTCTTATTTCCGTGACCACTTCAGGTTCCAATATGATTTTTCCTTCTTCATCAAGTTCTGGAAATATTGTTTGAACTAGAATATTTTCACCTATAACCTTCTTTAAGCATGAAACATGGAAAACTGGATGCTCTTGTGAAGAAGTAGGAAGCTCCAATTTGTATGCCATAGTACCAATATTTTGCAACACATTGTAAGGACCATAGTACATTGGCGATATTTTATTATCCTTTTTAGATTTCTTGAGGGACATTTGTTATAATGGTTGTAGCCATAAAAATACCTAGTCTCCTACATCAAAACTTCTCTCGCTGTGATGTTGATCTGCATGTTGTTTCATTCGATTTTGTGCCAAATTTAGGTTATCCTTTAAGAGTTAGAGAACTTCTTGTTGATTCTTGATGTGATCTTCCACTGCTTGAACCTTCAAATTTTCTCTTAAATATGATGTGATGGATGGTGGATGATATCCATAAAGTGCCATAAATGGGCTATTTTTTGTTGCAGTATGGAAGGAAGTGTTATACCACCATTCAACGAGAGGTAACCACAAACAACAAAGATATCCTTCCAAAAATTTATTTACTATCTCAGTTTTACCATCAGATTGAGGATAATAAGATGAGTTATGAGCTAATTGAGTACCCAAACAAGAAAATAACTCCTTCCAAAAATTTGCAGTAAATATGGGATCTCTGTCGCTCACAATAACCCTTGGGTTCCCATGTAGCTTTTGAATTGTGTCCATAAATGTAGTAGCAACTGTACTTGCTTTAAATGGATGAGATAATGCACAAAAGTGTGCATACATGGTAAGTCTATCAAATACCACCATGATGACACTCTTTCCTTTGGACTTAGGTAAACCTGTTATAAAATCCATTGAAATCTCCTCCCAACGTTGACTTGGAATGGATAAAGGTTGTAGAAGACCCGATGTCTTAATTGTCTCAAATTTATTCTGCTGGAAAACCAAACATTCCACCACAAAATTTTGAATATCACATTTAAGGCCATCCCAAAAAAATTCTTTCTTCACCCTGTGGTAAGTTTTTTAAAATCTCGAGTGTTTAGAGAAGTGTGCAATTCCAAAATAATCTGTTGTTTTAGTTGGGAATTCTTACAAAGATATAAGCGATCTTTGTACCATAAGGAATCATTTTTCCAACTAAATGTATCAGATGTACTAGGATCTCGCTGCAACTTTTGAATGGTTTCCACACTTCTTCGTCCTTCTTCCATTCATCTCTTGCTTCGGTTATCCAATCTGGTTGGATAATAGAAATGGCACAAAGCAATGCTTCCACATCTTCATTATTTCTTGAGATTTCATCTACAACAACATTTAGCTTCCCTTTTTTGTAGATTATTTCAAAATAATAACCCAACATCTTTGTGACCCATTTTTGTTTCTCTTCTAAAGATAGTATTTGTTCCAAAAGGTGTTTAAGAATATCATGATTAGTTTTTACCTTGAAGTGTCTTCCCATTAGGTAAGTTCACCATTTCTTTAGTGCATGCATTATTGCTAACATTTCCTTCTCATAAATATGTTTTTGTAAATACTTTCCTTTGATTGGACAAATTTCAAAAGAAATGGGTCTTCCTTCTTCCATTAAAATAGCACCAATTCCATTTTGTGAGGCATCACATTCCACAATAAAGGTTTTTGTTAAGTCTTTTGTAGCTAAGACTGGTGCTAGGCACATTGCCTCTTTAAGATGTTCAAAGGCCTTAGTTGCTTCAGGAGTCCATGAAAATGCATCTTTCTTCAATAATGTTGTATAAGGTGTTGTTATTCTCCCATAATTCTTAAAAAACTTGCGATAATACCATGTTAACCAAAGAAATCCTTGCAACTTCTTTATGGTTGTGGGAATTTTCCATTCCATAATGGCTTTAATTTTTTTAGGGTCAACCTTAACACCCTCATGAGATACAATATGACCCAGATATTCCACCTCTTGCACTCCAAAGGAACATTTGGATGTTTTTGCATATAATTGTTTCTCCTCCAATAGTTTGAGCACCCTGTCAACATGTTGAACATAATCCTTCCAAGACCTGCTGTAGATTAGTATATCATCAAAAAATACTAGCACAAATTTTCTAAGGAAGGGTTTGAAAATGGAATTCATGAACCCTTGAAATGTAGAAGGTGCATTGGTAAGGCAAAAAGGCATCACCAAAAATTCATAATGACCCTCATGAGCTCGAAATGTTGTTTTCAGAATATCTTCAGTCTTCATTCTAATTTGATGATATCCTGAATGAAGATCCAACTTGGTAAAATAAACTGCTCCAAGTAATTCATCCCATAATTCAACAACCACAGGAATGGGAAATTTATCTTGAATGGTGATATTATTGAGCTCCCTATAATCCGGACACATGCATCATGATCCATCCTTATTGTGTACCAATACTACAGAAGCAGAGAAAGAACTTTGACTACGTTGAATTATACCCGCTTCTAACATTTATGCAATCATACGTTCAATTTCACTCTTTTGGACATAAGGATATCTATAAGGCCTCATGTTTGGAGGAAAAATTCCTTGAATCAAATGAATAGCATGATCATAATAATGAATAGGTGGGAGTCCTTTCAGAGTTTCAAACACCATGGAATGATTTTCCATGTCTTTTTGGAGATCTACAGAAATATATGATTTTGATGTTGGAACTTCTAGTGAGCATAATTTTGCAATTACACCTTGTTTTTCTTTCTTTAGAAGCTTTGTCATGAAATTAGAGCTTATTATATTTCCCATATTCCTTACAATACCCAGTAATTCGACTTCCTTTCCTTCTAAAAAAAAATTCAAGAAAATTTCTGGAAAATTAAAAGCTACCATTCCCAAAGATTGTAACCATTGTACTCTTAGTACAACATCATCACCTCCCATAGGAATGGAAAGCATTGGAATATTAAATACATATTCCCCCATGGTTAGCTTGATATTATGGCATTTTCCAAAGCAATTTATATTTCCTCCATTTGCAACCATCACTTGACATTCTGGTGCGGGGTATAGGAAACAATTCAATTCCTTGGCTACCTTACAATGAATAAAATTATGGGTACTACCTGAATCAATCAACACTATTACCTTTTTCTTCTTGATATGTGATTCCATATTGAGAGTTTGAGGAGTGGTAATTCCTGCCAAATCATAACATGATATGGTCGGACTCATTTCTTCCTCTTCTAGGGATGGTTCCTGGTGTATATCCTTTTCTTTTAAGGATTCTTGTTCATTGTATTCTTCCTCTTCACAATCTATGTAAAATAATTTCTTCTGAGCACACTTATGAACTTTAATGTATTTTCTATCACAACTGTAGCAAATCCATTTTGCTCTTTTTTCTTCCAATTGTTCTGGTGTCAACCTTGTAGGTTGTGAAAATATAGGAGTAGCAACACTTCCATCTTTATAGAAGTGAGTCATAGGTTTCCTAGTCGCCATAATTTTACATTCAATTTTCCTTGCCAACCTGAATGCCTTCTCCAATGAATCAAGTTCCAAAACGAAAACTTCATGTTGGATGTTATCCTTTAAAGTACTTATGAAGAGATAAATCATGTGTTCCTCTAGAATATCAGTTACCCTTATATTCAATTTTTTGGAATCCTCAATGTGCTCCCCCACTGAACACTTTTGTTCAATATTTATCAATTGGCTATAGAAAGTGTTGCTCTTTATATCCTCATAATGTGCTATCATTTCCTCCGTAAAAATTGACCAAGTGGAAATTTTTTTATGGGAGAAAAGCCATCGATACCATACAAATTTATTTTGTTCTAAATGTAAAGTTGCAATGCGTACTTTTTGTGTGTTTTGCACATTATTGAGATCAAAATATTACTCCATCTGTAGTATCCATGTTACAGAATCCTTTCCATCAAACGTCCTCATATCCATTTTTGGAATATGATGGTTCTTCCCTCCAACATTAGATTTTATGAAATCAAAATTAACATTTATTTTATTCTCATCATGAGTTTCCTCTACTATATTTTCACCATTAGGAAACATTTCTTGTATCAACTTTGTTAAACCTACCATGTCTGCTTTTAGATCATTCTTCATGTTTTCCATCTTAGCTTCCATGTCATTCATCTTAGATTCTATGCCAGCTTCCATGCCATCCATCTTATCTTCCATGCCATTCTTCAAACCATCCATATTAGATTCCACGCCTTTCTTCAAAACTTCCTTGTCATTTTTTGTTGCTCTTTGCGAGAGCGAAATTTGTTGCACTTGCTCTTGCAATTTTGATATGTCATGTTTCCATTCTTCATCTTCATGATTCATAGTAGAGCCTTCTAAAGGCTTAATGGGTGTTGAATTATTTTTAGGGGTCATTTTAGAACCCAATACTGATATCTATTCTAAAATATGCCCTTGGAATCAATTCAACTTAATTCTTAAAACAATACTTATGTAATTCAGAAAAAAAAATACACACCTTTTACTTGCTTTTGAGGAGCTTGATATTGAAATTGACTTATATCTATACTTTCAGATCCTAAATATCTAAAATTTGGCCCTGTAGTAGTCCTCTGAAGCTTCTTTTAAATTCCATAGGCCTGACTTGATTTGGATTCTTCAAGGCAAAGTTATGTCCAATCTCCCGCAGTGACCTCATTATGGACTGGTTCAGTAGAGAGAACTTGTACTACTTACCTTGTGTCACTGTTTGCTCCTTTGGCTCTAAAATTTATAGACATGAAACTACAATCCGTGTACTTCCATTCATGTTTTATAGACTTCCAATCTGATGCTCAAAGAGAGAGTTATGAATATTTTCTCACGATCACCTCCTTGAGATGAAATTCGAGAGCCTGAAAAAGACCTAACTTCCACAGATCATATCTCCACGAATATTGTGAACCAAGCTCTGAAATTTTGCGATGATGTTCCTCAATATTTCAGCTTCACACTCTAACAATTTTAGCTTCTGAATCATCGTAGAAAAAACTTTATAGTGAAAATTCCGCGATGACCTTTTAAAGTGAAATTTAGGAGCCTGAAAAAAGCCCTAAATTGCACAGATCATATCTCCAAAAATGTTGCAAACCAAGATTTTAAATTTTGCGAAGATGTTCCTCACGATTTCAGATTTTCACTCTAAAAATTTCAGCTTCTAAACCTTCGTAGAAAAAAATTTATAGTGAAAATTCCACGATGACTTGTTTGGAGCAGCAATACCCTATAATCCAAATCTTCGATACCAAATGTTGTGAAACCAACTCCAAAAATAGAAGAAAAGAGATATCAACGCCTTATAAATAAGCCAATATGAGGGGGAAACCTCCAATACATTACATGAATGAACAATTCTTGGATGATACAAATTACAAAACCTCCTTTCTATATATAGGGGTCCATGGGGCCATAATGTAATCCTAGTGGGGCCACAATGTAATCCTAGCCGACCTAACAATAATAATTTAAGGGCACAATAATAAGGGAGAAAAATCCTGAGAAGTACTAGATGAAGGGAAAGGAACATTCCCTTGCTGACCAACGAGAAACTGATTCCCTGCTCCCAATGCTATAAAAAAAGGATTCCAACCTATAAAGGTATTATAACATTGACCTCTAGACCATGGATTGAAACCTTGAGTATGAGAAGAAAAAGGTAAAGATCCTAAAGAAGGGGTTAAATGAGGGATGTGCCCACTTCCAAAGGGGAACCCTTGAAATGAATTTGTTACACTAGCCATAGAGGTTATGGGTGTAGATGTAGCTGAAGCAGCAGAAAAGGAGAAATAAGGAATCCCACTAGTGGGCATTCCAGCAAAAAAGGGACCATATTGTGAAGCATGTGCTTGGGTGTGACCAGAGCCAAACACAGAATCACTAGAAGTGATTGTAGATATAGCAATATTTCCCCCTCTTTCTACTGAAAGAGGGGTCTGAACACTTGCAGCGCTCACAGCCGAAGATGTGTTCCCTGTCGTGGCCATCGAAATTTGTGAATATGAAGGATAAGGAATTTCGGGTCTCTGAGACTTGGGTCCGATGTATTGAATGATAAACAGATAACTAGCAAGAAGAGGAGATGGAAGAGACTTAGCGTGTTGAGGGACTTCCTCTACTTCTACTTCTTCTACTGGAAATAAAACTCTCGAGATGAGTGAGGCACTCCTCTCTGTATTGGCACCAACACCAGAACCACCCACAGAAACAACAAGCCCTGACGGAGGATCTCTCTCCACTGCGTCTCAAACCACCGTGTGAAAATCACCCTCCAAATTACTCCTACGCCTTCTTGAAGAAGGCTTGACACTCACGGGAGATAACCCACGAAGCCTCCTTGATCGACGAGGCAATTAGTCAACTACTTTAAGAGATTTATTGAAGACTAAAAAATTATATGAATCTAAGCAATCTAGGATCAAAGAGCACACTCTAAAAAATTTCCTAAGATACAGCCAGACAAGCAGCTCCGAAGTATTTCTGCTCTAGGTGATGAGGACCAGACACCAAAATATAAGAAAGTGAAATAACAGGACCCTACGAAAGTAGTCTGGGGTAATTACGACCCAGGCCTACTAGCAAAGGTAACAAAAACTGTTACGCTGACCTCCTAACAACATCCTTTTCCGGTGCCAGTACCCAAGCTTCACAAGGGCACCCTTCAGAAGTACTGATGGAAGTGATGCAACGTCTGCCTCAGGTACCATGGGTACTCCCCCTCGCAGTCACCTATGTGTTCCCTAGGATAGGAAAATATGGGCACCAATCCATATCGGCAGCCTAGCAGAACAGTCTTAGGTCAAGATTCAAGAAATAAGAGAGGGGGTATCTCTCTTCTCTTCCTGCACTATCCCTCACGCTTGACTCTCTAGAAGAGAGCTTTCTTGGTCCACTTAACGGTTTTTAATTTCGCTCCTTAATAAGCTTCTATGTTTAATAGTTTGAGTGGCCTTGGAGAGTTAACTCTCCACTAACCTAATCCAAGGCCCTACAACCTAGCTAGTTGGTGTATAATTAATAACAATAATACAAAACTACTAGTTTCTTTTAATTATATCACTTATTTTAGATTGGATGTTATTTAAGTCAAGGGTGCATAGAAGTGAAACTGATGGTTTTTTTATGACAGAGAAGAAACCAATGAAAGCCAAACTACATGAAAATGTAATGATTTCCTTTCGATGAAGAGTGATCTCTACACAGGTTCTACAAAACTAACAAACAAAAACTTTGTTTTCTTTTCAGACACTTATATTTCACATAACTTAGAAAATTACGAAAAATACTAAAAATTCTCAAATGCACTTAATGCAAACTACCAATGAAATGAAAATCCTAAGATGCTAACTCTAAAGAAGCAAAAGAAGTCTCTAGAAAAACAAAGGTTCAATCACTTTTGACAGACAACAAAGCTAGTTCTAAATCAGAACTCCTATGTATAAAAATGCCAAAATGCACTTGACATAAAAGAGAGAAATCAAGAGCAGACTTCCTCCCGAATCAAGTCAGGAGCTGCAGACTAGAAAATGAAAAAAAATCTTCAAAAGATGAAAAGAAACCGTAAAAAAAACTAAAAGAAAAAAAGAAATGAAAAACAGAAATTTTTTTTGGGATTTTCGACT
The DNA here is from genome assembly GCA_034641835.2 of Pinus albicaulis. Taxonomy (NCBI): domain Eukaryota; kingdom Viridiplantae; phylum Streptophyta; class Pinopsida; order Pinales; family Pinaceae; genus Pinus; species Pinus albicaulis. The sequence goes on along the minus strand of CM076581.1, from coordinate 479,026,548 downwards.
TATAAAATAAAGAAAAGAGATTTCATGAAGAAAAATAAAACTACCCAATAACTGAATCAAGAAAACACGAATTCCAATCAAAGGCTTCAAAGAACTCAAGCCAACTGTGCTACTTTCATAATGGGACTTATACGTGCAAAAATAAGAAAGAAATTAAATCAATTAATTCATTATAATAGCATAATCTTGTAGCGAAGAACTCCAAAAAAAATCAAAAAGAGATCTTTCAAAATTTGCAACAAGACAAGTCTACGAAATCAAGAAAACCAAACTACACCAAGAAGGAAAAAATCCAATGTGAAGAAAAGCATAAGGCCAAGAACATCAAATGAGTAAAATCTCGATATTCTGAATGTTCAAGACAGCCAAGAATCTTCAAGGAAAGATCTTGGTGCTCAAGCCACAATTGCAAACACAAAAAACAAGTATTTCACCAAATGGCTATGTTTTCATAAAAGCAAGAGAGAAACAGATACAAAATCACTTTGAACACAGTTCAGAGGCCTTCAAGATACTAAAATAGTATCTCAACATAGATAGAAAAGACCACAGGGGTCAGAAATCAAAAAATTCAAATTTTCCCAGGTATACGCGCTTTTACAGTGAGCAACAAGCATGCATACATTATTGTAATGAAGGAAACTTGCGTACACGCAAGTCCCTTTGCAAAAAAAACTATGTACATGTGATTGTGTAAAGAAAAAACTTGCGTATGAAAATAAATATAAGGAAAAAACAAAAAATCAAGCCTGATCAAGAGACTAGGTCTTCTTTTTGACTGAAAAAAGACTTGCTAGATTGCAAAAAGTGATAGAAACTATTGGAAACCTACAAGAAAATGAAACAACCCAAATGGGAAATCACAAGAATGTGATCCCCAGCGGAGTCGCCATTTCTGTTTCGGGAAATAATACCCTAAAGGTCTTGGGTTGACAACCTTCACAGATCAGAGGCATGGCATTTATAAAGGACTCACTTAACCAAATTTTATACTGAAAACTAGATACTACTGGTTGTAGAACTTACCCGAAAGTGCCTCGGTTGATGTAAATCCTATAGGTTGCAAACCCCCAGCAACACTTTGTGCTCTGAAACCTGTAAATCCACAGAGAAAGAACACAAAAACCTAGTTGCACAACACATACAGTTCCTAGATGTTAATGAAAACCATGCATAATATCTTAAAAACAATATTAAATGTTCAATTAATGATTATTACACATTTATAAAGCATCATAAACGCATAAACATCGGGAAAAATATGGCTCTTCTTATTATGAATGACACGTATAGTAATCAAAACATGGAGAGATCACTTGAATCCTACCACGGCCTTTGAGCATACCATCCTCTGGATCCTTCTAGCCCTAGCCTCGCAAGAATTCTTCCAATATGTGTGCACAATAGATGTCATATGGGGTGATGAACATCTCAAGGAAACAAGGGTTTCCTGAATATACCTAGGAAGTGCAAGAGGGACAGGAATATCAGACTTGAATAGGGCTCCAACAGAGTATAATATCTATATTTTTTCTCTCTCCCTTAGGCCATTCCTTTGAGGGGCTTTTATACTCCCTCAAATTATTTTTTACAGGTAGGAACAGTAAGGCCACGGGATGGGGTAGTTTAATTACTAAAATAACCATCAAACCCACCTCAAAAATAGGGAAAATATATATATTTTTAGTAATTAAAAAGGTATACCCAGATCTCTATGAATGGACTCACGTGTATACGTGGAAAATTCTGGGCAGAGTCATGTATCGATTTTAAGATTTTTTTTTTTGTGAAAATGTTCAAGCCTGAGGGAAAAGGGTGCCCAAGGCCAAATTGTAAATCATCAAGTACATGAAGGTGATAAATGACACTATAGCACTATGGTAAGATCCTAAACCTCCTGCTGTAATAGAAACAATTGTTCCTCCTGTTTCTTTAGGGCTTCCTTCTTCTTATAATTCTCCCATCCTTTATTCAGCTCTTCTTTCATCCATCTTTCATGTAGGGCATATTTCTCCCTCTGATGTTCTTTCAATGAAATCGTCCCCTCCAAAAGGGAGATTGCTTCGTGTTTCCACTTTTGTAATTCGGAAATTAACAAGATTTTCTTGAAACTCCATCCCAAGATGGGACTCGACGTTCTTCTGCATTCAATATCAACATCAATAATCGGTGTAATAGCCTCTGCTGAATGGGGTTGTTCCACCTCTGCTGTTGGTTCTTGTGTAACAACAACTTCCTCGGTGGCTTATTGTGTATCAGCCCCTTCGTTTCCAACTAGAGTAGCCTATGTGTCCATTGTTGTTTCTTCTACAATAGAAGTGGCCTCCACAGGCTCTTGTGTATTAGCCTCTAGGTCAATTATCACAGGGGGATCTGCTTTAACTACTGGTTCTTGTGTAACAGTTGTATCCATATCAAGTTCTTGTGTAATAGTTGTATCCATACCAGGTTCTTGTGTAACAGTCTCCTACCGTTCTGGTTTTGTTTACATTGGGCCGATGTTTTCCCCACAAACCTTATATCCCACCGTTGTTAGTTCTTGAAAACATGTCATGCATAAAGACACCAAGATTTCCTTCCCCTCAGATAATATTTTCTTCAATTCTTCATTTTCCTTTCTTATGTTTTCAAGTTCTAAAAACAGGACATGAGTTTCGTCCTTACATGATGAGGAGGGTTGCCTTTCTTCTTCTGATACTTTTGGTTCTATTTGCTTTTCTTCCATAGGCAAAGATTCTATAGGTATGCTAACTTTCACCCTCTGTTTTGGTCATCTATCCCCAATTGGTTCATCAGTAGGTTCTTTCCGAATTTTTAAGTTGGGAGGCCGAGTCTGGGTTTATGCTTCTACCTGACTTCCTCATGAAGTCGTGGCTTGTTTCCCCTGACTTGTCCTCATCCTCTTTCGCTTGAATTATTCCCAATTCTTTTCTTGATGGCCTAGGGCATCCAGCACAATCAATTTGATGAGTACGTGATTGGTCACACATGCTTTCGGGTGTGTTGTTGTTTTTACTGTTACCGCCATTATGCTTGATGTTTCCTAATCAGTATAATGGAATATTAATCTTTTGTTGGTGCCAAAGGTGATTAAGTAGATGGAAATGATAGTTAAGCACTATCATAGATCTTTCCTCACAAGTGATATATTTTACTAAACCCAAGGCGACATTTTCCCAGGGAGGGAGTGACAACCTATCATTTCCTCTCCCTTTCTTCTCTAGTTTTTCTTCTCCTTCTAGGAATTATTCTTTCAAGGAGGGGTCATTTATTTTTTTATTAAACCACCTCTATCCCTCTACTGTAAATGTAGTTACTCAGGAAATTTCCTCTTCGGTCACCTCAACTTGCAGGCCCCTAACTCGGGTCTGATTATTGTTCAAATTATGAGCGAATTCAATTGCCACCGCCTCGTCCAAGCCTTTTAGATTCTAGAAATAATAAATCCATCCGGAGTATCTGGATATATGGCAGTCTTCTAGACAATTCTTTAAGGTCTCCATATAATTTGGTTCGTGCCTAACCACTGCTCCACCCATCCTGCTATTGTTTTTGAATTTTCTTCTTACTGCTCAACCCACTGTAATATCACTGCGCTACTCACTTCTTCTCGGTGTCTTTTCATATCCCAATTAATGAGTTTGCAATGAGGATACAAGTCTTCAGTCAAGGAGGTTGATGGGAGGTGACATATTTTATCGATTACTAAATAGTACCTCACACCACTCTTCATAAATGTCTCATTATGGAAAGTAATGGGTTCTAGTACACACGCTCTTTCCAGCCGAATTTAGTCATCATTAACATTTTTGCTATGAATTGGGTGCATGCTGATTTGATAGAGGTTTATGACTACAAATTTTTTCAATTATATCAAGATATATCCCCTCCCCCGTCTTAATGGTGATGGCCGCCCACAGCCGTCACAGGAATATCACTACTTTTGCCAATAATCACCAGATCATAAATGATGACGTTACATTTTGAATGACATACTTGAGGTGACGTAGAGGAAGATTTAAAATTGGTTGCGTACTGCTTATAGTGCTCTTGTTGTTGTGTTTGGCTCAAATGATTATTGTTTTTATGGGATGAAACATAAGAAACAATGTTCATGGCTATCGGTTGTTACATGTGTAATAGCCAAGACAGCCACTAGATTATTTTTCAAAAAAACATAATAATTAGGAGAAATTGGTACAGAAAAAAAAAATCAAATGAATACCATCATCTTATAAAATGGATCGGGAAGGGAAGATGATGTTTCGGGGAGAAAAATATGGATGTAACAGCTGCCACAGGAGTGGATTTTAGTTGTTACAAACTGTCTAACTACATCCCGAAAAGAGGTTTTCACAGTTAGATTTATTATTTTTGTTTTATTTTCTTTTTGTTTTGTTAGATATATATATATATATAATCAGGTGTAAAAAATTCCAAAAGGGTGGTTTTCAGCTGCTGCACTTATTGGAATTTTAATTTTTAGGTTGCATAGGAGAATGCTCCCCCGCTATTGTAACATGAAGATTGGAGTCCATGAAAATGTTAACAAATGATTCCTTCCAAGCGGGTTGATGATATAACCTTACATGGTGCCCATTAACCAGTAACAATGTCTTAGCGCTGTCGATGGTGACCAATTATACTATCCCATTGTCGAAGACCGTGTCCACTTCATAAGGACCTAGCCATCTACTATAGAGCTTTCCTTTGAAATCCTTGAACCTTGAATCATACAAAAGAGCCCAATCTCATTTCTACAACTTTTTCTTCTTAATAAACCCATCATCACATCTAGCTCTTTGCTGCTGAATGATCTCTGTCTATTGAATAGCAGCTAGGCATTTCTCTTCCAACTCATTGAGTTGGTTAAGTCTTTGTGTTTGTGCTGTACTAAAGTCCAAATAGACCTGTAATGATTTTCTTAATGTATTTATTTCAAACTATATGGGGAATAGAGGATTCTTACCATACACCAATTCATATGGTGATAAGCCTGTAGTATTCCTCCATGTTGTCCTATAAGCCCACAATACCTCTCAAAGTTTCTCGGCCTAGTTTCTTCGGTGGCTGGCTATTGTCCTTGCTAATATTACCTCAATGAATTTATTGGTTCTTTCCACTTGACCATTTTCTTGTGGGTTATACGATGAAGTTATTATGTGATGAATTCCATACTTTTCAACCAGCTTATTGATAAAATGAGATGTGAATTGAGGCCCCCCATCTGTCACTATCTCTCTAGGTATCTTGAAGCGGAAAAAAATATCTTCAAACAGGAAGTCTAAAACAACTTGCTTTGTTACTCTAATTAGTGTCTTTTCTTCAACCGAATTTGTGACATAATCGGTGCAGACCAATATGTATGCCTTCTTTTGCAATGAAGGATTAATGGGTCCCATAATGTCTAGGGCCCATTTCTCAAATGGTTTTATCACTATCTGAATCTGTAATGACATCTCATTTGATTTCAGAGGTTGGCCCATCCTTTGGCAGCTATCACATCCTTTCACAAACTTCTTGTCATCCTAGAATATAGTTGGCCAGTAGTACCCTGTTCAGAGTACTTTATATCCTGTCCTTTTGTCAACAAAGTGCCCTCCATAAGGTTCCTCATGACAAGCCTTCAAGATCTCAAATACCTTATCTTCTCTAACACATCGCCTAATCTGAAAATCTGGCCTGGTGTGATAGAGATTGCCTTTTATCTAGGAGTAGATAGCACTCTGTTGTATAATCTTCCTTCTTTCCTTGGATGAAAATTGGTGTGGGAATTTTCCTGAAGCAAGGTAATTGGATATATCTACATACCATGGTGAGTGAGAAGAGATGGAAAAAAGATATTCATCTGGAAAAGAATCCTTAGTGGTAGTGCAATCATCACTTATAGTTAATCTACAAAGAAAATCAGCAACTACATTATCTTTTCCAGGTTTATCTAGAATAGTAATATCAAATTCTTGTAACAACAATAACCATCGTGTAACTCTACAATTAGTAACATGTTTTTTCATCAAAAATTAAATTGCAGCATGGTCAGTGTGTACAAATACTTGATGCCAGGTAATGTAGTGCCAAAATTTATTGATAGCATGCACTACTACTACGAGTTCCTTCTCAGTAACAGTGTAGTTTATTTCTGTTGGAGTTAAGTTATTAATGATATATTAAATAGCATAAGGTTTCTTCTCCTCCAGCTTCCCCAAAAAATCACCCACAACTATGTCAGATGCGTCCATATCAATATTAAATCGCAGTTCCTAGTTTGGTCCTTGTAAAACAAGTGCTGCTGTTACACAATTTTTTAAATTTAGGAAGGTCTACTCACACTTTCCTATCCACACAAATTCCACATCTTTCATGAGTAATGAAAATAGAGGGGATGCAATGTTTGAAAAGTTCTCTATAAATCTCTTATAATATCCTGCATGTCCCAAAAAACTACGTACCTCTTTTGGAGTCTTAGGGCTCAGGATTTTCGAGATTACCTCAATTTTTGTAAGGTCTACTTTCATTCCATCTGCCGAAATGAAATTTCCTAGCACAATTCCCTCGGTCATCATCATGTGGAATTTCTCCATGCTCAGAGCAACATTATTTTTTTCACAATGTTCCAACACTTTTTCCAAGTTAGCTAATGTTGTCTCAAAGGCATCCCCGTAGGGTGTAAAATCATCCATAAATATTTCAAGGCAGTCATTCAAAATATCGGAAATAATACCCAATATTTCCCTCTGAAAGGTTGTTGGTGCATTACAGAGGCCAAAAGGAAGGACTTTGTACGCAAAAGTACCCCATGGGAAAGTGAAGGTTGTCTTGTCTTGATATTTTAGGGAAATCTGTATTTGATTATAGCCACTGAACCCATCTAGGAATGAAATTATTTTTTTCCAAAGAGAGTGTCTAAGACTTGATCAATGAATGGTAAAGGAAAATGGTCCTTTTTAGTGGCCTTGTTAAGCTCTCCATAGTCAACACATACTCTGCATTTGTCGTTCTTTTTTAGAACTATGACAAGTAGAGACAACCACTGGCTGTCAAAAAGGGGGTAGATGAAATTAGCATTAAGGAGTTTCTGTAATTCTTATTTCACTATCTCATTAAGTGTGGGGTTCATTCAATGTTGCGGTTGTCTAACTGGTTTTCATTCCTCTTTAAGGTAAATGCGGTGAGTGCATAGGCCAGGATGGATTCCTTTCATATCTGTATAGTCCCATGCAAATTCATTTTTGTATTTATGTAAGAGTTGTATCAACAATATATTTTTTTCAACAATCAGGTTAGGATTGATGTTTAAAATTTTCCCAGGTTTGATTTCAATGGGACTGCTGATATTATGCGGAGTGGTTTTCAAATGTTCAATAATTACATCATCTACCTCATATTCTTCCCCCACATCTCTAATGGAGGCAACGGAGAGTGAATTACTAATAAAACCATTAATGATATCATCCTCTATTTCATCCTTAAAGTATTGTTCTTTTCCAAGCGTGAGAAGAGGTAAGGAAAGATCAGATTCAGGTACAAATTCGTCCCACCAGGGACTACTCAAACCCATATGAGATTTTGCTGTGGGATAAATATTCAGGTTCTGAGTGGCCTGCCCATCTGAGATCACCATAGATCTGAACCTACATCTAATATATGCATCTACAGCGGCCATCCACGATCTTCCTAGGATTAAAGGATGACCCCCCAGGTTGGATTTGGATTGTAGAATGAGAAAATCAGCTGGATAATTCCAAGAAGCGATAATGATAACCACATCTTCTATCATTCCCTCGGGCTTGACACGGGACCTATCTTCTAATTCAAGAACTATGGGTGTAGGTCTAAGTCCATGAAGTCCTAGGGAGATGAAGAGGTCTTTAGTCATGACATTAATGGTTGCCCCCAGATAAATAAAAGTATTGGTTATAGGTTGATTTTCAATATGGACGATCACTGTAGGGTTCCCTGGGTCATTATATTTATTCAACAAAGGTTGCTCAATCATGAGATCGGATAATTTCCCCATGACATGAATAGTAGAAGGATCTTTAGATTTCCTTCTAGACCTTTTGATTCATAGAACCCTCACTATTTTAGCATAGATAGGTACTTCCTTAAGAGCTTGTAATGGTAGAATTCTCACATAAAATTTTGTAGTTCCTTGAGGAATTTGGATTCAGGTTGTGACACCAGACTAGTTTCAGTTAATCATCGAGGGTATGGAGGATTCTGAATGCTAAAAGCTGATTCAACTATCACTGATGCACAAGCCTTGCTCGAATTACCTGTTTTAGGAACTGCAGATCCTCTTGAGTTGGCTGCTACAGATGTAACAATGGGTGTTGTATCAGTTTTTACATGTGTAACAGTTGCCTCAAAATCGCCCATGTACTTTCTAGGTGACTCACATTATTCAGTAATAATGGGATTATGCTCAGATCTGATTACTTTCCCTGATCAAAGCCAAACCTTTCTAAGTCCAATAGGAGTAATAAGATAAGTATGGAGGGTAACCAGAGCATCCATGCTCTGGGCTACCTTATTATTTGGGTTGGGGTTAGTTTCCACTGGTAATTTGGGTCAGAAAGAAGGTGTAGGATTTTGAATAGAAGGCAGTTGTAACTACTGCTGCTCTATTGGTAGTGGAGGGGGTACTGGACCTTGGCCATTAATTCTCTAGTTTTGACCCCAAGGATTGGGTTGTGATAGAGGATATTGCATTGTTGAAGGAGACGAACACTGGTTCTATGGTGAAGGAAATTGTGTTGAGGAGGGAGTAGGATAATGCCATGGATATTACTAAATATTATAAAAATTATTCCAAGGATTAAAAGAGGAAAAATATGAAGGCATACCTGTAGGTCGTGGCTACCATGGTCTCTTTGATCTAATGAAATAAAAAAATTGGAAATCCTCACTTGATTCTTGAAGTACCGCCTTCAGTCTGGGTAATTTAGGACACTAATTCGTAGAATGCACCAGCTCACAGATATTGCACAGACTGATACTATTCAGTCCACATTCTCTTTCCAAATGTTTCTTTTTGCATCAAGGACAAAATATTGCTAAGTTTTCTTCAACTTCTTCTTATGCTTTCTTAACTTGTACCGTAGGGATCTGGGCAGAGAGAGTGCTAAGGAGGCTGGTTTTAAAATCCTCAAATAAATTCCCGATCTCTCCTCTAGTTAGTCCTCCACTCGTGGACTTTCGTATCCGAACTGAAGGGTCTCGAACTAAACCTTTGCCTTTGACCTATCCTCTTGAGCTACACAGGCAAAGCTTCATTATTTCATTAAGCGGTTCTTGTAATATGTCTCCTTTTCCCAATATGTTAAGATGCTCCAGACAATCATCTCTTATACCTCTTAAGAATATTGGATTTATAATTTCTGGGTCTAAGTTACTGAACTTAGACCTTTGTAAATTTTAGTGAAATCACTCCATATAGTCTTCCACACTTTCCTCCTCCTTTTGTGAAATTATGAAAATATCGTCCTTCAAATACATGGTTCGATAGTAATCCTGATTCTTAAATAGGAAGGCCTCCCTCATGTCATTCCAGGTTTGAATTGTGCCAGCACCCAGTCTCACAAACCATCTTAATGGTGCTCCCTTCAGAGTAGAAGGGAATAATTTCAGCTTTTGGGCATCTAAAGTGTAGTCATAACCTCTACACAACACATCAAATTTGAACAGAAAGGTATCAGGGTCTTCAACAACCATCCCTTGAAAGGATGGTAGGGATGATAAAGGAATATTCTTCATAGGAGCCTCATCCCGTGTTACTACTATTGGGAATTCAAAAGTAACAAAGCTATCTGTCTTGACATTCTCGTCCCCCATGGACGATTCTTCCTAATGGGATGAAATAACCTCGGAGTGTACTGGAGATTGATAAATAAAAGGATCAGGTTGTTCCAGGACCAAATTTTTAACAGTACTACCAGCGTCCAAATGATGATCAATTAAATGTTGTCCCTCAAGTCCCTGATGCTCCCCACCGTTCTTTCCATGTCCTTCAATTCTCAGATTCTGATAAATGCGTTTCCACTGTTGTTTTGATTCTGAAGTCTTGATATCAAGAGTGGATATGATGTTCGAAGAGTGGTGAGGTCCAGCGACAAAAGATACTAATGGCCCAAGCTTTGATATGGTAGCTAATTACTCTGGTCCTATCTTCGTATTATTTCTGTATGATGTGGTCTATTTCTTTTCTGCCCTTGAGATCAGATATCCGAAGAATGTATTTCTTCCAAAATTTGCACAATTATTTTCCTTCTTATGACTCGTCTTTCCTATAGTCAGTAGAGTGGGCGGTGTTTGTAGATGTTTATGTCATCCTACCATCACACATGGGTCCTATGTGTATCAATTCATCCTATAAGTTCTTCAGTTTATACAGCAGTGAGCCTGCTCAAGTTCGTTAGAGCGATGTGCAGGTTCTTACCTCTCGTCTTACCGCCCAACGACTGTATAGTTGACGAAACCCTAAAAGAACACCCAAAAATTCAAACTTTTAAGTGTCCTAGCAAGACATTGGTGAGCCCGCTCAAGTTCTTTAGAGCAATGCACAGGTTCTTACCTCTTGTCCTACTACTAGGAAATTGTGTTGCTAGAGAAACTCTAAAAAAACAAAATTCCCAAAAATTCACTCTCCTAAGTGTCCCAGTAAGACATTGGTGATCCCGCTCAAGTTTGTTAGAGTGCTGCGTAGGTTCTTACCTCTCGTCTTACTTCCCAGAAATTGTGTCACTGGAGACACTCTAAAAAAACAAAATGCTTAGAAATTCACACTCCTAAGTGTCCCAGTAAGACATTAGTGAGACCGATCAAGTTTGTTAGAGTGTTGCGTAGGTTCTTACCTCTCATCTTACTGCCTGACAATTATGTCGTTAGAGACACTCTAAAAAAACACAGAAATTGCACCTCTAAGAAACAACTCTGATTGATTGGATTGTCACTGAATCCCTGACAACGGCGCCAAAATCTTGGTTTGTATTAATCACTATTGAATGAATAAAATAGTACACATAAATTATCAATCCATGGATGCCTTTTATTTCAAAGAAAGTTGCAATGTCTGTGTTGATACACCCAACTAGAAGTAATTCAAAATAAAAGAAATCATTGCTAAAGTAAATGCTGGAATTAAATCACTCATGAAAAAATAAAATGATCTACAAGACTATAATCACACTTCAATTAATATGTTCTAGTGCGCCACACACTAATTATCCAGCTGGTGTCTCTAATATCATATGTGGAACAACATACAAAATATTGAAATTGAAACATATATACACATAGATGAAACAACAACAAAAACACCTCTACTGATACATAAACCAAAATACAACACATATACACAACTACCTTAATCAGTGCAATCCCTACTAAAAATGAGGGCCCTTCCTCCTTAGCAGGGCGCAGGTAGAGAAAGGACTTAACAAAAACTAAATCGAATAATGCAGGTAACAAAAATAACATGATAATATGTATTAATGTGAGCAGAATTACAGAGCCAAAATAATGTTGTTCTCCGCTAACATTTTGACCTCAAGGGCCGAGAACTATTTAGTGGTTACATCTCCAAAAAACAAGGGATAGATCAGTCATGAAAATCTTATGATTCTCATGCTAATCGAAATAGAATACATATGGTTATAACCACTTCTTAATAAAATTATGACGGGAAAATTATAGATGACAATCAAAACCGACCAAAGGTTGTTATCCAAAAATACAATGCTTAATAACTTCTACAGCTATTATGATAAACCACATTTGTGGCGTAACAGCTAGCGGACAGGTCAGCAATAGGAGTTGACGAGATCCAGTCTGCGGTACAACTGTAACAACAGTTCACCTACAGGTCTGTAACAACAACGTGTAACAACATCATGGTGTAAAAAGCTCATTGTAACAACACACTCTTAACTGTTCCTACATGCCTCGTGCTCAATATATTTTATTCTACAAATGACATCTAGAAAGAAAATAGAAAGACCATAGATCTTCTCCAAATATTCATCCTCAATTAGTCATAAAAAAGGTACGATATATCATAATAATTGATGAAATGGAAGAGTAATGAAAATAACGTGAAACAACAAAAGCGAGGATAAAAAGGTAGAAAAAAGAGGCAAAGATAGTCCCATTGGTTATATGCATGAGGCAAAATAGGGAAAAAAATATAGGAAAAGTGTGCAAAACTATCACCCAACACATTCTATCTAATGATTAGTGAGGAATATTTAATAGTGATTTGGATAGTTACCCATGGGTAATTTGGATAAAAAAAATTTAACTCCTTGCATTTCCATGGGAGGTTATTGGGGTATGTTACAAGCAGTATCAGAGCTAAAGGTTGCACCACTGGCACCTTTGGGATTTTTTAAGCAAAAGGAAATTGAGGTATTCTACTAATGGAAATCGGTTAAGGTATGATTCTAGAAATCTACATATTGATTGATATATGATTCTAGAAATATACATATTGATTTATTTACGCAGTATTCTACTTTTGACATGAGATGTGTGATTCAGTTTTATAGCTACATTGAAGAGTAATAAGTAATGTTGCTGCAAAATGGTTTTCATAACATTGGAATCTTGTTGAGGATAAAATACAATAAAACCTTTGTTTTACTTATGAACAACCTGATTACTCACTAGTGAAAGTGAGTGTTGACTATTAAAATTTGGGTATATGACATATTACTCATACATTTAATGAACATAACTAAACTTACCATGCACTACTTGAAAAATATGAATGTGTATAGTAATGGTGTGTGAAACTAATGCATGAATGCAAAATAAGGGGAAACTCCTTAAAGAGGATGATAGAGTGCTTTAAAATGAAATTTAATGAAGCCTTTAAGATGTTAAAAATACATAATGAGTCGAGTAGTGAGACTTGAATATAATGGCTAGTTGTTGAATGAGTCATGTCATGGTTGCTTTAATATTATTAATAACATTTATTAGTGATGCATGACCAACCGATAAAGCTTATATGAATGAATTGATTTTGATTAAAGCTTATTGAAAGTTGTGAACAAGAGATTATGGTAGTTACTTCATGCGTCAGTCTATTGGTAACAAAACACTGTGGGAATTGGAAATGTTTGCACGCTTACCCTAATCTTAATTGACCTATACACATTAATGAATATATATATATATATATATATATAGAGAGAGAGAGAGAGAGAGAGAGAGAGAGAGAGAGAGAGAGATTGCATGACATCATTGTATGCATGAAACTAAAATGATTGTGGAAGATAATGATTATTTAAGAAATGCATATTTATGACTAGCATTGTTGATGACATTAAACATGGGTAGTTTAATGGCAACAATAAAACCTGTGAAAGTAAAACATTGCAATGGGAATTGAAACCGTAAATGTTAAAGTATAATGTTATAATGTGCATGATTGTGTTATTTGGGAAATAATAATGTATAACACATGTAGGTTATTCATGTTCCATGTTAATATACATATCATTGGACCCATGTTTAGGGCCAAGTATCATGTATGATGTACATAAAGTTTCTTTTTATTTATTTAAAATGTGCATATAGTTCATTATGTAATTTACTATGGGAAAAAATGATAAAAGAGAAATTTAACATGCCAGAAAATTTTGAACAATTATGAAAGACTAGAATGCCTTGGGTTGATGGTGGTTGCCTGCCCGGAAGGGTTGAGGGTGCTTTCCTTCCTGGATTTCCTCTCCTTAGAGATAGATGATCTCAGTAAGGGAACATATTTGGCCAAGATGGTGAATCAGGAAAAATATGAGGCAACTTTATTGATTTTAGAGCCTGTTGGAGGTGGCCAAAAATTCTTCATAGATGAGACGATGTCAGAGGAATAGAAAGGATGCTACCAAGAGGAATCCTATATTGGACCTTGTGTGGTCATTGGAATTCTTGAGCTGGTTTGCTAGTGAAATTCTAGATTGGCCCTGGTATGGTCTCTGTAATAAAAAAAAAAATTGTCTGGATTTGAAAATTACTCGATTTGGCTATGGAAACTAGTTCCCATGGGTTGGGAAGAGATTATTTTTTAGCATTGTGGTTCTCATAGAAGAACAAGTTAACTAATCAGTTATTTGTTGTATTAAAATGAATTTTTTTATATTCTTGTGTAAATACCTTATGTAGATATTGAGAGGAAAGGAGCCTAGTGCTCGGAAAGGAAATACAAAAAGTATAAGTTCCTTTTATTGTATTACTAATATTTTGAATGTCTTAGCAAGGGATAGGATAATATGCACTTCGTCCGTTTATTAACCATTTGTATTACTATAGAGTTAGGTGCTCTCTGAGTACTTTTTGAAGTATTGTGTGGATGTCTTTAGCAGGAGCAAAGACAGTGTGCATGTGTTACAATTATTTATAATTTTGATGACTAGAGTATTAGTGCTCTCTATGTACTTGTAGAAGTACTATGATTATAAATTCACTTGACATTGTGTAAATAATTGATAGCTAAATGTATTTCATTTCATTGAAAATTTTGTGACTAATGTTATTATTATGGATTTTTTTATCATAGATTACATGGTGCTTGTTGTTGGGTTGTTAAACTATTGGAGAGCTTGTGTAAAATTGACCATGAATTCAAAGAATAATTGGTAAGTAATGGTATGTTGGTATAGAGATTTGTTTTGTTTCTATAAAATTAAATAATGGATAGGTGATGGAAAGAAGAAGTTGCTTATTTTCCAATTGTAAATCCTTATGGATATTGATCAAACTTTGTTCTTTTTTCTAATGAGTATTTTCCTAGAAATATAATTCCTCATTTTGAAGGGAAAGAGTCCATTTGTTGTTGTTTTGAGATGCATGCAATGAGTAAAGAAATAATGATGAACAATGAGGATGGTGTTATATTTAAGAGGGAGATAATGTAACACCCCTGCAAACTGTTTCCATTTACAATTTTTACGAAACTATTCTTATTTAACTACGATGTTTAATATTTAACCATAACAGTTGCAATCAAGAATTCATTAGAGTTTTGATTTAGTTAGAAACTACCCTATGATCTCTTTCAAGAAAATGGTTACACATATTCCATTACAAATTCATAATATTATTTTCTACATTCACTCGGCATGGAGGTGAAAAAAAATGTTAATGGCATTATCATAAAAACAAGGAGGGAAATAGACTCAATTCTTGGAAAATTTTGGTTGAAAAGGAAATATGAGAATGTCCATTAAAGGAAAAACGTTGTTCGAAAAGGAAAAGGACGATAATATCCATTAAAGGAAAAGAGTGTGCATTGCTCCTCTCAGGCGTGGATCCCACATCGTGGCCACCATCAACAGTAAGCCATCCCTCAATCCACGGTAATATAACTCGATAATTGATAGAGCAATGTGGTTTTTGATACAAATATGATATAGTCGTGGGAGTTGCTAAGTAGTACTATGGCATTATATAAGTTTTTATTAAGAGCATTCGTCAGAGGTAAGCATGTCCATTATGCTTTATCTTCAGAAAAATGTGTGGATTTCATGGCTATTAAAGAATTAATTTTCTTGGAAAGAAGTGCATATAAATAAATAAAAATATATCATATAGATTTTCGTGGAAAAATTATGGGAAAATAGTAAGAAAATAGTAAAGAATAATAATTATTTTGCTCATTTTTTTTGGGACGGGTTATATATACAAAAGAAAACGATATTTTGTTAGTTTATTGGGATGTGACTGAAACAAATTCACTATTGATTATTTACCTGACCTATTTTCCAATTTATTCTCATATCAAGATGAAATAAATATATGAGAAAATATTTCATGAGAAGATATAATAAGTTGGGATTTCCCTTTTTAAGGTGAAATGTGTAATTGTGGTTAAAGATAATATCTTATGGAATTACTCTCTAAAAACTATACGCATAAATAGCATAATTCATAGGATTTTCTTTGGAAAGAATATCTTTATCTTGTGTGTGAAAGATAAGTCCATTGTGTTAATTCCTTTGAAAGAGTTTGCAAAATTTACATTTTCTCGTGGGTAAAAGAACATGTTATTTTTGTGTTGTATATTGGTCATAGGATTCTCTTTGGAAATAATATATTTATCTTGTGTGTGAAAGATAAGTCCATTGTGTTAATTCATTTTCAAGAGTTTGCAAAAGCTACATGTTCTCGTGGGTAAAATAACAAGTTATTTTTGTGTTGTATATTGGGTATTTTGACTTAATTTCATGGTTTACTGTATAAAAGGTTAACTTTTTTATTATTTTAAAAAGGTCTTCCTGGTTCTTATGCACAAAATAACGGTTAATTATGGTACTTTCTTGAAAAGGGTAACCTCTTGAAAAGTTTGCATGGTTAGTTCTTGACTTAGGTGTATAAAAGGTTAAGTTAACCTTGTTATGGTTTCCTAGTTTTGTGCATAAAATATGGTTATCTATGATAATTTCTTGAAAGGGAAGCATGAGAAACTACATAAAGGAATTATGTTATATTAATTTCCTTTTGATAAAGAATTATGTATATGTTGACATGAAAAGGATAGTTAACGATGTGTAATTCCAAGAAGGGAATTTTTGTTACATACATTAAAGAAGAGCTATTGTGATAAGCTCTTGCATGCATATATAATAGTCATTCTGTTAGAGATTTATGTTCTTTTCATGGATAGAAGATCTAATTGAGCTATATTTATTTCGAAAAAATATATGTGTTTACTTTATGTAGTTTCTTTCGGAATAAGATCATGTATATGCATGCAATATTTGTATTATATTTTGTTGGAAAGAATATACAATTGTATGTGGGAAATGATAGGCTACATTGGAAAAGATACTTTGAGAAAGAAGATGAATTAAATGCACAAAAACCGTAGTAATGTGTTGGTTTCCTTGAAATATATATATATAGGTAATGTTGGTATAACCTTTAAAAAATAAGGCATGTATTTGCATGATTTATTGCATTAGTTTTATCGAAAGGAAACTATGTTTTTTCATGCCTATTATTCTATATTTCCTTGAAAAGGAAACATTTGTTTGCATTATCTATTGTGTTAGGTATTCTTTTGGGAAATTATTTTGGAAAATATATGCATTGCACGCATAGGAACAACATTCATTGTGTTAGCTTTCTTATATTTAAATGCACCAAAAGAAATAGCTAAAGGGTTGGTTATTTTGTTAAAGTTTAAGTAACTTGAATGCACATTGTGTCATTTTCCATTAAAGGAATTCATGGACAGTTGTAGTGATTTGTCTTGTACAAATGTGAGCATGTGTGAGAAGCGTCATAATAAGTGGAGATTATTTTGACATGATTGATAATTTTTTGCTTACACTAAGGTAGTGATGTTAGAAGAAAGCATTTTGTGATAATTTATTCACATCTCCTATATTCACATGAATAAGTGTTAAAGGATCGCTTAAAGATTGATTATTGATTAATTGAGGCTTCATCTAGTCATGCTATAAAATCTTGTTAATGTCATCAGTGATATGAAACGATGGTGACTTATGAAAAGGATAGATCATGTTTAACATGGTGGCAGGTAAATAACTTGTGGTCCATGCAGATGTGTGCGAGTTGCAGGATGGTTCGTTGATGGAGCCTGGTATGGAACTTGGTCTGTTGATGGAACAACTAGGCCACAAAGATATAAATATTGAATATTGTGGGTAAATGCTCTCATAATGATTGTAATGGCTTTAATTTATATAATTTGTATTTAAATGAAATTCCTTGTAATATTTTAACACAATGGTTAAGGGATGGACTCCCTTATGAGCCATTGAGTGAGGGGTGAACACCCTCATGAGTGTTTAATAATAAAATTAAACATTTGGTTGTTTTCACCCTACAGGGTTTCCAAGGTATATTGGTGTTCGATGACGTGATTGATTATTTTTTCAGATCGATGATGTTGATTCCTTCTTGTTTTGATGTTCATAATGTCAAGTATGTGATGAATAAATGAATAATTAAATGAATGCAAGGTTACATCATACATTTTTATGTTAATGTACTACAATAGTGGTTGTCAATGGTTAAGCAACTTACTATTCTTATACTAAGGTTACACTATGAACTGGTGAACATTCTATCTAATGATTAGTGAGGAATACTTAATAGTGATTTGGATAGTTACCCGTGGGTAATTTGTATATTTTTTTTTTAACTCCTTGCATTTCCATGTGAGGTTATCGGGGTATGTTACAAAATATGCATCACTATAATATGGCATTGAAAATAAATTATAAATATGTAGGCTCATGCAACAAATAAATTACCAAATTCATAAAAACGTTTACAAGAAAAGATATTTTATTTTATTAAAATATAATGAATTATCTTCATCAAGAGCTCTTATTTTATTAAAATATAATGAATTATATTCATCTTGGAATTAGGAAAGGTACAAGGGTTTTACATAGGTTGATTATGATTGGTGTAATATGAAGTGGGATATGTATTTATATATCATAAATAGAAATGAAATATATTCATTTTTAGGATGTGGTTATGGAGCTCCACATTCAAAATCCATCAAATCTATGATGTAGTGCTTCCCAATACAGGGAACAAACACCTTATTAAATTTGATTTAAACAAGTGATTTTGGGCATGGATTTTTAGACTATTCTTGATGCTAGCATATTAATAGATATGATAAGATTTACATTAAATTATATATTTTTAAATATTTTGTTTAGGTGCTTAGATTATTTTTAGGTAGAATATATAAAATGTTTAATTTGAATGGGTTTAAGTTTTATATTTTTCAACCAATTTACAATTAGATCATAGACTAACCAATTATTTATATGACATAAAATTTCCAATTTTTTGGTCAAGATCATATGGGGATTATTAAGCTAACTCCCACATAAAATTTATTAAACTAATTATGATAATGTCCCACCTTAATTCGTGTTCAACCTAAGACATTATTGGGTATTTTTTGTTTAGGAATGACCATCCTTGACATAAAGTCTTCTTAAGTACTATTAACTTACATGGTCACTCGTTATTGTGGGACCCACATGAGTTGTGCCCACATGAGTTGTGCAAAGGAAACAGTAAGTACTTCTCAAAATATGAGAAAGAAATTATTTTAAAGTCCACAAGGCTAAAGATAGTCTATGGGACAAATTGCTTCTCAATGTGGTTATTGTATTTAACTCTTTTCTTGTGAAGCCTCACAATTTCTTCTCCATATGCTTATTCTATTTAACCGTTTTCTTGTGAACCCTAACAATAAATTCTCCCAACTTCTGGACAAACCCCTAGTTGAATATATTACCCCAAGAGCTAGTTTTTAGAATATCTATATAACTTTCCTTGTTTTCTTTGAAGACCTCACATTCTAAAATGAAATGTTTTTATGTCTACACTTTTTTGGAAGAGAAACAAAATACATACTCTTTCCTCCCACAGTTGTTTTGGCCTTTTCTTGTGGCCCGTTTCACAAAGGAGTTGATGAGAATTAGTCCTGATCTAAGCAATAAGAATTTTGGCTCTCCAATCAATATTGGCACCTATGTACCTTTTTTTATGATTATGAGTGGCATTAAACTCTTCAATATAGTATTTTGTTTCTTTCTCCCTAACTCCTTATCCCAATTACACTTGTGAAACTTGTCCTTAAATTTTGATTTTATATTGTTTTAAATATATTATTAATTATAAATAAATTTAATTTAAAAAATGTCATATTATTTAGTCAAATTGTAATTTTATGTTTATATATAAAGAGACAAACAAGGAGAGATGAAGGAGGGGGGAGAGAGGGAAGAATATTTATTGTAGTAGATGCATTGATTTCAGTGTAGATGGTGATTTCTAATCCTATTTGATTACATGCATTAGATGCATTTATTTCAGTGTGGATGGTGATTTCTAATCCTATTTGATTGCTTGCACTTGATGCATTGATTTCAATGTAGATGTTCATTTCTAATTATAATTTTGATTGTTTTCACTATACGCATTGATTTCAGTGTAGATCATTTCTATTCCTATTTGATTTCTTGCACTAAATGCATTGATTTCAGTGTAGATGGTGATTTCTAATCCTATTTGATTCATTGCACTAAACGCATAATTTCAATGTAGATTTTGGTTTATATTCCTATTTGATTGCTTGCACTAAATGCATTGATTTTATTGTAGATGGTGATTTCTAATCCTATTTGATTCATTTCACTAAATTCATGATTTCAATGTAGATGTTGGTTTATAATCCTATTTTCTTACTTGAACAAGATGCATTGATTTGAGTGTAAATGTTGATTTCTAATCCTATTTGATTTCTTGCATTAGATGCATTGATTTCAGTGTAAAAGTTGTTTTCTAATATTATTTTATTACTTTCATTAGATGCAATGATTTTAGTATAGATGTTGATTTCTGATCTGATGTAATTGGATGTATGATGGTACATTAATTTTAGAGTTAATGGATTAACAAAGTGCATTGATTTAATTGTAAGAACAAAAAAATTATTAACAATGTACATTGATTTTTGTGCTATAGTAATTCAACCTATTAATATTGGAGAGCAAGAGAGACAAGGTATGATTTTTACTACAACAACTCGATCTATACATTTAAATGGTTTAAGATATGAAAATATGACAAAACTAACAAGGGTGATAATAAGAATAGTAGAAGAAAATAGTTTGATATTGATAACAATGAAGAGTATTTGTAATTGAAAACATTCTTATTATTCACCTTTTATATCATTCATCACTATTATTGTCGCTTTGCATTCAAAATTTGTATTTCATATTTTTTCATCATTAAAGTTATTAACAATATTTATCATCTCAACAAATTTAGGTGACAAATAAAATTTAAAATTGAAATGGCAAGGTTAATCTTAGACATATTTGACATATTTAACATGATTATATTAATATTAGATATATTGACATATTATTGATAAAAAAATCCATATGTTCGATAGATTTTTCTTGGCCCCACATGACTGAAACTACTCTATATCGACCTTAACTCTGGATCTATCAAGTGCCAAGAGGGATTGAATCTCTTGAGGGCCTTTCCTAAATTTTTGCACTAAAAAGGGAAGTTTCCACCTTGACATATTTGATCCCTCTCGGTGCTTGATGGATCTGGAGTTAAGATGAATCTAGACTGGTACTAAAATTCAGCGCTAATATAAAATATCTATTTCATGTATTTAAAAGATATTGTTATATTATTATTATTATTAAAAATTTATTAATTTGTAGGGTTTATTTTAATATCATTTAAAGTTTTTAAATTTCTAAAACTTGTTTTTCATACTAAATATTGATTTTGGAATCAAAATTTTGTAAAAATAAAATTCTCAATTCATATTTTTCTTTCCTAAGTTAAGTTTTTTTCAGAATGCAAAAATCACCTTAATCAAATTCTATAAGAAGAAGTGAGAGTTAATAAAGTTAGTATCCCTTTCAGACTATCATGTGTAAGAAATAGATATCAAATTAAATTCCATTATTCTTATATATGAGTTTTGTCACATCCGAATACTCCATAAAATATCTAATATCTAATTCTATTGTAAATTACATTTCATTAATTAAAAGTGTAGAAATGACATAAATACTTTAAGATAAATTTTAATATTTAATTTGTAGCTATTAATAAAAACATTCTAAAATATTTCATGAAAATTAAATCTCTCACATCCATTTAAAATTTATTGATAATTAAATTACAATTTTAGAAGTTTTATATACTTATCGAAATGATTACTATATAATAAAAATATTAATTATATTTTAATAAAAAATATATATTTTAATATTAAATAAATCTCCAAAAATTATGAAAACAAAATATTACAATAACTTCCAATTAAAAAAAAAATATGACCTAAGAGAAATTGAAAAAGAAAAATGACACAAATGAAATAAAGAAGTAAACTAAAACTCTATGAAGTGTGCAACTTCAATTATTACTCATGATAAATATGGATTATGTCACTTGCATATGGATAATATATATATATATATATATATATATCAAGTTGTATGTGATCTTCCAAGTTTGACATGTGGCTTAAGGAGCCACGACCCACGGGCATCTAATTTGTCAAACTCATGACCCGGACATCTAATCCTGTCAAAGTCACTCAAGGATCGCACTTGTCTTGAGCGACACCAACCCTAATTTGACTAGATGTTTTAGCATGTATCCTCCCCTAACACATTTCACAACCCCCCCCCCCCCATGAGGTTTTATCCTGGGTCGCCTTGCCAACGAGGTCCATCCTCAACCAGTTGTGCTAGTGAGACTTACAATATTTTATAATAATTAAAAATAATTAAAATTTTATATTCATTTATAATTAATTTATAATAATTAATAAATATTATATTTGGATGGAACAAATTGGAAGTCTATTTACTAAGAAAAAAAAACTTTTTTATATGCACTTCAGGAGAACATTTAGGATTAATATGAACAAATATATAATATTGAAAAAATTATACAAGAAACCTTCCTCGCACATGGACTATACCCAAAGTACGATAACCCCTGTAGAGTGTCAGAGAATACCATCTACATAGATAACCTCGATACAAAAACCAATTTATGAAAAATTGTAAAGACGACAATAAAATCTAAACAAATATATAATATTGCATATCAAAATCCATGCAATATGAGCATCTCATAATATGTAGAAAAAAGTACTAACATAGAAAAAATCTAAAAATGTGCCTCGAAAAGGTCCATAAAAGGCCAATGATAATACTGATAAAGAGTATAATTTACTCTTTCTTCAATAAGCCGGTGTCCTGCATCCAACTATAGTGCATGTCAGCCTCAAAGTTGTGTTCCATGTATATATGAGAGAGAAATCAACAAATAAATGTTTTAATCTAAATACATCCTCCAAAATGTGAACAAGATGTAAAAAAAACACTATTAGATCACAATAACATAGTTTATAATTAATAAAGGGTCTCCAAAAAACGGAACTGTCACAGCCCTTTCTCCATGCAAAATCCAAAATCAAGCGATAGGAAAACAACTCAACTAGATTGTTTGTGCACCCAATACCCATAGAAACTTTGAAAGAATTTTGATAAGATAAAAATAAGAGAAAACCGCCACCACACATAGAGTTAACCCATGCACTTCCCTTATAAAAATAGCCCTAGTGTTGCCTGTGGAGCCTGGTTATCTTCCTCATTGTTTAGAGGTTTTTGTTTCAACCACGTTGGATCCCTGTTCCTAATGGGGCAGCAACGTCACATGTTTAATCCTTGTAAGGGGGTCCAGGGGGGGCAACAAAATTTAACATTTCAAAGGAAATGACAACAGAAGGTTTAATGATGGCATTGGCCAAACTATATGAAATACCCTCAACCCCAAATAAGGTATTTATTATGTAGCATTTATTTAATATGAATATGTCATAAGGTGGATTTGTTGTTGATCATTTAAATGAATTTAATAGGGTTACCAGTCAATTAAATTATGTATGGGGTAAATTTTGATGATTAAGTTAGGGATATGTTATTTCTGTGCTCATTTCCAGAAATTTGGAATTTCTTAGTTATGCATATTAGTAAATCTATCTCTCGATCTAGTACTTTAAATTTTGATGATGTTATTGGTGACATCATTAGCGAGGAAATTTTTCGGAAAATATCAGGTGAGACATGAGGTAGTGATCCAATTGTAGAGACTAGGGGAAGAAAAATGGAAAGAGGAAGGAGTCAAGGAATTCGCAGAAAGTCAAGAAAAGGAAGATCCAAATATAGATCAGGGATAGTGTGATGTACATTTGGGAAGAAAGGACACCTGAAGAAAGATAGAAAATCTCAGGAAGGAAAAGAAGGATATGGGAAACAAGAGAATAATCATGAGGAGAATTTGAAAGGTGATATGTTTAAATATGCTTTGATTCTTTGATTAGAAAATATTATTAATGTATGGGTGTTTGATTCAAATTTCAGGGACTTCATTCCATGCTACACTTGATAGGAAACATTTTCATGACTATGCTCAAGTATATTTTGGACATGTTCCTTTGAGTGATGAGAAACCTTGTAAAATAATTGGAATAGGTAAGGTTTTTATAAAGAAAAAAAATCAAAACCAATGGTTATTAAATGAGGTACAACATGTTCCCAATCATAAGAAAAAGCTAATTTCAGTAGAGTAGTTAGGTGGTGAAGGTTGTGTAACTACATTCATAGAAAAAACATGGAAGAAAGGATCCTTGGTAATAACATTAGGGAAAAATGTTGGTACATTGTATTTATGAAATTGTATTTCTTATTATGTTAATGCTTTTACCTCGACAAGCTCAGATATGAAAATGTGGCATCATAGGTTCTGTCACATGAGTGAGAAAGAGATGCAGATTCTTTACTCAAGAAATTTTTTTCTAGGTTTGAAGCATGTTGATTTTGATTTCTATGAGAATTGTGTTTACGAAAAATAGAAGAAATTCATATTTATTAGAGTTGGGAAGGAAAACAAGAGATAAAAATTAGCGTTTGAGCATACATATGTATGGGGACCTGCTCAGCTATTATGTATATGTGGCTCTCGCTATTATGTTACTTTTATTGATGATGTAACTATAAAAACCTAGATTTATTGTATTTGTAATAAATCTGATGTATTTGATACTTTCAATAAATAGAAATATTTTATTAAGAATGATATATGAAATAATTTGAAGTGTCTTAGATCATACAATGAAGGTGAATACTGCAACAAATACTTTGATAAATACTTTTCATAGCATGGAATTTGTAGAGAGAAGGCATTTTGAGGAACACCGTATGAAAATGGTGTGTCAAATAGGATGAATGGGAAATCATGGAGTGTGTTAGGTGCATGAGATTGCATGCAAGATTTACCTTACAATTTTGGGAATATGTTGTGGATATTTTTGTTTATCTAATAAACAGAGGGTCTTCAAGTTCCTTGGATAGTGGTATTCTATACGAGGCATGGACATGTAAAAAGATAAACTACTAATTTTAAAGACTTTCAGTTGTGAAGCCTATGTCCACATTAATAAAGAAAATAGAATAAAGCTTGAGTAAAAATCAATGAAATGTACCTTTGTTAGATATTGTATTAATGATTTTCTTTATTTCTTATATGATTATGAAAATAACAAAATCATTAGGACCAAAGATGTCATATTCAATGAAAATTACTTGCATAACGATCAGATGTAGGAAAAGAAACGGGAAAAGGAAAACAAGGAATACACAATGCTTTATGAGATCATAGAAAAAAGTAAAAGTGTCTAGAAATCATAATGATCATTAGCCACAATGAAAATGACAACATGAACCTTAAACACCAGAAAGTGGTGTTAGAATATCTACCAGGATAAGTAGATCCCCAGAACGATACTCTCCTTCATTATATTATCTGTTTTTGGCTGATTCTGGTGAACTAGAAACACATGAAAAAGAAATGTAGGTATAAACTAGGAAGAAGTGGGAGAAAGCCATGGAAGAAGATATGGACTCCTTGATGCATAAAAAGACTTGAGAATTAGTCAAATTTCCCGCAGGAAAAACAACATTTCATAATAAATGGGTTTATAGGTTGAAGGAATAAGATGGAGGTATGCGCAAGTATAAGGCTAGACTTGAGGTGAAGGGTTTTGTACAAAATAAAGGTATATACTTTTTTGAATTTTTTTCTCATGTTGTTAAAATGACTTCAATCAGAGATATTTTAAGTCTAGTGGTAGAAAAAAATTTGCATATTGAGTAGTTAGCTCTAAATACAACCTTTCTCCATGGGGATTTTGAGGAAGAAATATATGCAACAACCACAAGGGTATGAGGTCAAAGAGAAGGATAAATTAGTGTGTAGGTTGAAGAATAGCTTGTATGGCCTAAAATAGGATCCAAGACAATGGTACCTAAAATTTGATAGTTTTATATCTCCACAAGGTTATAGTAGATGTAATTCTTATCACTGTGTTTATCTTAAGAAACGAAATGATGGAAGTTATATTATATTTCTATTTTATGTAGATTAAATCATTGTTTCAAGGTATAACATGCAAGAAATAAATGTGCTTAAAGAAATATTGGCAAATTCATTTGTAATGAGGGATTTAGGTATTGCGAAAAAAATACTTAGTATGAGAATAACTAGAGATAGGAAAAATAGAAAATTAACATTGTCTCAAAGTGAGTACATAGAAAAGGTGTTGGGAAGCTTTAATATGAAAAATACAAAACCAGTTAGTACACCTTTGGCTAGTCATTTCAAACTAAGAAAGGAGATGTGTCCAAAGACTTAGGAAGAGATGGGTTATATGTGTAAAGCTCAATATGCATTAGCAGTTGGAAGCTTAATGTATGCAATGATCTACAAAAGTCTTGATAATTTACATGCAGTGGAATTTGTAAGAACGTATATGAACAATCCAAGAAAAGAGCATTGGATGGCAATGAAGTGGATTCTCAAGTATTTTAGAAGTACAACAAATCAACATTATGCTTTGGTGGTTCAAACATTACTCTAGAGGGATATGTTGATGCAAATATGGAAGGTGATAGAGATAACAAGAGGATCACCATAGAGTATGTGTTTGTTGTAGGTGGGAAAACTTTTAATAGGGTTTTAAAGTTGCAAAACATTGTTGCACTTGCAATAATGGAATCATAGTATGTTGCTGCTATGGATGCTAGTATACAAATGATTCGGTTACAAATGTTTATGGATGAGTTGGGAAAGAAGTACGAGATGGAAAGGGCATATAGTGACATCCATAATGCCATTCATCTTGAAAATAACTCAGCATTTCATTCCAAGAGTAAACATATACAACTCAAGTACCATTTCATACAGTCAGTGTTGGAAGATGGACAGTTAAAGCTAGAAAAGATACACACTATCAAGAATACTACAGATATGTTAACAAAATTTGTAACTAGGGATAAACTGAGATCCTGATCAGTTTCAATAGGTCTTCAACTATGATGATGAATATGAGAAAAAACCAGGTCCAAAGTGGAATCATTTTCCAACAAGTGCAGCTGCGGTGGAGTTGCTATAATTTGTATCCAAGTGGGAGATCGTTGGGTGTGGAGCCTGATTATCTTCCTGGTAGATCAAAGGTTTTTGTTTTAGTCATGTTGGAACCTTGTTCCTAATGGGGTGCAAACACCACCCATTTAATCATCTTTGCCCCTAACACGGGTTTGGTGGAAGCACCCCCGAAGCTAAAAATATATAAAAAACTGCTTTGTAAAATATTGTAACTTCATAGTCAATTTGGATCGTTCATTAGGCAGATGATATGATGGTAGAAGTTATGTTAATTTAGGTTTTTTTCCCTAGAAGGAAACCCTTCATTTATATGAGTGGATTTTTTTGTGGTTTTGTATTATTATTAGGAGCGAGGTAGAGAGAGAGGAGATTATGTGAGAGAGAAGAGGAAATTACAAAATATTTTTTGTAAGTTGTATCTCTTCATTTTGACGGATAATGTAAAAATAAAAAATGATTGTTTCTCTGTGGATGTAGCTCAAATTGAGTGAACCACATATATTTTTGTCTCTCTTGTTTTATGTGTTTCTATATTTGTGTTTCCGTTATGTTTTTTGTATTTCATTGCTATGTTAATTAATTTTTAACAACTAAGGACTCAAGGTATCAGGATCCTCTCGAAAAATAGATCATGATCTGGAGTGGGAGACAAATTCAGAAAAAATAGACAAGATTTCCAAATACCACCTGAACTAAAGAGGAAACAAAATTTAAGAATATACCTTTATTTTTGGCTAGCCATGTGCCCCAAAAAATAATCAAAGGCAACACTCTGAAGGATTTTTTGTTTATATTATGAACCTAGCACCTCCACCTCTCCTCAAAGAAATTATCAAACCATGACCAATTAGGTACTAAAAAAGACATATGATCCATAAACGACAAAATAATGGAAATTCCCCAAAAAGGTGTTCTATTTATTCTCTAACTTCCTTATAAATAATGCACCAACCTGCACCAATATTATAAAGATGTTGCATACTATCCCAAGTAAGAACATTTTTATAGCAAGAATACACCACATAAAAAGGTGGGATTTCGCTGGAAACTTTATCCTCAATACACTCTTCCAACACCAAACCTCCTCCATCTCTACAACTACCAAATTTAAATGCAGGTAAACCCTTTCAAAGTTTAAATGCCAATATGGGAGTGAGACCAAATCGGTTGATCTTTAGAGAGAGTTAGACTAATGTGGGAAGAATATAAAGCTTCCAAATAATGATTCCAAACATTACGAAAATTCAACCCAATATACAAGGCCTCAATTGATAACCACCCCTGACGCCAAATTGTAGTCCTAGCGGGATTGTTAATATGAAAAATCATATATAACCCTTTATATTTGACTCAATGAAATCAAAGTCTGAGGAAAAATATGGGAGAGCCTACAACTAGGCTAGGGACCTAAGCAAACATTTAACCCATTACCAATATTCCAAACAAGGACATAAGCACTAATATCAAAGGAGTCGAGAACAACTCGTCAAATAATAGATATAATTATATTACAATTATCCCTATGCCTTATATAATATTTGAGAGAAAATTGATGAATATACTTCTGATAAACCACCTAAGTCCATAAATTGTGCATCGTTAAAATTCTTTGTCAACACTTTGTAGCTAGAGCATGTGAGAAAAGAAAAATACACGTTAGGCGCCACCCATGCCAAATTTTTTGGACAAGGAGATAATTTCCAAAATAACCTAAAGGATCACAAAACGATCCGCAATGCCAAACCATAAGAACTTAAAAAATATTCTGTAAATTTTTTCAAGGGTACCATGGGGAATCTAGGAAACCGACATCGAAAATACTAGGATAGCCTCCAAAATTGTTTTAACCGGAATAAGTATCCCAGTTTTTGACAACCACCTAAAACTCCAGCTTTTAATTCTTTTTTATATGTTGGAAATAAGCCATGAGAAATCCACCTTCCTATAGAAATTAAATTTAAGATGAAATCCAAAATATTTAAAACTATTTTCAAACTCATGAATTTGGAAAGGAAAAACATTTTGGATGTTCAAAGCTTCAATTCCCCGCAAATTATGAATAACTATAAATGAATTCATGTCATTGACAACAATTCCTATAGCTAAAAAAAATAGATTTATTATCTCAAATAAATAAGCAACGTATCTATACGAACCGATGCATAAAATCAATATGTCCTCACAAAATAGAAGATGAGTGATTTCTAATGCATTTGAAATAACAACTCTTTGGAAAATGCCCTAATGGTTATCATTTGGAAGGAGTCGACTAATACCTTCACCAACCAATAAAAAATGTAAAGGAGATAAGGGACACCCCTAATGAAAACCTCTTTGATCAAAACAACAAAAGAGAAAAAATGTGAGAATATCATCACTTAGTTTATGAAATCAACCTAAAAAACCAAGTGATTTAGTACAAATCTAAGATACATCCAACTCACTCAGTCAAAGGCCTTTGATAAATTTATTTTAATAATAGCACCCTTTAATTTGAGATATTTGATGATATGAAGGCCTTCCTAAGCCACCCAAATCACCTCAAGAATTTGTCACCCATCTATAACCCCAAATTGTTCCTTTGAAATAGATGGTGATTAAATAAATTTTAGCTTGCTAGGAATAACTTTAGAAATAAATTTATAGGTGAAATTGCATAAGGAAATAGGACACAATTATTTGAAAGGTTTGGATTATCCACTTTTGGATGATAACTATGAAAGTGGAATTTAAAGTCGATATGAATCTTCCCTCCATTTGAGAATCATTAGTGACCTAAAATAGATCCTAACAAATAACATCAAAAAAACCTTATAACAACTCAACCCCCTAGCCATCATGACTAGTGATTTTATCTTTATAAAGGGAAAATTTCGATATAAACCAAGCGGTTGTGAGGGATGACCATCCCAAGAACAAAGAGTGATAGTGGATGGGGAAATATCATGGAAATCAGGTTTCTTCCAAACCCTGGTGACCATCACACAGGTGGAGGCGACATCATCTATAATACACCACTAATCAATGGTGTTTTTTATGGAGACTAATATTTCAAAGGAAACAGATGATGGAAGGGGGGGATGCTCCACTTTGTCAACATAAAAGTTAATCAGATGATCGTCAAAGGGGTCCGCAATTCCAATATTAGATAGTATATATTTCCATTGGGATGGGCACATCTAGAGGACTTTCAACGTTGACATGACAATAGGAAACCACTTCAAGCCATCTTCTATGTTATAGGTATGGGTGTATCTAGAAGAAGTAGCATTTTGATGCAATGAACCTTCGGGAATCTTGGGGATAACCTCTACCTTAGGTGGAGGGATGTGTAAGGTACCATCTGTTGACATTAGAGGCTTAGTGGAAACTCTAATTTAGGAATCAATTGTTGAATTTCCAGGGGTCTTGCCATATTGTCACAACCGAGTCTTAAGTTTGACTTGTTCAGTGTTGACTTCATCAAAATTCATCATGACAATCTGGTAATTATTCTAGCTATATTATGAAGGTATTGGAGTTTCATTACCATGTGTGGGTTGGGAAACTGCATATCCTTCATTAGGACAAGGATTGGTAAGCACAACCAGTTATGATGAAGTATGAGGAGGAGGATGTGTAGCAATGGGGCGCATTCCTATAAAAGAAGTTTCTTGAGCTTCCTGTACTTGGCACATTTGAGGTAAAAGGATACATTCGTGAGTATAATGTCCAAATACTCTGCAACAGGAACAAGGTTTGTTCATTTGAAGATCCTTTCTTTGCTTGGGTTGTCTTCCCTGTATCTAGGTTGCGGGATTAGGTTGGTTTCCCTTAGGGGCATTAGGTGGTGGACCTAGTTTCCCTAATTACCTGGAGATGGATGGCTCTAGTCATCATTCTCCTTGTTCATTTTCTTAGGGTTAGGGGGATTGGTTGTGCTCTGTTGAGCATACACTTGACCTTGAGGAGGTGGTTTCTTTTATGGCATAGGTGGAGGAGGTGTGGGAGTTTTCGGCATTGGTGTTGGTGGCGATGGAGCACTGTGTTATGCATAAGGATAGTAAGGAGACGAGGCATCATTAGGATAAATAATTGAATCAATAGTTGGCCTCGAAATATGCTGATGTAGATGGGAATATGCATATGACTTGTTCAAACCTGGATAAGTCTTTTCATGTGAATGATTGGGAGGGGGATATGTGTAAGTGGAAGTGGTTCCACCTCGGGATGACCAAAAATCATTGGAGGAATATCATATGGTGGAGGTTGATGGTGCAAAATGGATCCAATGATACCTTTAGTGACATGAGATGCCCTTGGTGCATCAGCAGCACTAGGCCGAGGAAGACCAAGATGGATAGCATAAACATAACATGATTGTGCACATATCAGGTCATACTTCAAAACAATCTGGAGCATTTATTCCTTAGACTGAGGGAAGTGTGAGGAAAAATATTTACTTATGAGGGAAAGAAAATTCTAAGGAACCAATCCATATAAACACGGTCTTTGAATTACGACACTATGGACATGCTCCACCTTCTATGTCATTCTTGGACATGGTTAGAAGGTCAGGTGGTAGAAGTTTGACAAAAAAAAATCGAGAGTTTGGTATCAATGCCATAATGGGGAGGTAACTGAAAGTAGGATAGAAATGTTTTGGATAGAGTTTTGAAAGTGGAATGGGAGGCATCAATTTTTTCCACACACTGCTTTGCAACAACTCTAGTAGGGGTGCATTGGAAAAGGAGAAGATAGATGTAGTATTTAATGATGGAAGTAGATGAACACCACATAAGAAATGAGGGAAAATGACTTGTGGGGTCATCTCTAGGATTTACTTTGAAATTGGGGATGTCATAAGAAAGCTTGCTAGGCAAAGGAATCCAATTTGGTTTATGGTGAAGAGGATCATTGATGATAAGGTTGAAATGAAAAAGGATAAAACAATCCATATAGGGGAGAAATGGGAGGTTAGTGACAATATCGATAGATATTCCACCTGTGGGGTTACCTTGGTTTCCCAAACCCATGTTGTTGTCTGACATGGTGGCATTCGAAGGTTGGAAAGAGGTGGAATCAAAGGAATAACTGGAAGAATCAGTAGAACCGGAGTCTGAATGAGGACTCAATGGAGAACTACGAGGACGACCTCTAACTCGACGAGGAGGAGTAAGATGTCCTAAATGAAACTAGGGGTGAAGGTCATGAAGTATCCAGGACAAAATCCTAGGGGGAATAATGATGTCAAGACAATAATGTCTCAAAGGATTAAATGATGATAGGAAAAAAAGAGCAACAAACAACGAACAAACTCCTAGTGCAGTGGTTCCAAGTGTAAAATAACTATATTAATATGCTACTATAATTCAAGAAAACACGTCCTATAAAAGAAAAATTACCTCTAGCCTATAGGTGTTCCAAATCCTCTAACAATTCCTAAATATATTGTTTCAAATATCCTTTCAAAATACTTCTTACTTGGCATAATCTTATCGCCACAAGCAGAATTGTCTAGAGAAAGGTGGGATAGAGAACCGACTATTGCCAATAGTCAGTCCTACAGGGTGATTTCCTAAGATTGGTCACTACAGTTAGCTTCGTCCCACATGTGTGTTCGAGTCTTAATATTATTGGTCATCACCCAATGCCTGGAATTCCCTACCATGGGTTGGGTAGCCCCGAAGAGAACTGCTCACACAATGACCTAACATAGTCCCATCTAAATCTGGTTTATGACACACTACAACTTTGTATTGTGGAATGTTGAAGGAGTTTAAGATCCCTAATATGTATAATTCTATGACTTAGTGTAAGTGATCGATGGGTGTTATTAGAATCCTATCCCACTGATCCTACACCAAAATACATAGATTATTTTAGCCCTAGTGCCCATGTTGGCTTAATCTATGTGTGTTGAATTATTAAGGTGTAGTGTTTCAATACTCGGCTTAGTGGTGTTAACCAAACTCATGTTTTCTTAGGGTGTGTGTGTGTGTGAAAATTATGTATTAAGTGGATTATTCAATTCATCATGTTTTATGATGTCGTGTGTTGTTGAAAATAAAGTTTCAAAAAACTGTAAATAATGGTTAAAATGGATAGTAAAATGAACAAAAATTACAAGCATACGAACCCCCACCCAAGAATGCTATCGAGAAGATAAAAAATAGGTTGCAAACAATCTAATAAAAAAAAAAAATGTCCAAAAGATCAAATTTCTAATGGGCTGGGATCTAAAGGGACTATGTTGTTGAAAATGGTGCTAATTATCAGCAAAAACCAGAGGTGAAAATGTTGAAAAAGGATAGGAAAGAATATCTAAAACCATAGGACACACAAGGAGAACATAAGGGGGAAGGAAACACCAAAATATAAAGGGAGTAAAATGATGAATAAACCTCTCCAAAAGGGTTGTAAAATATTGGATAAAACCCTAGAAATCAATGGATGAAAGTGTTATACCCTAGACTCCTCAACTCAACAAATTTCTTCCTAAATGATGGAGGTATACTCTAAAACCTAGGGGGGTATTTCCTACCTAAATTATAAATTAATAAGAGAATATAGGCCTATGGGTGACTTAAGAGATAATAGGAACCATTCCTAGTGCAGACACAATACAGTCGAAAAATCTAGAAAATTCAAAAAAAAAAATGAAAAATGACAGATTGCGGAAACTCGCTTGAAAATTGTGTTGGAATGCAGAAAAATTCTTGAAAAGTGTGTTTCAGAATGAAAAATGAGGCCAAAAAGTGTGTTTTTCTACTGAAACTCTCGCTCGATAGATCTCACCCAGATTGTGTCATCTCTTTCTTGGCTGGTACCTATGACCTGCAAAAAGATGCGGAAAACCAACAAAAACCAAAAAAAATCGATAAACCAAAGGAAATATAAAAATTGAAATTAAGTGACTAAAAATAGGTATAGGAACCATTGAAGAGCATTGAAAGGATATTCACCAAGGATATAAATTACTACACCATTGGAGTTGCCATTTCCTGATGACTATGTAGCTAAAGACCCCATGGAGTCACTATTTGTTACTATGAAAATTTTTAGTGTGTGTACCAAAAATGTTTCAATTAAGTCACTAGTGAGAAGTGACCCTAACAACAGAATGTGTTTACTTTTATGCTTTAGATCTACAATAAAACATGACAAAAGCCTGCAAGAAAATATCTTATGCAAGTCCAAATAATATAGCAACAGAAAAGAGAAGTGTAATAACCCAAGAAAAGACTATAAATGAATTATAATTTATTGAAACACCTAGTGAAGAGAATTTATGACATGGGTCTGTAAATCCCCCTGTGTGGGATGGGTCCTTTTGATTTCCTTTTGCTTCAACGGTCTTGTTCTTCTCTCTCAAATATGCACAAAAACTCAAAAAACAGGATAGAACTCTAGTGGGAGCTCAAATGGCAGGAGATGATAATGGTGACTATGGTAATGATCATGGTGAAGAATGAATGGAAAAACGTCTTATTTATAACAAAGTATTGAGCTAAATTAGGAATGGAAAATAATAAAATATTATTAGATCTGAGACTTTTGTGATCCATAGATTAGAAATCGTGTCACCATGTTTGCATTGAAGACTCCAAATTCATTGCTATGGTTGACCACTTCGATCATAGGAAGCTTAGGGAAGCCATTGAGATTGAGCGACATACTAAGAATCTCAATAGGGATGATGGTTGGAAGTTGAGTAAAAGCTGGACTCCAGCTCTCTCTAGATAAATAATTTTATTTTATTTTATTTTATTCTATTTTATTTTTATATTTATTTTATTATTATTAATATTTTTATTTTTATTTATTTATATTTATTATTATTTTTTTCTTTTTTATTTATTTATTTAACTTTTATTTTTATTTTTATTTTTATTTATTTTTTGGGTCCCCCTCTTGCATATTTTATCTGGTCTCCTTCCCCCCCGCCCCCCCCCCCCCCCGCCCTTTTCTCTTCTTTTGTCTTGTCTCCTTTGTCCCTAGAATTTGTTTGTTAGACTCTTTATGTTTTTATTTTTATATATTACCCTTTACATTTTTAATCCCTTGTGTATCTTTGGAATTAATTCTTCGTTCTTTGTAAAATAAAATCTTATTTATAAATTAAATATTTTTAATTATTACATAATATATTTGCGCCCCCCCCTCCTTATTTCTCTTGTTCTTCCTTTTCCTTGATTTTTTTTTATATTCTACCCCCTAGTAATAAATTATTTTAATTTTTAATTTTTTTTTTTTTACTAGTCAATCAAATAATTTTAATTAAACATTACATAATACATTTTATTATAATATCTATTAAAATAATTTTTTTATTAATCAATTAAAAACTCTAATTAAATATTACATAATAATAATTCTTATTTTATTATTTATGGGGCCAATAGTTAATCTTCTCTTAATAATTTTAATTAACTAATTAAATAACTCACTAACTAATAAAAATGCTCATTTTATTGGGCCAATATTTATTTATCGCTTAATCATTTTAATCAACTAATTAACTAACTCAATAATGGGTAGTCCTAAACGGCTAGTTTTTAATGGCTAGTTTTCTTAGGCTAATTCTGGGCAATGATGCATCCACAGTATTTATTCAATCAGATCAATTGGCTTTTTACCTTGTCCTGGGGATGAACCACATTGATTGGTTCGAAACGTTGACCAAATCTTAATGATGTGATTAATCCGAAAAGACATTTATCTAATAATAAAATATTATTGACCAAATCAAAATCTAACCATTAGCAATACTTTATTATATTTTTTGGAGAGGAAAAATATATTCAAAATGGTTGAATATCTTTATTTAGAAAACGGTTGAAGCGATTAACAAATAAAATGACTTATTAATCCATTTGTGACGATTAAAAAAAGTGTGAATTTGAAATAATTATTAAATAATGGTTTAACAACTATTCCAAAAATAAGAATGAGGAGTAGTAAATAATGGTGATTTATTTAATTATTATAAGGTGATTAATTCAAATGTGTGAAGAAATAATTATCAAATAATGATTTAATAATTATTTCTAGAGAGAATTAAATAAATAATGATTTATTCAATTATTCTTGTGGGGATGTTTTTATTTTAAACATAAATAATTTAATAAAAATGGTTTATTAAATTATTTCATACGGTGAAAGTGATTTTACTCTGGTAAAATTAATCTTGCATGGTGTATTTCGATCCACCTAGTTAGAAATGGTAGGTGATCACTTTTAGGTGATAACAACAAACTGTTCACAAATCAAACCTAATGAATTTATTTATTCTTTGTATTTTTATATGCTAACCCTTTGTTGACTTTCATGTGTGTAGGAGTTTGTGTAGTTCTCCTCTCCATAAATCCCAAAACTCTTAGCCCAAGATCTTGCTCCAACATTAGGTCCACATATGACCACATTTCTTCATCTACTAGATTTTCCATACCATTTAGTATCATCTTCTATTTTTAACTTTTTTCTGTTCTTAATAAGTTTAATTTTGATAGTGGATTCCACCTAGGATGATGTGTAGTAGTGATTGGGCACTAACTAGGTAGTGACATGGTTATTTCCTCTCTAATATCATGCATTATCTTATCCCCAAGGTCCATAATTACTAATGTGCATTCCCTCTCTTATTTAGGGATCCTATCTTAATTGCAACCTTATCTATTCACATATCAATTTTTTTTTTCAATGGTAACTAGTGAAATGGTAAATTCGAATGACTGTTTTGGCAAATACCCAGAGTTCATTCACAACGATTTCCACTATTCACTTTAATATCAAGATATTCAAATTTTCTTACCGTGTTGGGTTTATACGAATTACTCATCACGATTTTCAACTTATTCAAATTTTTTCCACTCAGATAAACATCTTTATATACAATATAACCTCGGTGGAGGGGAAATTAAACCCACTATCTACCACTTGAGCTATTTCCCTTTCACCCATTTACTTACCAACTTTTTGCTTTGACTTTCGGTCTTATTTTTGGAGGATTTTTGCTATTTATGAGTTATAAGTTGCATCAGGGACTATACAATTCAATTATAACTTATATTTGACTCAATTTATATTTATGTAACCCTACTTTAGTTTGTAACTCTATTTCATAGTTTCTAACCTTATTTTAATGCTACTAGCTAATAAAGGAAAGTGATTTTCTATTTTCTAGTGTGAACGCACTATGGAACCCCAACCTAGTATTCATTGGTGCCCTCTCAATGATATTTATTTAAGTGTATTCATGTAAATAAATAATACATACAATATTTTATGATTAATTAAAGTTGGTGGTTTTAGCTACTTGGTCCTTTTCTAGTGCAATTTCATTCCCTCTTTGTTGGCACATATGATTTTGACAAACTTGGGATTTTCTATGTTGTGACCAACAAAACCCACTCAGCATCATCCCTTTCAAAATCACCCACGAGGTGGGTGAAGTCTCACCCGATATGACAATTGGTGACTGTCAGAACGAGGTTTCCAAAATCTGATAGAACTATTTATGACATACCACATTGGACTCCCCCCATGGACAACACTTCACCGTTCCTAGAACTATGCACCGCGTAGTATTTTCAAGCCTCATATTTCACGAAGCACTACATAGGTCACCAATGACAACAATCATGGATTAAGAAGGACTTATACTTGTATCCATTGGTAATAAAGTTCGTAATACCAGACATTGTTGGTTAACAAAATGAAATATTTTCTACAATCACTACCAGAATTCCAAATAACTAGATTATTCTAAACATTCATGAGAAATCAGAGCCACAACCAAGCATTAAATACACAATATCACGATATGCCATAAACAAAAACATGAATTCATATAATAACTCAAATCATAAGGAGAAACCCAATCGTCCATCATATTATACTACTCTATAAGAAAAGTGTGACATGCACTAAGACATAATAATTACACAACCTAGCTCACTAGACTTTCTACTTTGCACAACATATATGTTGGGTGCAGGAATTGAACTTAATAAAACTCCTTCAACACTTAATTATCAACCGGGGGATTTCTTAAACTTAGAGATGAAGCACAGGTAATTCCAGAAGTGGTATGAACTTTTCCTATTTCTATTTCTACTTCTCAATTGAAATATTGTAGAATCAAACAGAAAATGATCTCAAAGGCAATTGACACTAAAGAAACTCTAGTGTTGGAATGTAAAAGAATGTATTTGCAAAAGAATCAAATAAATGAACTTTCACACTGTTGTAAATAATATTAACTGCCGATGTAGAATTATATGTTAATCCTTAGTATAGGTAATGGATGTTTATCAAGTGGGCCCTTGAGAAGATTTTCCTTTGAAATTATTTTACTGCTCACAATAAGCGATAATTCTTGTACTCCTACAATATTCTTGCACTAGTACAGGTACATAACTTTATGTGAGAAGTATATTTTACACTTATACTGAAGACTTATTCCTTCACGTAGGGCTCTAGCCTTAAGGCTTGGAGTTCTCTGTTCCTCTAACAATACATTGTTTCTTGTACTGAAATAGAGCTTCCTACATCAAGTTTTCAATTTACTTTCGAAAAACAAAAGGCGAGTTAACTACAAAAATAATTGCAAAATGCGAGTAGAATTCTGAAATGACTTACATAAGAAAAGAATGCTTCAATCAACTGAACCTTGTAATATAATAGACCTTAAAGAAGACCTTCTTTAGTCAAAGGGGTTTTGCATGTGACTATATTTAACTCAAGAAGGTTTACTCGTAATATTCCAGATTACTTTTAATCCTTCTCCTTAAATCACGAGATGTGGATACGAAATAATATGTTGCAACAAATTTTTTTTCCATTTCACGTAGTCATTATTAATCTTCAAGAGTTTAGTTTTTAATATTATAAATGATTTTTTCTGATAGTAAAAACTTACTTTCATAAATAGATTAAATCGTATGAAAGAAAAGGGATAAAACACTGGATGGAAATAGACTAGCAAACTAGAGTGCAAGATCCTACATGTACTCATGCAGGAATGATCTCGTTGCATGATCTAAGTGAAAGAAAACAAAGAAATTAATTGCAGGAAATAAATAAATTCACATAATGGATCCATTCACACTTTGACTATTCAAGGAAGTAAATCAAAATTATTAAGCAAGAACAAGTTTAAGATTTAAACCATGCACTACAAATAAACACTTTTATGGTAATGAAAGCACAAGGGTAAATGAGTGGGGTTGGCTGGGCCCTAGCCAAACAACTTGTTTCGCATTTTAGGAAATGAAACTCATCAACACTTTAGAAACGCATAAACGAAAAATTAAATGCAAAGTGATAAAAGTCATGGAATGGCTACTTGTATTAACTTCGACCAGCAAATATACATTTTTAAGTTCAATTCTAGCCCAGAACGAGGGTGACAATGAGATTACAAATAAACCAAAATTACAATTACACATGCCATCGCTAAACTAGTTCTATATAAGAGCTATACTTTATACATCCCTTCAGCTGTTGGCCATAATTTAAAATTACACAGTCGCTCCAAATTGAGTCTTCTGGCTGAACATAATAAAAAACAAAATAACAAAATTAAACCAGCGGCTATAGTAGGATGTGAATTAATCACTAGTCATAGACCTTATACTCTACTACATCCTAGCTATTGTGGAGATCACAAAATGAGTAGTTACCGGCAGTGCAGGAATCTACCTACACTATATCAAGCTAATATAATGATTACTAATTTATCTTATCAAATACTTTAGGAAATTAAACATAAGTTATAAGAAATATTAAAGGCACAAAATCTATTTAAAATGATTAATTAACCACCAATTAAACTTTAAACATGAAATATGAAGTATTTTTTGGAATAGAGAGTAATCTTGGACTAGTGCAGGAATGAGGAGGTTTATGGAGATAAAACAGACGTTAATTATTATGGTTTTGTAATAGGAAAGGGGTAAAAATAGAGCATTTTGGCATACCAACATCCTCCCATCCTGAAATTGTTGTGTTTCCTCACACAACCTTTACCTGCTGCAAAACATCTTCAAAAATAGGGAGCCATATTTCAATCCTGCTTTTGAATACTGATTCCTATTTTCACTACCTTTGTCTTCTTACCTTGTGATTCTTTAAGGTGTTTTGTCACCTTCTTAAGGTGCTTGTAGCATTTAGAAGCCCTGAACTTCCATACCTTTACTTGAAGTTTATGTTGTTTAACCTCTTCTGCCAAATCTATCTTGCCTTGCTTCTGCCAGTTCTGCTCCTTCATTACCTGGTTCAATGCGTCCAAGCCATGAACTTTTTGTTCCAATTCTACTATCTAGTTATTGAGATAGAGGGTATAGGTCTCTGTGTATATCTCATCTGGTGAAAGCACCTTTTCTGCAATGGATTCAAAACATGTACCATTGTTTCCAAGATCGAAATTATCTTGGCCATCAAGCGTCTGCATCATAATATCACCAAGGGATTCTGTGCCAGGAGCTCCCATGTCACCGAGGGTTTCAGTATCCTCCATGTCAATTGTGCTAAGTGCTTCAGTACCCTATGCAACTAATTCATTAGGGGATTTAGTACCCTATACATCCAACTCATCATGGGCTTCATTACCTTGTTCATCAAAATTTTCGAGGGTTTCTATGTGCTACACCTTGTCATCTATCTTTCCTTTTGTCGGGTCTCTGCTTGTACTCGATGTCATTCTTCTCTTATTCAACTTATGAAGGAAGGCTGAAAAGTATATTTCATCCTCCCTCTCTGAGTTTTATTCATTCACCGCGGTATGGGTTGCTACATCCGCAAGAACCGAGAGGTTGTGATCTCTAGGTGAAGCCTAGGGTGAGTTATCAATTAAAATCGGGGAGCTTGACCGAGCTTGACTCGTCCCCAAAGAGAGTTATTTTCTTGTTCAAGGTCCTAGTCATTTTTCTTGTTGCTAGGGATGGATTTTCTTCAACATACTTCTCCTCTTCTTGCACCCATTTGTTCCTAATCTTCGTCCCCGAAACTCTTTCAAGAATGCTTCCCAGGTCATTTCCTTAGCCTCCAATTATTTCTTAACCAGGATTGTGATGAGCCTGTGATGGTATATTTTGTATGAAACCTAGATCGCATCCCATTTTTGCACTCATTTCGCCATTTTCTCTAAAATTTGGAGTAGGTAATAAGGGAAATTGATGCGTTTCCCTGATTCAAAATGCAGAAATAACCGGATATGGTACACTAGTGTTAAGGAATAATTTCCTTCATAGGTCAGGAATTTTTGTAATATATAAAGGAGCTCTATCCATTCTCCAATCATGGCACTACGTGAGAGCCCTTTCTTCCAGTCAACTTTGAGCTTTCGGTCAACCACGAATCAATGACATCTCTTCTTTTCGATCCTCTCATTTTTAAACCATTGTTCCCCCTGTGCTTGACAAGCATGTAGCTTGCACTATAGATTATTCCCTGACTTCGAACTCTAATGAATCTACCTTAGCTCGGTCTCCCTCAAATTTTTTTGCAAATTCTAGAGCCACAGTGTAATATTCCCAATTAGCCATGAGCTAGTTGGAATATTCAATTTGTTGTGATGCTTTGTTTAAAGAATAAGAGGACAAAGGAGGTCTCTAATTCTCCTAATAATGAATAAATCAATGTGAAATGTGAAAGAGATAAATCTTGGTAGCTTAATTAAACACCTGTTGGTGTGAAAAGGGGTTGGATCACTTTGACTGGGTCAACCTTGACCAAATCAATAGTGTTGTCATGGAGGAGTGGTCACTAATGAGAGACAACACAGTTTTAGATGGAGATGCTTTGTGTGGAAGTAGTGCCATTATTGGATAGGGCTTAGGGTTTGCAAGCTCATATATTATTTAAGGAAAAGGATGGCAGCCATATTTATTATGTTTTTGTATATTGATATTTCTGAATATATGGTTTGTTTAGACATATATCTTTCTCTTGTTGTGTAGCTGAGATAGAGTGTTGTTTAGCACACGGTGTTCCTGATCGGGAATCCTACCTCTTCCATTGAGGAGAACTTGGAAGATTCTTGTACTACATTTTCCACTATCAGGCTTAAGGCCAAAATTCATCTTTCATTTACAACGCAGATCCTGTTGAGGGTTTGGTTGTTTTGCAGGTTGCCGCAAGTGGAGACTATATCTCTAGATCTAGGCCATTTCATTGCTCATTTTGAGTGGAGGAGGCTTCCTTTCCATTGGGAGGATAGTAATGAAGGCCTTTATACTTATTTTCAGATCTTGGCATGAGGCCAATTGGTTATTCATCCTTACAGTGCAGTTTACTTCCAGATCTACGTTATTTCTGTAGGAGGAGTTGCAGGGTGGTTTGGCACACCATTTGGAGAGTTGATTTTCTTGTGAAGGGGATATGCCTTTCACTTAGACGATATATTGGAGGAGCTTATTGTATTTATCATATCATATCGGCCACACTTTCCAGATCTATATTTTGCAGTAGATATGCAGTCTTAGGGCCTAGATCTACATCTTGTACATGGTGTTTTGTTGTAAACCCTTAAGGGGTTCTTCAAAGGAGCTTGTATAGTGCTCAGATATTCAATAGATCTATCTTTTGAGGCACATATCAGCCCTAGATCTGATGTATATTCATATTTTTTAGCAGAACTAATAAAGTAGCATTGTGAGTGTCTTCCATCTTTTATATATAGTTGCATCACCTCATTTGGAGGAATTTTTTCCATAGGAGGCTTGTACTTTCTTGTTGTGTATCTTATGGGCCATTATTCACGTATATTTTGTTGTTTTTATGACATATGAAAGGTATCCATATTGGCATGTTTCTTTTATATGATGATTTTCATTATTCTTCTAGCATTTTGCACTATATTCCTGCTTTTCCCATTTGGGAGTATTATAGTGGTATCAAAGCATAATCTTGGCACAACCTTTGCATCTTAAAAATCCAATATGTCATCTGAATAAGGAGAACATCTTACTAATAGAGAGAAGAGGTATCAAAGAAGAAGACACTGGAAGTTTAAGTATACAAATGACAAAGAAGACAAGGGTAAAACCCCT
This sequence comes from Pinus albicaulis, assembly GCA_034641835.2. NCBI lineage: Eukaryota > Viridiplantae > Streptophyta > Pinopsida > Pinales > Pinaceae > Pinus > Pinus albicaulis. The sequence goes on along the minus strand of CM076581.1, from coordinate 478,983,457 downwards.
TTATCTGGAGGTGAATCTGAAGAGGAGTTCCCTAAGATCCTTCTTAGATCCATGCAAAAAATTGCTAGAGAGATTAAAGAAAGGAGGATGGATAGATTCAAGGAATCCCTTGAAGTATTTCATCATGGTGAAGGCTCTGGCATGTCTCATCATTGGAATGATCAACCAGTGCAACAACCACAAGTTTCCTAATGCTCTACAATGCTTACATTCTTGGCTGTGGGAACGGAAGGATTTCAAGAGAAAGAATCCCTTGAAGACTATTTTATGGAGTATGAATCTCAAACTCAGAGATTCAAGGACCACTTGAGTTTTCAAGAATTTTTTCAAATCAAGGACAATAGAATACCTAGGCATCACACCAGAAGTGGTGGATTAATTCAGAGTCATGTTCGACACCACACTACGGGAGATTTTTCTTACTCAACTTTGATGGGTCATCCAAGTGCACTGCCAAATAATGGGTAGAGAAGCTTGGCCTCTACTTCTAGTTGAAAAAATTTCCAGAAATGGAGGCCATTAATATTGCAGCGCTGCACCTTGAGTGTGAAGCACATGACTTGTGGTTCCATGCCTTGTCTACATTGGGTCATGCTAATGTAACTGCATATTCAGAGCTCACTAGAAGGTTGGTGGAAATATTTGATAGAAGAGATCCTGAAGCACCATTCATGGGGCTTGTAAAGCTAAAACAATCAGGTAATCCAAAAACTTTACATTTCTAAATTCTTAATACTTTCTGTTATGGTTTCTGATTTATCTGCAACAAGAAGGGTGTATATGTTCATTGATGGGTTAGATGAACCTCTTCATGGTTTGGTTAAGTCTACCAAGCTCACTACCCTACAAGATGCCATTGAAAGGGCTAGAGACCTTCAAGATGCCTTGCCCAAAGCAAAGGCAAATAAGCCCTCTTTTCCATCAAAGGGAAAAGAAGAAAAGGCTCCTCCTTCAAAGGAGAGCCAATACAAGAAACTTCTTGATGATGATGTCTGGAAAGATTTGAGAAGGAGGAAGCTTTTCTTCACATGCCAAGAAGCTTGGGCACCTGGACATAGATGTGCAGCTGGGAAGGCACATTACATAGAGGTCTTCTCAGATGATGAGGAGGAAGAAGAAGATGAACCAAGAAGAAGTCACAATGCTGACACTGCAGGGGGTGAACCAACACCATCAGGAGATGGGAATGGAGAATTTTATCCTATTGAAGGGCATCTTACATCATTGAGAGGAGTACCTAAGTACTTGAACTTAATACTTCAAGGTTCCATCTTGAATCAAAGGGTTTCTTCTTTGGTTGATAATGGGGCTACCCACAATTTTATTGATGCCCAACTAGTGCAAAGGAGGGCAATACCCACTGATGCTTTTGAGGGATTTTATGTTTTCGTCCCAGGAGATAAAAATATGCAATGCATGAATTATGTTCCATCCTTATCAGTCACCATGGGAACATATACATTGACTGATCACTTCTTTGTGGTTGACACACTTGACACCAATGTCATATTGGGTGTGCAATGGTTGATTACTTTGGGGAAAGTCATCACTGATTGGGAGACTTTGTAGATGGAATGGGTGGATAGAAAGAGTGGAAAAGATCAAATTATTAAAGGAATGCACACATATTCCTCACATACCACTTCCACACAGAAAACCAAGATGGATTTTCGCAGTGGAACCAAGGACCTAACAGTCCCATCTATTATTCTTGTGAGATTGCTACATGGGACACTATTATTTAGTGGAAAACCACCTAGGAGGCCACCTGATTCAGATTTGGTGAGAGATGTCTCACAACGTGATGCTACAAGGATAGATCCAAGAGGGATGGGAGAATTAGAAGACCATGGTATAGTGCTAGGTGTCTTAGAGAAGGGAGACATTCTCCCAACATCATCATTACCCACTCTCATTTTAGATTCAGTGTTGTGGGAGGAGAAGCATGGAAGGAATGAACTTACAACATATACCTTTGACATGGGAGATGTCAACGAGAAGAAAAACCAAATGAAAGACATTATTTTTGATATATCATCAGCGTTATCACTATGGAATATTGATCCATATTGGAAATCCAAACTGTTGGTGGATTATTCCAAGGATCTTTTCACATGCATGATACTTCATGACTAGCTACATGAAGAGGGATATTCATTCCAATAAGGAGTCATCTATCATCATGGTAGGATCTTCTTATCTAGAGCCTCCAATCTCAAGGAGAAGTTACTACAAAGATCTTATGAAGAGTTCTTTTTCAGCCATACTTATTCAATGAAGGCCTACAACACTATCATGGAGAGCTACACTTGGGAAGGCTTTGAAGAAGAACTACATCAACATTTTCAAAGATGCATGAATCATGTGGAGTTATAAGAGAGACATGACTCTATGAAATAATTATTTCAGCCACCTCTTTCCTTTTTTGGAATGAGAGGAGATACATCTATGCACCACTCCATTTGTATGAGGAGAATGTTTGGTAAATAACATGCTTCTGTACCTAATGTTTCATTTGATGATCATTTGCATTATTTTACAATGTATATGTAGGCCATAGCTCCAAGAAGGAGCATTATTCCTTATAAAATTCATGGCCAACTTTGGGCCACAAACATTTATGAACATGGCCACTCCCTTGGAGGACAAAGGGAGATTTTGTATCATTGTGGATGCATTCCAAAAGCACCAAATATATCTCACACTTTCAACCATGGTGAGATGACTTGGGCAGAAAGTAAGTGGTGGGGAAACCACTTACCATATTATTATCTGATGCAGTCAGGAGATTTACTGTGCTGGTTCCACATGTGGAACTATGACCCACCTCATATGCACAAGTTTCTATTTGTATGTACTTAATTTTGATCTGATACATTGATGATGTACTTATAATTTTTATGGGAATGTTTGGAGTGAGGATGGGAGGAATGTATGTGCCCTATGGGAGAGAGATTCTTCATGTTCATTATGTTACATGTTTCAGGGAGAACATTGGGCAAACCATGTTTGTTTCATTTGAACTATTGTCTCCTTATGGGATGGATTATTTGCATCCCGAGAGAAATTTGGAGGAGAAATTCATGGAGGGATGGATTGGTGAACACTTAGCATATGAGGGAAGCTTATCAAATTTTGGTGTCACCAATGGAGGAGGAGAAGAGTTGCAACACACACCTTGTCAGTTGCTTTAGGACAAGCAACATTTGGGAAGGGAGGACTATAATATTCCAAATTAGCCATGAGGTAGTTGGAATATTCAATTTTGTTTTAATGCTTTGTTTAAAGAATAAGAGGACAAAGGAGGTCCCTAATTATCCTAATAATGAATAAATCAATGCCAAATGTGAAAGATATAAATATTTCCAGCTTAATTAAGTACCCTTTGGTGTGAAAAGGGGAAGGATCACTTTGACTGTGTCAACCTTGACCAAATGAACAACGTTGTCATGGAGGAGTGGTCATCAATGAGATACAACACAGTTTTAGATGGAGATGCTTTGTGTGGAAGTAGTGCCATTATTGGATGGGGGTTAGGTTTTTCAAGCTCATATCTTATTTAAGGAAGAGGATGGCAGCCATATTAATTATGTTTTTGTATATTGATATTTCTGAATATACAGTCTGTTTAGACATATATCTTTCTCTTGTTTTTTAGCTGAGATAGAGATTTGTTTAGCATAGAGTTTTCCTGATTGGGAATCCCACCTCTTCCATTTAGGAGCTCTTGGAGGAGTCTTGTACTACATTTTCCACTATCGGGCTTAAGGCCAAGCTTCATCTTTCATTTACAACGTAGTTCCTGTTTGTGGTTTGTTTGTTTTGCAGGTTGCAACAAGTGGAGACTAGATATCTAGATCTAGGCCATTTCATTGCTCATTTTGAGTGGAAGAGGCTTCCTTTCCATTGGGAGGACAGTATTGAGGGTATTTGTGATTATTTTCAGATCTTAGTATCAGGTGAACTGGTTATTCATCCCTATAGTGCAGTTTACTTCCAGATCTACATTATTTCTTTAGGAGTTGCAGGGTGGTTTGGTACACCTTTTGGAGTGATGATTTTCTAGTGAAGGGGATATATCTTTCATTTAGAGGATCTATTGGAGGAGGCTATTGCATTGATCATATCAGATCATCCAAACTTTCCAAATCTGTATTTTGCAGTAGATTTGCGGCATTAGGGCCGAGATCTACATCTTGTACATGGTGTTTTACTGAAAATACCTAAGGGGTTCTTCAAAGGAGCTTGTTTAGTTCTCAGATTTGCAATAGACCTATCTTTTGAGGCACATATCAGCCCTGCATATGATGTATTATTAAGGGAATTTTGAGATCTAAAATGGGCCTCCTAAGGAAAATGTACAATCAAAATTCACTTTATTAGAACCAATCACATTTTAGTGGATGACATCATACCTAATGGTTGAGGTGGCATTACTTGAGTTAAAGGTACTTACTTGTCACATTCTCAATGGTGGATAAAAACTCATGGTTAATCATGGTGGTGGTCTAAGTACTTTTAAAGTCAAAGTAAAGTACTCATAATAAATATTATTCCACATTTTTTGAATAAAAATATATTATTGTCATTTCATATTTCTTGAAAGAAACAAAGCATATGCCTATACATTTATTATATTATATTATATTATATTATTTTTATATAGTATATTAATTACATGTTATTATACAATTTAAATAATATAAATTTTAATTAATAGCATATAATATAATTAAGAATTTATAAATTTATATTTATATTTTATTTTAAGTTAATTAAGTACAAAGGACAAATGCATTAGTTGTTCAATGATAATGACTTTTTCTTGAAAATCTCATTCTTATTTATCGTCACATCAATGCAATTTTTTTATTAATTTTATTTTGGTACAACGTTTGAATTGAATTTAACTATGGTTACATGGATTGTGGTGCAAAAATTGAATTGAAAATCCATAAATCTTATTTTATTGGTTTAGCTATTATTTTATTATTTCCTTAGGAGGCCCATTTTAAACATCAAAATTCCCCTAATGAATAAATTTCTGTAGCATAGCTAATAAAACAGAGTTGTGAGGGTCTTCCAGCTTTTATATATAGTTGCAGCACCTCATTCGGAGGAATTTTTTCCATTGGAGGCTTGTACTTTATTGTTGTATATCTTATGGGCCATTACTCATGTATATTTTGCTGTTGTTATAACATATGAAAGGTCTCCATATTGGCCTCTTGATTTAATTTTATGATTTGCATTATTGTTCCAACATTTTGCACTATATTCCTGCTTTTCCCATTTGGGAATATTACACACGGCCATATCAAGCCCATCAATTTTTTTCAAGAATGAGATAAATCCTGATTCTTGCAATAGTGCAAGACTGTTTCGATATTCCATGGTATTTTATATCTCCTTCATGGATGATGGTTCGTTTCTCATAGGTGCCATCTTTGTTTGAATCCGCTTCAATTCTCTGTCACGGCCTTAGGAAAATTTCACAATGGGGAATTTCGAAGGGTTGTCGATAATTTCATGATGGAGATCCATTCATCCACTGTCTTTCTAGTCCCATCCATCCAATCATGTTCAATCGTTAAAATTGTGCCTTCGAGAAGATGCAGACATGTATCAATACACTACAGGCAGGTAATGATAATTGGAGGAGGCGGAGGTTGTTACAGCGGTGGTGTAATGATCATGGATGATCGGATTATGAGGTAAGGTTCTTATGAAAAAGTGATGTAGGATCTTATAAAAAGGAGGTAATTATGGAGCTTTGGGTAGATTTGTACTATCGCACACTTTCCCTCATAATTCACATAATATGTACTTTGGTAGTCATTAAAAAATTAGACCTCGGAAACTAAAATATCTTTCACTTTAATAACTTCTTCCTAAATCAGTAAATGATAAAGAAAAGTGCTAACCAAAATTTAAATAATGTAATGATATGATCTATCAATATGGTAGTCATTCATCTATGGAAATGAAAATTAAATTTCTAATTATAATTTTGCATCAAGCGCTCTTGTACTATGTTTAAACATTTTTTTTCATTGTGTCTTCATAGTCGGGCATGTCGTTGCACTAATTGTGCTTGCACTGAACCTGCTTACACTGCGACGCACTTGCACTGAATCTATCTGCCCCGATCATGCACATTCCTGCACTAGGAATTTATGTAGCATCGAAGAAAGAGGGGATAAAAAAAATTCTGAAAAAACACAGTTCTTTGGTTAGAGTAAAAAAAATTGCCTGATTATACAAGAGAAGTTTTATTCGCCATTCTTTGGTGTTTCACGAGCATGCCTTCTAATTTGATTGCATCAGATCGTGCAATAAATCCATGAGGGAACAAAGAATTTGGAAAAGGGGTAATTTCCAGAATGGGAAGGAATACTATAGCATGGATTCCAAGAATAATACTACCAACGGGGTAAAAAAAAACAGGATGTGGAAAAAAATTCAAGGGAAAAAACAGATTTTACGAAATCGGGTAGGGATAGTTTCCTAGAAGAAGAGGAGGGTAATTCATTATGGGATTAAGAAAAGAAAAATAGTGGCAATTATGAAACGGGAAATAGAGGAAAGGAATAATTTTACCTTCAAGATCTTCCTGCAGTGGTGCTGAAAAAAGTAAATGCAGCGGGAATTGAGCATTGTTTGGATAAACTTTCCATGTTAGCTATCCCAAACTTTGGTAAGGGCTTTGTTACCATATGAACGTGCTTCTTCTTGGTGATAGTCAACATATCCAAAACTAAAACAACATTCCATTTTTATTGAAATTTTGATCTCCCTGCCAACATGCTGGTTTTCAAGTCAATCCTTCTACAATTATGTTAGTCAACTGATTTTCATGATTGTAGGAAAAATGTTTCTTTTATATGTTTTTCTTTTGTCATTTTTTTTTCATTTCATTATACGAGGAAAAGAAAGAATTAGATCTACAACAGGTCGGTATTGCCACCTACCATCTCCTTTTTAGATTGTTGTTTAACTTGCTGCATAAAATCTCCTTTAGTAAGGGGCTGGAAATACACATTTAATCTATGCCCATTTACTAGGAACACATAATTTCATCCATCAATCATTTTGATTTCCACCGCTGCATTCTCAAACACTTTGACTAACTCATAAGGTCCCATCCAACGTGTATGGATTTTCCCTTTAAAATATTTAAATCTAGAATCATAAAGGAGTACCCAATCACCTTCTTGGAACTTCTTCTTTCAGATGGACTTGTCATGACACTTTTTGCGCTGATGTTGAACCAACATGTTCTGCTAAACAATTTCCCTTCAAAATTCATCTAAATCATTCAACTGTAGAAGACATTACTATTTTTCTTCAAAGAGATCTAATCCTAATTGGATTGTAGTCCTGAAGGTTTTGATCTGCAACTCTATCGACAAAAGGATTTGTTTCTCTTACACCAGTGCATATGGTGTGTGCCCCGTGCTATTCCTCCAAGTGGTTCGGTATTCCCACAAAGCTTCTGATAATTTGCTAGCCCATTCATTTCTATCAATATATACTGTCTTCGTGAGGATGGAATCAATCACCTTGTTTATGGACTCTGCCTGACCATTTTCTTGTGGGTGAAACAGTGTAGATTTCCTGTGCCGAATTTTATACTGCTACATCACTCCCTGTACTAGATTAGAAATAAACTGCGGACCATTGTCAGAAAAAATCTCTCTAGGCACACCAAATCTAGTAAATATTTCAATAAAGAGAAAATCAACAAAAACTTTTTCCATATCAAAAGAAATAGCTTTAGCTTCGACCCATTTTGTAACAAAATCTGTACAAACCAAAATCTGATTTTTATTTAATGATGTTGGGTTTATTGGTATTAAAAAATCAATGGCACATTTTTCAAAAGGCTCAATCATAAACTGAGGACATAAAGGAATTCCATTGGTTTTATTTGGTTGGACCACTCACTGGCATTTATCACATCGCTTGACATATTGTTTGGCATCCTTAAACAAGGATGGCCAAAAATAGCCAGTTCGTGAAACTTTATATGCAGTCCACTTATCAACAAAGTGACGCCCGCAAGGTTCATCGTGGGAAAATTTTAGGATATCAAACACTTCTTCCTCTCTTATACATCTACGGATAATAATATCTAGTCCAGTGTAAAAGAGGTCTCCTTGAACCCAAGAATATGAAGCACTTTTCTGTATGATACACCACTATTCATGAGCAGATAGGTGAGGTGGTGTTTTCCAGTGAATAAATAGTTAGCTATGTCAGAAAACCATGGGGATTCTGTCGACACAACAAAAATTAGTTTTTCAAGAAAATGATATCAATAGGAATTGCTTTACCAGATTATTTAATCTTGAAAGAAAATATTCTACCACATTAGATTTTCTTGTTCTATCGACAATAGTAATGTTAAATTCCTACAACAATAATAACCACCTTGACACTCTACTGTTAGTTAATGGTTTATTCATCAGATATTTTATTGTAGGATGATCAATATGCACAAATAATTCATACCCTGTAATGTAGTGTCTGAATTTGTTAATAGCGAAAATTATAGCTAAAAAATCTTTCTCAGTAACTATGTAGTTTAATTCGGTGGGTGGCAAGTTTTTACTGATGAAATAAATAGCATAGGATTGTTTGTCTTCTTCCTATTCTAAAGCTGAGCCAATAGCACTATCTGAGACATCATAGGAAATATGAAATGGTAGGGACCATTTTTTTGGGTGTAGGAATTGCACTTATGAAAACTCCTTCAACACTTGATTTTCAACCCGGGGGTTTCGTAAACTTAGAGATGAAGCATAGGTAATTCCAGACTAGTGGTATGAACTTTTCCTATTTATATTTCTACTTATCAATTGAAATATTACATAATCAAACAGAAAATGATCTCAAAGGCAATTGACACCAAAGAAATTCTAGTGCTGGAATGTAAAAAAATGTATTTACGAAGGAATCAAATAAAGGAACTTTCACACTGCTATAAATAATATTAACTGCTGAAGTAGAATTATATGTTTATCCTCCGTATAGGTAATGGCAGTTTATCAAGTATGCCCTTGAAAGGATTTTCCTTTGAAATGTTTTTCCTTCTCACAATAAGCGATCATTCCTGTACTCCTACAATTTTCTTACACTAGTACAGTTACATAACTTTATGTGAGAAGTATATTTTACACTTATACTGAAGACTTATGTCTTCATGTAGGGGATCTAGCCTTAAGGCTTGGAGCACTCTATTCCTGTATCATGAAGTTGGTTCTTGCACCGGAATAGACCTTCCTACACCAAGTTTTCCAATTTACTTTTGAAAAACAAAAGGTGACTTAACTACAAAAAGAATTGCAAAATGCGAGTAGAATTCCGAAATGACTTACATACGAAAAGAATGCTTCAATCAACTGAACCTTGTAATATAAATAAACCTTAAGAGGAAAATAGACTTAAAAATTTAAATCAAATCTTCTTTAGTCAAAGGGATTTTTCATGCGACTAGATTTAACTCAAAAAGGTTTACTCGTAATATTCTAGATTAATTTTAATCCTTCTCCTTAAATCACGAGATGTGGATACGATATAAGATGTTACAAAAACTTTCTTTTCCATTTCACAAAGTCATTCTTAATCTTCAAGAGTTCGGTTTTTAATATTATAAAGGCTTCTTTATTATAGTAAATTATTACTTGCATAAATAGATTAAACCGTATGAAAGAAAAGGGATAAAATATTGGCTATAAATAAACTAGAAAACCACAGTGGAGGATCCTACATGCACTAGTGTAGGAATGATCTGGCTAAACGATACAAGAGAAATAAAACCAAGAAAGGAATTGCAGGAAATAAATAAATCACATAATGGATCCATTCACAATTTGACTATTCAAGGAAGTAAATAATAATTCTTCAGCAAGAACGAAATTAAGATTTAAACTATGCACTGCAAATAAAAAAAGTTAACTCACACTTTTATGGTAACTAAAGCACAAGGGTAAATGAGCTAGGTTGGTTGGGCCCTAGCCAACCAGCCCGTTTCCTATTTTAGGAAATGAAACACTTCAGCACTTTAACAATGCATCAATGAAAAATTAAATGCAGTGTGAGAATAATCATGGCACGACTCCTTGTATTATCGTCGATCAGCAAATATACATTTTAAGTTCAAGTCCAGCCTAGAACGGGGGTGACAATGAGATTATAAATAAACCAAAATTATAGTTTCACTTGCTATTGCTAAACTAGTTATATCTAAGAGCTAGACTTTATACATCCCTTCGGCCAATGGCCATAATAAAAAATTACAGAGTCACTCCAAATTGAGCCTTTCGGCTGAACAAAATAACAAAAAAAATCACAAAATTAAACCAGTGGCTATAATAGGATGCAAACTAATCATTGGCCGTAAACCTTATCCTCGACTAAATCCTGGCTATCCTTCGCTTGAGTTCAACTTGGGATGACCGCAACTAAACTGGATGTCATGGACCAATATGCCCGCGTGAAGTGATTGAGCTATTGTGAAGATCACAGAATGAGTAGTTGTCGACAGTGCATGAATATACTTGCACTAGATCAAGCTAATATCATGATTACTACTTTAGCTTATCAAATACTTTAGGAAAGTAGACATAAGTTACAAGAAATATTAAAGGCACGAAATCTATTTAAAATTATTAATTAAGCACCAATTAAACCTTAAACATGAAATATGAAGTTTGTGTAGGAATAGACAGTAATATTGGACTAGTGCAAGAATGAGAAGGTTTATGGAGATAGAACAGAGGTTAATGATTATGGTTTTGTAATAGGAAGGGAGTAAAAATATAGGGTTTCAGCATACCAACAATATACAAAAAGAAAACATCCACCATATGGAACCAATAATATATATGTATATCAGTTAATGTTAGAGTATAATTTCATGGTAGTTATAGAATCAACCATACAATAATATGATATAACTCCCTCCTCCCTCAATTACCCAAGCTAGTTAGTCCATCAGGGTAAACATGTGACAAAAAAGTTACTATTATATTATTCAACCTCATAGTCACCTTAATGAAGTGGAATCGACACAAGAAAACCCTACTAGCCTTCCTCAGGAGATATAGGACCCACAAGAGCCAAACCACCCCTCCAGGTTCCCAAGCCCTAATTCCAATTTCATTTTCATTGAAAAACTCCCATTCGATCCAATGATAGGGGAATGCAGGCGACTGGGACCCTCTAGTTACTCCCATGAATTCTGCAAGGGAGAGACTACAGTATTTTTCGGCCATCTCTATGCCAGAGACTGTGATAATTAAGCCACTATTTTAGGGATAGTCTTCAAACCACACTCAGGAGCTTGATGAGACTTTCCAAGACAATCAATGACACTAAGAGAATACCTCTGACACAAAAATTGATCAAGGACTTAATCTAATCAAGTCTAAACATGACATCCATTTCATCAAACATGCCACAAATATGCATTCTACAAGTTTAAGCAACATATCTAAGCATAGGGGTCTCATACTTATATAATAATCACAAAGAATAAATGATGCCTTATATCATTAGATGCATTATCGTCTATTATATCATATATTCATTGCTCAATCATTTATAAATCAAAACATGATGAGAACCATACATCATCACTCTCATAATACATGCTTATAACCAACATAATAGCAACAAAAATATGAAGGATACATCAGCCATAGAATCCAAATATAGACAAGTATATTACTCATTAAATATCAAGGAGAAAGAACCTTGTGTTAATTAATGAAAAATCCAACTCGGTATGGGACTATGATGTTCCACCCAACCATAGATTAGTTGAGCCAAATCTCTCTTTAGCCAATTACCCCTGTGCCATATTCCAAGCATGAATGTGGGACTTACAAATAAAATCAACCAAGACTTCCCGAGGCTACAGCACTTGACCCCCATCAATAGAACCATGCTTTACCACAATCCACATTGGATCATCAGGTGAAAACAATAAACATGTAATACTGGGCTTTACGATGATCCCCACAAGATCACTAAGCCAAAAAAATAAACATGTAATACCATGATTTACCATGATCCCCACCAAATCACTAGGCTGAAACAAGCATGGATGCCGCTAGATTTCTCCTCCTACATCGTGATGAATTTTTGTTTCTCCTAGTTTCTAGGACTTACCGCAATCCATAGTCTAATCGAAGTATCACTAGGCCATAATCAAGACGCATTATTTAAGGATTACCATATATCCCTCCATTCACGAGACAGGATTCCTAGGCCTGATGAAGTGCATCCAGCTTCATGATTTACCTTATTTCTTGTCATTCACTAAAAAGGATTACTAGACCCGCCGAGGCACATAATACTTATATTTATCGCAACCCACATTCTGGTTCAGGGGTCACTAGGTGATTGGCTTTACTAAAATCCATAATCTAGTTCAGGGATCACTAGGCCATGTGTTATTCCTTTCAAAGATCGACCTCACTTAGCTTCGAATCCATCCAGAAATCCAACTCAATCGAAAAATTAGAACCCCATCACACAATGGCTTATCTGTAAATGGCAAGGCAAGGCTGAAGAACATTGTCACACATGTAAAAACAAATGACAATGACAGTAAGAGAACCAAAAACACACATGCAACACCGTGCATGCCAATTCTAGCAATGAGATCACACATGAAAATTGATACCTGCAAGTAAACCAATTTTAGTTTATCCTCCTCTTCCTTGCTTGATATTTTCTTCCTCTTTACCTTTGCATTTCTTGATCTGATTTTGAAGTGTTCCAAGAAAACTCAAAGTTTCCAAGTGTGTGTGTGTGAGTGAGAGAGAGAGAGAGAGATATATATAAAACTAAACTGAAAAAAGTTTATGAACTAATCCTTAGAAGCCTTTTTATCAATGAGGCCTCTATTTTCTTTAGTTTCCATTATTTTCCTTCATTTTCCTCCTCACATGCAACCTATGACGTTTCACCCTTATCTTATCCTAATTTCCATTATTTTCATAAATAAAATGCCAATAAATGTCCCTTTCCCTTTCTAAAGCCTTTTCCATTTCCTTTTCCAATCTCCTTAAGCCATAACAACCAAAATGAACACCCACTAGGATGTTTTTTCCTGCCATTCAACCTAGAATGCATGTCCCATGACCATGGTCTTGTTTTTTCCTTTATTAACATTTACATGGAATTTTCACCAGGGTTGTTACAGAGCCCTACCCATTGGGGTAACACCATCCTCGATGTTCAATGACACCTATGAACCAAAAAACTATAGAAAACAATACATACTGCCTATGGAGCTTTACAACAAATCGTGTTGCAGTATTTACAATTGACATTGCTTAAACATGACAACACACCGCTTACTAGAGCTTTATAACATAGCTCATTACTGTATTTACAATATAAACTACATATAATTATGCACATTTTCTTCAACCAACAAATAACCATATTGTTTATGGAGCTTTATAAATCTAGCTCGATACAATATTTACAATAATATAAATGGATACACATATGCACATTTTCTCAACTAGTAAATAAAAGTATACGATGCTTGTATCAATCAACAAGGAAATCCATAGGCTCACACCTCCACCCTCAAAATTAGTACCAATATTAACTTCCTTCCCAGGAATTCCAGAATCCATAGCCAATGCCAATGGCTGCATCCAATGTTGAATGCTACAATTGTACACCACTCATCTTCTCAGTGAGAAGTTACCAGCTCACTGTTCCAGGGAACACTCCTAATGCGGATCTGATTCCATATGGAAATTTTAGTGACAAAAAAAAAAATCCATCCTTTGCCTTCCCTACTCTCCTACAGAGTCCCTTGGTAAATCCGGTCACCCCCTTCCATGTAGTCACTCACCTTCCAATTTCTTTGGCATCCCCTATCCCAGGATATCCATCCCTTGGCAAGGTTTCCTTCCATCGGAAGGTCAAAAAATGAAGGTGTGTACCTAAATTACAATCATCATGCCAGTCATATCATGCTTATGGAAATCAATGGACACTATTAGGTACCAGTTTCCCACAATCACCCTGCTCCTAGAGTGTTATACCAGCATATTGCTTCCTATTCTGATTTCTTTCATTGTTGCTACTAATTTTGGAATTCAGTTTCAACCACCCAACCGCTCATTCAATGATTTCTTGTACCAAGCACATAACTGCCATTAGATTCAAAATAAATTGAAATAAATTAACATCATACCTCATTGGTAGTTCTTCAACAAGGTACACTTGCAATTCTGTGCACTTCCAGTTAAAAAAAATCAAACTAGTTGTTTGATCAAGTCATGATATATAAACATATCACATATGATTAGCTCAAAACACAACCAACATAATCAAATTCATTAATCACATGCAATCTCATAAATCATAATCATAGATCACATGTAACCATCATAAACCATAACCATAGATTACATGCATAATTAAAACTAAAATAAAATATTGATACTTATCCTTCAATCGATCCTTACCTTCTACCTTTATCGCTTTTCCTTTCTTTACGCACATTGGATCCATTTCCACACCCAAAACACACTCAGTGCCTTTTATTTTCTTCAATAATGTAAACATACACACAATGTACATCACATGCATACAACCACACACGAAATTTGAAAACCATACAATACACACACCTACACCTGACATACAACACATACACCTACACCTATTGTACAACACAACACAATGCAAATGTAATGATATAATGACTACACAAAGCACATTCATAGTACCGCATGTACACAAAACAACATGTACAACACGTGCACAATATCACATGTGAACACAGCATGTATGACATGCACACAATACCACATGTACAACAATACCATATGTACAACATGTACATAGTACAACCTATACACAACACCACCTATGCAACATGTACACAACACCATATGCATGAAATGTACAGAAAACCACATACATGACATGTACACAACACCACCTACACATAGCACCCCATGGACAACATGCACATGGCACCACATGCACATAGGACCACATGTACGCTCATACACAAAATACCACATGTATGTAGCACCATACATACAACATGCACACCACGCCATATGTACATGTCACCACATATGCAGCATGAAAAAAGCACCATATGTACATAGAACCACATATCCAACATGTACATAGCACCATCTATACCCAAAACTACAGAAAAAACATGTACAGAACACCATCTATACATAGCATTGCATTAAAAAACGTGTACACAATGCCATCTGTACATAGTATTGCATGTATGCAACACCATATGTACATAGCATTGCATAAACAACATATACACAATAGTAGTACTGCACATCCACAGACCACACACAGACTCTACCAAGAAATCTTGGTTCTATTGTCTTTCTAGTATCCATGCTTGTACCAACATGTCGCGGATTGCACTCCTTTCATTCTGCTGACATATCCTTCATCGTTACTTGTCCATAAGATAAACATATGCATAGTGCAATTATATAATATCGAGTCGTATCCACATGATACTAACCTTGTAGATATGCTAGGGCTACTCTTCCCACTTTCTTCCTCGTAACCGGGAACCTCTTCATGTTTTTCAGCTTCATAGGAAATTATTCCTCCATAAGAATGACCCCTGACAACCCTGTCAAACAACAACATAAATACATAAATATATACATATAAACATCAATAGAAAACAATCATGATATTTTCAAACAATGACATACCTAAATATATACATATAATTATTAGCATTAAACAAGCATGATCCATGATGGCCTTGTCAGATATGACATACATACATACGTACATATATACAGATATAGACATCAACATAATCATGATCACAACATAATTACCAAATATCATAAGTTCAAGGTTAGGAGAACACCCTTTATCGATGCACAACATGTACAACATCGAGAAGAATAGTTCCTAACATAGCCAAGGAATCTAACGCCTCAATCCATTTACTTTACCTTTCTTGTTACATTTTTCATGATTGTCCTGCCACCACCCATTACCTCAATTGACCCAACCAATTCAACTGGTTGTCATATTCTTAACTTCAAATACCCTTATACATGCACCGGGCTCCATCAAGGTCTTTCATTAGTTGTCGGGTGCCACACAACTCTCATTCATCTCCATTAACTTTCCTCTTTCCAAAACAATTCCCAAAGCTCTCAAAACATAAAAGGCAAGAAAAAAATAAAAAAACAATAAAACAACGAAAACCAATTGAAATAAGACACCACAAACAATTCCATACATTAGACGCAATTAAACCCCATAATAAAGCTCAAAAAATTCATAAAATAGCAAAGGAACGAGACTAGAAACAAACACCATCACTAAATCCCATGGTTCCCAATGCTTCCAAGAGAAAGCTCAACTTGTGCCTTCTTTAAGATTTCATGGAAGTCTCGTTTACCATGCAAACCCCTGCATCATACTCCCATAAAAACATAATTTTTAGTGTATAAATAAATATGACAAAAAAATGATTACCTTACCATATTGCACCAAGTAAGTTGCCTTATAACTAGATGGATCCAGGTCATCTCTCAAGGGGACTTCGATTCCCTTGACAGATCCACCTATAACTAGATACTATCTAATATTTTTGAAATTCACCAAGAAAATGAACCACATACTAGTGTGGGATTCCAGTCACACATGAGTGAGGAATTAAAGTGACACAATAGTGCTAATGTGGGCATCCAATTTTTAAATAAATTGGAAAATAAATTGTAATCTTATCTCATAACAAATTGTAATAGTTAACTAAGTGTGATAGGCTTATTTAGCTTAAGAATTCCGAGTTTAGGTTCAAATGTGAGGCATGTAGAGTGGTTCTATTATTTACAAGGTATAGTTGCAGTTGTAGCACTAGTGTGGTGCGAGTGTAATAAGTTAACTCAAATTAATTGAGTTAAAATAAGTTTAACTAGTTATAACTGAATGATGAGCTACTGGAAGATCAAGTGAATTAAAATATATTTAATTCACAAGTAGTGATCTACCAAGTAATTTATGATTCACTATCAATAGTTGCATGCATGTAAATTCCGATGACGACCTAAATGAGACAAAGGTTAAAGGTAAGTAAAGTATCAGTTGTATTATTAGCAAATTTCCCAGGTGTAGTTATAGAGCCACACGAAGCCCATGATGGATTTCATAGTCAAGGAAGGTTGGAAATCATATTTAATATGAAATATTTTTCCTATGGATTGTGTGAGCAAGGAAAGCTAAAGGTGGGCATGAAATTGGCTATGTATTGGTCCAATTTTTCCTAGATCAGTGTGAGACAATTGGTTGAGTGTATGATGTTGTGGTGAGCACACATGCATTGTATTGTTTCATGATTCCTTGGTTGATTATACAAAAAATATGGAGGGGTTTGGAGTAGTTTCTTTCCCCAGGAAAATCTTGTGTTGTGCGATTGATTTACATCTTTGTCTTACTTTCATGTGATTAAGCGATCGTGATTTTTATTCCACAAATATCGTAGAAGCATTCAGTATATTTCATGATCGGATTGAATCCATCGGTGTAATTTCTACATGGTATCAGAGTTGTGTTAGAGATTTTCTACATGGTATTAGAGCGCCAGGGATCACGATAGTGGAGAAGAAATTGAGTTTGTGTTGAACAATCTTCAAATTTGGAGATACTTTCTTTGGAGCTATAAGCAGATCAAGATATCTTTTAATGGATTGAGACTCGAATATGCACTCGAGGGAAGTTCAAATTATATTTCATGGAAATATAGGATGCAGGCAGTGTTGTAGGACAATGGGTTGAATAAATTCATAGATAATGATATTCCCAAGCCCACAACAGCAAATGCCCAACTTCTTGATGCATGACTAAAGAAGGTAGCAAAGGCAATGAGGATCTTGTTAGAGGGAGGTTGAGATCATATTGTCTTGAGTATCCATGGAAAGGAAAATCCATATGCTATGTGGAAGGCCTTGACAGATCTGTTTCAAAGCAGTAGTGACCAAAAAAAATTGGCACTCAAGGAAAAGCTCAGGAAAATAAAAATGGAGAAGGGCAAAACAATCCAAAAACACTTGACCAAGTTCACTCAATGTCGAGATGAGCTTGGAAGTGTTGGGGTTACTATATTTGATGATGACTTGGTGAGCCTAGCACTTCTAGGCCCGCCCAAGAGTTGGAATAGTTACTAGAACTCTGTGAATGGGAGGGAGAAGTTACGAGATTAGGAGCAACATCATATTTGGTACAAGAAGAGTTTTGATGGAATACTAGGGATGGATCCTCATCCGAGACTGATGATGAGGAAAAATTTTCCTTGGATAGTAAGGAAAAGAAGGGGAAGGGGGAGAATTCCTATTCCAAATCTAATACCAGTAAAAAATGCAAACGTTACATGTCAAAGGTGAGATTTTTTCTATGGCATGATCATGGACACTATGCCACAAATTTTCCAAAGAAGAAGAACAACAACAAGAAGGCTCTGGGAGCTACAGTGGGTGAAGATTTGGCCTCACAGTTTGAGTTGGACTTCTCTCTCATCACATGCATGGTGTCAACTGTGATGGGATCTATGTGGTACTTGGATAGTCGAGCATATTTGCACATTACGGGAAACAAAGAACTCTTTAGTAGCTTGGAGGAGAAGGATATTCAGATGCACATAGAGAGGGGTGATGACAGGAGGTATAGCGCTATCGGGAGTGGTATAGTTACTTTCCATAGACGATCAAGTAAACCTTTCATATTAAAATATGTTCTGCATGTACCAGACTTCAAAAATATTTTAGTTTCAGTTGCCATGTTGGAGGATCTTGGATATGATGTGGTTTTCAGTGAAGGAAAGGTGGTCCTTCAACAGAAATCCATAGGATAGGTAAATAATATTTTGGTTTGTGTGAATAACCTCTACAAACTTGATGTAGATGGCTGTACAAAATTGAGAAGTAAAGCGGGGAAGGTTCTGAGCCAAGATACAGGAGAGTTACATCACAGGGGATTGGGACATCTACACCATAGTGCTTTGAGGATCATGCAACATATTTCTACAGGTCTTCCAAAGGGTACTCTTGTGAAGATAGATACATGCAAGGGATGTAGCATGGGGAAGTATACTAAAGCCACTTTTCATGAGAAGGAGAACCAAGTAGCGGAAATCCTTGAGATAGTTCACTTAGATGTGTGTGGACTATTATCTACAATTTCTACAACAAAAAACATATATTTGTGATTTTTTGTTGATGATTTTTCTAGAAAGTGTTGTTTCTTCTTTTTGTAGAAGAAATATCAGATGTTCTCCAACCTTTGTGAGTTCAAATCACTGGTAGAGAAAGATACAGAGAAGAAGGTGAAGGCTCTAAGGAGTGACAATGGTGGTGAGTATATCTCTAATGAATTCAGGAACTTCTGTGCTAAATATGGAATTCGAAGAGAATTTATTACACCTCATAACCCACAATGGAATGGGGTTGCAGAAATAAAGAAAAGAAAAATTATGGGATCAACACAACCTATGTTACATGATCAGATCCTAACATTTCATTTTTGGGTAGATGCATGCAACACAGTCGTTGTGCAGAACCGTAGTCCTCATCGGATACTTGGCATGAGTACACCAAAGTATGATTTTTCAGGCAAGAAATAGGATGTTTCATATTTTAAATTTTTTGGCTCATCTGTCTATTTCCATGTGACCAAGGATGCCAGGAAGAAGCTAGAACCAACAACAAAGGTTGGGATATTTTGGCGTACACTAATACTCCCCATAACTATCGGGTGTATTTGTTGGCTAACTGGATGCCATTTGTTAAGAGAGATGTTAAATTTGAGGAGGAGAAATCCATGCGATTATCCCTTGAGAGGGAGTTTGACTTGCATGCAGATGAGTAACTCTTAGTTCCAAAGGATAAAACTTAGGATGTGGAGAAACCACAAGAAGAGGATCATGGAGTGGCAAAAACCACTCATGCAGAGACATCCACCAAAAATGGTAGGAAGTGCACAAGAGAGATTGACAAATTGATTCTAGATGTGACGGGGCATGTAGGTGCACCTACATCATAGCGCCGGTAGAGAAGGTCCCCAGACAGGTATACTAGATACATTGATCTTATGAGAGAGTGCATTGTGATAGATCTATCCTCTTTAGAGGAAGCCATGTAGCATCCAACATGGGTTGATTCCATGGTTGAGGAGTACAATGTCACATGGTTTGGGTTCGAGTTTGGGTTCGACAACGATGAAGTTCGATTCGAATTCGA
Organism: Pinus albicaulis; assembly: GCA_034641835.2. NCBI lineage: Eukaryota > Viridiplantae > Streptophyta > Pinopsida > Pinales > Pinaceae > Pinus > Pinus albicaulis. The sequence continues at coordinate 478,963,172 of CM076581.1, read as the reverse complement.
ATTTATGAATAAGGTTCGTCATTAGGTTCGATTATATATATATAATTTTTTTAAATTTTTTTATTTTAATTTATAAAATAAAATAAAAAACAAAAAAACAAAAAAAAAACAAAAAATTATTAATATTTAATATGAATTTATTTACTAATATTCTAATATATGTGATATAAAGGATATTAATAATAAAATTGATGAAATAAATAAAATTAGAAAACTATAAACTACCATGTACCATGGTTTGTGATATAAAATATATTAGCAAATAATGAATAATTTATAAGATGAAAAAATAGATAATTATAAACTAATCATCCGATAACTGGTAACTGTGGACCGTGGTTTGAGTGATGACTTAGGTGTCACGACAGAATGATTATGGTGAATATAGTGGGCAACCTAAGTCATAACAATGGAGACGCTAATTATTCTATCCAACAAATGAAACAATGCCACAATGCAGATGCTAATCACTTGATCCATTAAATCAAACAGTGCCCCATTGCATAAGTTTGCAATAGCGTGGTTGGTGGGATGCGGCTTGATAGGATTTAACACAGTGAAACGTAGAAGAATGTAATTCAACCTCATAGCACCATGCGAAAGCATCCGATGACATATAACCTCCACGAACTTTTAGCCGAACCCAAAAGAAAATTTAATTTTTTTTGGGGTTCGTCGAATTTCGAACTTCAACCTTGAAGTTTGACGAACCCTGTGACACTGGAGGAGTATGACTCCATTATCAGAAAAAGTACATGGGAAGTGGTCCCAAGACCAGTGGTGAAGTCAATGGTTGGATCCAGGTGGATTTACAAGGTGAAGCAAGTAGCAAATGGGAGTGTGGAGAAATAAAGGGATAGATCTGTGTCCCAAGGATTCTCACAGGTAGAGGGGATTGAGTATGAGGATACTTTTGCATCGGTTGCAAGGTACTCATTGATTAGATCTATCCTTACACTTTAAGTGCATATGGGGTGGCAGATACATCATATGGATGTAAATTAAACCTTTCTCAATGGATTTATTGAGGAAGAACTGTACATTGAGAAGCTAGAAGGTTTGGAGACCTTTGACAGGGAGTCACATGTGTATGGACTCAAGAGAGCATTGTATGGGTTGAAGCAATCACCTTGTGCTCGGTACACCAACATTGACAGCTATTTCACTGATTTGGGCTTCCCAAAGAGTGAAGCAGATGCGAACCTATATCATATTGTGGTTGATGGTAAGAATTTGATTATTGTACTTTATGTTGATGACCTTATACTGACAAGTGATGAGCAGCTTATAACTTCTTGCAAAGAGGATATTGAAAGAGAGTTTGAGATGAAGGACATGGGGCTCTTGCATTATTTCCTCGTCTTGGAAATATGGCAAAGAGATGGGGAGATATTTGTATCACAAGGCAAGTATGCAAAGGAGATTCTAAGTAAGTTCGACATGGAGGGGAAAAAACCCATGGAGACTCCTCTTGTAGCTAACTGGAGGAAGGAGGATGCTACTTCAGGTGAAGTCGTGGATGTTATTTTTTACAGGCAGCTTGTGGGTTCACTTATGTATTTGGTGAACACACGACTAGACATATGCTATGTATTTAAGCAACATATTCAATCTATGATTAAGCCTATCAAGATCTTTTGGAAGGTGGTGAAGCATGCTTTGAGATATCTGAGGGGCACTACAGAGTGTGGATTATAGTATAGAAGGATAGAGGGAGTGAAAATTCAAGGCTTCACTGATGCATATTGGGTAGGTAGTCCATCAGATAGGAAGAGCACATTAGGGGGGCATCTTTAGCATAGGATCAACAACAATTTCTTGGTACAACAAGAAGCAGAGATCAGTTTCGCTCAGTTTAGTTGAGGCAAAGTACATGGCAGCTAGCTAGGATGCATGTGACACCTTCTGGATAAGGAAGATACTTGTTGGTTTGTTTTGTCATCAGATGGATTCAACGACGATACATTGTGATAACGAAAGTTGCATGAAACTCTTAGCTAATCTGATATTCCATGATAGGTCCAAGCATATTGACATCTGGTACCACCATCTCATAGATTTTGGTCAGAGGCGCATTATGTTCTTGCAGTACATTCCCATGGATAATTGAGATGCAAATATCTTGATGAAGGCGCTGGCAAAGAGAAAATTCGAATACCACACACGCAGAATCGGGGTAGTTGATAATCCCTTTCTTGTTGAGAGGGATTGTTGAAATCAAATAAGAAAATTAACCACATACTAGTGTGGGATTCCAGTCACACATGAGTGAGGAATTCAAGTGACACATTAGTGCTAATGTGGGTGTCCAATTTTTAAATAAATTGGAAAATAAATTGTAATATTATCTCATAACAACCCATAATAGTTAAATAAGTGCGATAGACTTAGTTAGCTCAAGAATTTCTAGTTGAGAGTCAAAGGTGAGGCATGTAGAGTGATTATATTATTTAGAGGGTCTAGTTGCAGTTGTAGCACTAGTGTGGTGTGAGTGCAATCAATCAACTAAAATTAATTGAGTTAAAATTAGTTTAACCAGTTTTTACTGAATTATGACCTAGTGGAAGATCAAATGAATTAAAATAGATTTAATTCAAAAGTAGTGATATACCAAGTAGATGGCGATTCACTATTAATAGTTGCATGCATGTAAATTTTGATGACGACCCAGTTGATACAAAGGTTAAAGGTAAGCAAAGTATTTGTTGTATTATTAGCAATTTGCCCAAGTGCAGTTATAAAGCCATAGGAAGACCATGATGGATTGTGTAGTCAAGGAAGGTTGAAATTCCTATTTAATAGGAATTATTTTTCCTATGGATTGCATGAGAAAAGCATGCTAAAGGTGGGAAGGAATTTGGCTATGTATTTGTCCAATTTTTCCTATGTAAGTGTGAGACAATTGGTAGAGTGTATGAGGTTGTGGTGAGCACACATGCATTGTATTGTTTTGTGATTCCTTAGTTGATTATACAATAAATATGGAGGGTTTTGAGGAGTTGATTTCCCCAGGAAAATATTGTGTTGTGCGATTGATTTACTTCTTTCTCTTACTTGTATGTTATTGAGAGATCATGATTTATATTCCACAAATATTGTAGAAGGATTTAGTATCTTGCTTTAGTACATTGCATGATAAGATTAAATCCATTAGTGCAATTTCTACAATTATACCTATCCAATACATGTTCATAAACCTTGCACATATCCACATAATGTCAGACAAAATTAAGGTTAAGAAGACTTCCTATATGCAAACCACTCATTCATTTGGAATTTTCGTTCCAAACATATACAAAGGAATTTTCAACCAATTCCTTCCCTTTTACCTTTTTCCTTGCTGCAATTGATTCTTATTATGCACCGTTACATCACCCAACTATTAGTTATATAATAACATCAACTATTACCTTTTCATTATAATACCAAGCATGTCTCCCAGCAACTAGTCACAAATTTCAATCACATGTTCCAAATATCAAGACCACATATCTATCAATTTGAAATCAACCTTTACCAGGTCTAACAACCATGTCATAATCAATAATCAATTCACATTCATTAGCCATAATACATATTGATACAACTATCACCTACTTGTACTCAAGTACATATCAATTCTCTCAACACATACATGTTAGTACAACCATCTTAAAACAAAATAATTCCTTCATATAATTAATCAAACATTCATAAAATAGATGCCATAATAGACACCAAACACTCGAACACCAAATATACAACATAATCAAATAGTCAAGCACCAAGTATATGACATAAGAAAACTCATACCTTAAAGTATCTTAGGGGAGGCTACCTTGTCTACAAAATCAGTCTATATTATCACGATATAACTCCACAACATACCAACTCAAACATAAAGAAGGTAATGATATTTATAATAGTAACTAGCTAACATGTTCACAACTTAAACTCATAAATAATTTTAATTCTTACATAATAATCACACATGCACAGTCACTCTACATTAGTATGACATAATATCAAAACATATTAACTTATACCTGAATGTCATAACCCTAACCATTTGCATAGACCAATCCAATTTAGTACGATACATATAACATCATGATCCCAAGCAAAATAACCCAATCATCAAGTTAACTAACAAAAAACAAGAAGTTAATCATATAACATGATCATCGACAACATATAACATTATCATCAAGTTATTACCATTCCTAACTAACCAACACATGTACATATGGTCACACTAATTAACTAACATCTATCATGTATGTAACCATAACATCAATAGAATGAAAGATATACACATAACCATAATGCATATGACTACACTGATCAGCTAGAATTTATCATACATGTAACCAAAATAAAAATACTATGAAAACAATATAAGTAACCCTAATTCTTATAACAACCATTATCCACATACCTACATGCAAAACATACAAACAAATATGATGATTTTCTCTCACCTTGACGTTTAATGCCACAACTTCACTAGGATGATCTGCATCTCCTACTCTATCTCAACCATCAAATTAGCATCATAAAATCCAACAACATCATGATGACTCAAAATACATAAAATTACCTCACAATGTGTGGCTGACCTACTATACACGCATAACTATAACCATGACAATACATGCATAATAACATATAGGCATTCAAATGACAACAAATGCATATACAATTGACATGCATTCAATACTAATGCATCCCAACAATAGCATCATTAACTTCCCATGGTGACACAATGGAAATAATTGACACCACCATGCATACACAAGAAGCACATTGTAGGAAAACATAAAGAACACATATGCAACTAACATGTATGCATGAAAAACACATTCTTCCCATCTAGTCCAAGTGTTGAACCATGCTCTGATGCCACTCTATAATGCCCTCCTCCCACATTTACCCAAGCTAACCCATCCAGAAGGGTAAATATGTGACAAAACATTACTATGATATGATTCAACCTCCTATATCACCTTAAGGAATTGGAATTGGCACAAGAAAACCATATTGAACTTCCTCAGGAGCTACAGGACCCACAAGAGCTAAACCACCCCTCCAGGTGCCCAAGCCCTAAGTCAAATTGAATTTTCACTAGAAAAAACCCCAGTCTCTCCCATGACATGGGCATGCATGCGACTGGGACCCTCTAGTCGCTCCCATGATTCTTGCAAGGGAGAGACTGTAGTCTTTTTCAGCCAATTCTCTATCAAAGACTACAAGAATTAAGCTACTTTTTAGGGTTAGTCTCCAAACTACTGTCCGGAACTTGATGAGACTTCCGAAGATAATAAATGACACTAATACAAAGCCTCTAAAATAAAACTTGAACAAGTAATTGACCTAACGAAGTATAAACATGATATCATTTTTGTCAAACATGTCAAAAATGTGCATTATGCAAGTTTAAACAACATATCTGATCATAGGGGTGTCATACTTATCTTAGAATTGATAAGAAGCATTGATGCCCTATATCATTAGTTACATTATCATTTATTAGTTCACATATTTGTTTCCAAATCATTTAAAAATCAAAACTTGATGATAACCATACATCATCATTGTCATAATACATGCTTATAACCAACATAATAGAAATAGAAATATCAAGGATACATCATCCATATAATCCACGTATAGACAAGTATATTACTCACGAAATATCAAGGAGAAATAACCTCATCTTAATGAATTCAAAATCCAACCAAGTATGTGACTACCACATTCCACCTACCATAGATTGCCTAAGCCAAATATCTCTTTAGCCAATCACCCTCGTGCCATATTCCAAGAATGAATGTGAGGCTCATAAAAAAAATCAACCAAGGCTTACCGAGGCTGCACCACCTCACACTTATCAATAGAAACAGGTTTTACCTCAATCCACACCATATCACTAGGCTAAAACAATAAACATGTGATATCAGGCTTTACCATGATCCCCACCAGATCACTAGGCCAAAAGAAACATGTATTCAACTAGATTTCTCCACCTACACCATGACAAAATTTCCTTTCCCCTAGTCTCTAGGATTTACCGCAATCCAAAATATGATCCAAGGATCACTAGGCCATAATTGAGACACCACCCTATAGGCTTTATCGTATATCCTGCCATTCACCGACAAGGATTCCTAGGCCTAATCAAGGGAAACCACCTCTAGCATTTATTGTATATATCATCATTCACCGGTAGGGATTCCTAGGCCCTTCGAGGCACACAATACCTAGATTTACCACAACCCACAGTCTACTTCAAGGGTCACTAGGTTAGTGGCCTTACAACAATCCATAGTATGTTTCAGGGATCACTAGGCCATGTGTTCTTCATTTCAAAGATCCACCTCACTCACCTTTGTATCCATACAGAAATCCAATTAAACCAAAACATGAGAACCTCATCACACCATGGCTATCCAGAAATGGAGATGCAAGGCTAAAGAACATTGTCACACCTAGAAAAACCCATGGCAATGACAGTAAGAGAAACAAGAACAAACATGCAAGACAATGCATTTCAAATATAGAAAGGAAATCACACATTAAAATTGGTACCTGCAAGTAGACCCGCTATAGCTACTTGATCGTGCTCTTTCTTGCTTGATATTTGCTTCCTCTTTACCTTCTTTTCCTGTCTTGATCTACTGCTGAAGTGCTCCAAGAAAACTCCAAGTGCCAAAGAGTGTGAAAGCGATAGAGAGTTCAGAGAGAGCTCCAAAACTAAACTGACAAAAGATTATAAACTGATCCTCATAAGCCTTCTTATCAATGAGGCCTCCATTTTCTTCAATTTTCCATAATTTTCTTTCATTTTCCTCCTTGGATAAAACCTGTGCCCTTTCACCTTAATTTTCTCCTCATTTCCATTATTTTCATAAATAAAATGCCAATAAATGTATATTTTCCTTTCCAAAGCATTTTCTAGTTCCTTTTCCAATTTATTTAATCCATAACAACTGAAATGAACACCCACTCAAATGTTTTTGCCCACCATTAGCTTGGAATACGTGTCCCATGACCATGGTCTTGTTTTTTCCTTTATTAACATTTACATGGAATTTTCACCACATTTTTTACATATGACTGCTTATAGGAAAATACTTATAAACATGTAAAAAATAGGCAAATAGATTTTTCCTTTAGTGGCTAACAACTTTGTATATTCTCACAAAAAAATGGTCTCCAACAAACCCCCAACACAAAATTGTTTATTTTCCTTGAACCAGTCAGTCCTCCTACTATCCCCATGGATCTGGTAACCTTTGTCCTTAATCATGTTTAATTCAAGCCTTAGGTACAATAGTTATAGGGGCATTCAGGGAGATTGGCTAATTTGGAACTCTTAAAGCAACCTAGGAGGGGAGTGCCACATCCCCTGTCTCCACAACAACATGATTGGAAAAATAAACCTTGGCACAATTATTTCTCTAGGGAAAAGTTATATTGTTTGTCTTTGACAATTTTCCCCTTATTGTTTCTAAACTCGCTCCTTCCTCTCGTGGTCATCTGCCATATTTTTATCCTCTCGCTTACTCTGTGGTACCATTGGGATCACTATGATGGGGTGATTCATATTTTTTCGTGAAACCACCATGCACCTTAAAGGTGTTTTCAATTCCATCCACTCGCCAAAGTATGGTATTTTCCCCTGATGTCCCCATGCCATGTCATCGTGCAGGCAGAAAATTAGTTGTCTAGCTAGTACATCCCACATAATGGAGACTATCCTAACATCGGTCTACTGAATATAATTGCAAAGCCTTTCCAAAATCAGCATCAAGATAACTAAATGGTGAGACTGTAGCATAACATGAAAAGCATCCTTATCAGTGGAGGAGGCCCTCCCTTGTTTAGGCTACTTGATGACAACTAACCACCTCCTTTGGACAAAATCTCCTTTTCTCATTCTACCATCCTAGGCACTTTTGATGTATTCTCCTCTTCGATATTTGTGTCTCCTTAACTAAATTGTATATTATTTAATTAGTAATTTTCATACGCACTAATTTACTTCTAGTAAGTTTCTTCTATTCACAAACTATTTATAATTTTGGATTAACACCATGAACTATGATTGTTGCAACACTTTCATTTACATTAACTTCGAGCTTCATATAACTAGAATATAAAACTTCCATTGTATTAACGTTACTTATGAGTAAAAAAATACTCTCCAAGTTTAATCATTCAAATTGGCCTTGAAATGAAATCTAGGGGTGCATTTTTGTGAAGAATGACAATTTCCTTACATCTCTAAATTGCATGCGGAGACTTCATTTCTTGGCTATTCTGATTGATTCAAATTGTATACTATATAATTACTAATTTTACACACTAATTCTCTTCTAGTAATTTTTTTTTTTTTCAGAAATTGTTGACACTTTTGGGGTGACATTATGAACTATAATTGCTCCAGCACTATCATTTACATTAACTTTGACCTTCATATCACTAAATTAGAAAATTTTAGTTCTATTGATGTTAATTATGAAAACTCTTGAAGATGAATCATTCAATTTAGCCTTGAAATTATTGTTGGGCATGAATTTTTGTGAAGCAAGCCAAAATTTCCTTGCTTAACTAAAATGTACGCCCATGCTTCATTTGATGGACAATTGATTGAAATTGTATATTATTTAACTACTAATTTTATACACAAATTTTCTTCTAGTAATATTTTATTTCTCACAAACTGTTCACAAAACAAGAATAATAAATTTCCTTATTCTTTGTATTTTTGTGCACTAACCCTTGGCTAACCTTCCTGTGTAGTACCCTTTTTTGGGGTGCTCCTCTATAAAAAAACCAAAAATTGTAGCCCAAAATCTTGTTCCAACATCGGGTCCACATATGACCACTTTTCTTCATCAAGTTGACATTCCCTACCATTCAGTATCATCTTCTATTTTTAGTTTTTTTTCTTTTTTTGGTACATCTATTTTTAATAATGGGTGCCACCTAGAATGAGGTGTAGTAGTGATTTGTCACTAACTAGGTAGTGACATGGGTATTTCCTCTCCATTTTCATGCATTAACTTATCCCCAATATCCCTAATTACTAATGTCCACTCCCTCTCTTATTTAGGGATGATACCTTATTTTCACACTTATATATTCACATACCAAACTTCTTTTTCCTGTGGTAACTGGTGGAATGGTAACCTCAGACGATTGTTCTGGGAAAAACCTAGAGTCAAATCACAACTGCCGCTATTCACCTCAATATAAATATATTCAAGCTTTCTTGCCCATTTAAGTTCATGGGAATTACTCATCATGATTTTCAACATGTTAAAATTTTTTCCACCCTCGCTAACATGTTTCTAGAGAATAGAATCCTGGTGGAGGGGGGATTTAACCCACTACCTACCAATTGCGCTATTTTCCTTTGACCCATTTACTTCTTAACCTTATCCTTTGACTTTCGGTCTTCTTTTTGGAGATTGTTTTCCATTTATGAGTTAGAAGTTGCATGAGGGACTCTATACTTCAATTATAACATATGTTTTACTCCATTTATATTTAGTTAACCCTATTTTCGACTCTCACTCTGCTTTATAGTTTCTCACCTTATTTTAAGGCTACTAGTTAATCAAGGAAAGTGTTTTTCTACTTTCTAGTGTGCATGCACTATGGAATCCCAACCTAGTGTTTATTGGTACCCTCTCAATGACGGTTATTTAAGTGTATTGATGTCAAGAAATAATACATATAAGAGTTGATGATTAATTCAAATTGTTTTTTTTTAGCTACTTAATATTTTTCCAGTGCAATTTCATTCCCTCTTTGTTGGCACACACGATTTTGACAGACTCAGGATTTTCTATGTAGTGGCCAACAAAAACATGCTCAGCATTGATCCTTTCATCAAAACCAATGAGGTGGGTGAAATCTCACCCGATATGCTAATTGTTGACTATCGGAACTATGTTTCCATAATCTGAAAGGACTATCTATGACATACGACATTATACTCCCAAGATACAAACACTTCACCATTTCTATAACTATGCACCGTGTAATATTTTCAAGCCCCTTGGTTCACGATGCACTACATAGGTCACCAGTGAAAACACACATGGAGTAAAGACTTATAATTTAATCCATTAGTAACAAAATTTGTAATACCACACAATGTTGGTTAAAAAATTTAGAACTATCTACAGTCACTACTAGATTTCCAAATTACTAGATCGTTCTAGCAATTCATGAGAAATGAGAGCTACAACCATGCATTAAATACATGATATCATGATATGCCATAAAAAACATGCATTTAGGTAATAACGCAGATGATAAGGAGCAACCCAATTTAACATCATATTATATTACTCTATAAGAAAATTCCACCATGCACTACAACATAATAACTACACAATCGATCTCACTAGCCATTCAGCCTTGCACAAAGTATATGAGAAAACAAGCATCCACTGTGTGTAACCAACAATATATATGTATATAAATTAATTTTATACCGGGGTTGCATAGAAACTATAGACTAAACCTTACATTCCTATAACTACTGACAGAGAAAAAATTATAGACGTGTATTATCTATGCTTGCATTATGTGTAGTTGGTCATGAACAAAAAATTTTGTTTATTAATAATATAAAAATACTAGTTATAGTTTAAAAAAAATATCTTGTTATTTTATTCCATTGTTGTTGTGTGATTTTTAACTATAAGAAACATGAAAGAGATCTTTTCTAGAAATATCTATGATGTGAATATTCACATGGATTATGTGTATATGGTCACGACCAACAATTTTGTTTATTAATAATATAAAAATACCAGTTATAGTTAAAAAAAAATGTGCTAGTTTGTATGGATGTCTATTTCCATAAAAAAAAATTATATATGGTATGCTATAAAATATTTCAAATGCAATATGAATTACTCTATAATCATATAAGTTACTTAAGAGGCATGATATGTTTAACTAGTTTAATTGAAATAAAAAATATTAAATTAATAAATGGAAGCTATAAAGGAAGCATCATGATTTGTTTGAATGGAAGCAGAATGTGGCTATTCAATCGAAGTAAAATTCAACATTAAATTTGGAGCCATACATGGAACTATTATTGGCTCTAAATAGTAAGTTAAGTTCATTTCTTGAAAGACCCACAAAATTGGAGGCTAATTAAGAAGAAAATCCCAACACTAAAAGGAAGCAACCCCTTGACCTAAAAAAAATGAAAACTCAAGCACTAAACAAGAAGAAAACCTTGCAACTAAAAAGAGGCAAACCATGTGGCTAACAAGGAAGCACTTATGGAAGAAAAAATGAAGCAACAATGGAAGCCAAATTAGAAGCATGCAAGAATCAATCTTGGAAGAAAAAAATGGCATTACCTAAGAAGCAAAATAAATAAATAAAATTTAGGTAGCAAACAAAGAATTAATAATACAAGCAATACTAGTAGCTAAACTTGGCATTACTTAAGAAGAAAAAAAAAAATCAAGTATCAAATAAAGAAGTAATAATGGAAGCAATATTAGAAGCCAAACTTGGTGTTCCCTAATAAGAAAACAAATAAGTCATTGAGGTAACATACACAATAGTGATAATGAAAGCAACATTAGAAGAAATAAAAGACATGATAATGGAAGCCATATTAAAAGCTAAAGAAGATTCCATAATGGAAGAAAATTTATATGCAGCAAGCATTTCCATATTGGAAGAAAAACGTGAACCAAAAAATGATGTTATAATGGAAACATAACTTGGCATAAATTAGGAAACCAAAAAATAAGTTATTTTTTATGTCATACTAAAGGAAAAACAGGAAGCATAATTTGGAGAAAAAATAGAAGTGCAAACCAATGCAACAATGGTAGAAAACATGGAAGAAACAATTCTCGGCGCTAAACTCGACGTTATTTCCAGCACTATTTCAGACACCCAAGTCAAGATGCATTGTAGCATCAGTTTTTTCACCACCAATTTAACCTAATTCGTAGGATAAAACATAGTGTTTTTCAACGCTATTTCTGGCGCTAATGGCCTATTTTGTTGTAGTGAATTATGGTGAATAGAGGGAATAAAGAGAAGAATTGATCTCAAAGTAATAAAAATCATATCAAGGGTTGCGATTATACAAGCAAGGTATCATATGTAGTGGAAGTACCATGAGATTTGAAATAATATGGTTTCTCCATAATCATGGATGCAGAAGAGCAATTAGATGCAATACAATCCACCCCGGAAAGCACATATGAAGGAACCATGGATAACCAAGTTGGTTATACATTAATTGGAGCACTATTATTGAATGGATCAATATATGCAATATAGAAGGAAAGAATGGAATGTTATATAATGGCTCAAGGCTTCAATGTGTGGAAAATTTTAGTGAATGGAGAAGCTAATAATAAATACAAGATAGAAGACATAAATATAATCTTCAGTACACGACCAAAATCAAGAGTTTGATACGCTAATTCACTGCGAAACTATAAAATAGATGATAGATAATATATAATATAACTTAGAGGTAGATAACAAAGAACCAAACAATATGGAAGATCATGAACTAGATGATCAAGGAAATCACCTTTTTGATGATCACCAAAAGAACAATCCATATTCAAATGGTGAAAATTAAGAAGACAAAAAACAGTTGAAAAATATTGGAAATTTACTTCATATTTATTATAGTTATTTGTATACACCTTAAGATACTAATATTTACGAAGTGGAAAATGAGTATGAAATAATATCCCATGATAATATTATATCTATCAGCTCACTGGAAGAAGATAATCGTCAAAATAAAGTATCTGACTATAAATGTGAACATGCTAGTATATGATATGGGATAGAAGAAATTTTAAAGAAGAACATGTCAATATTAATAAGGCTCAATTAAGAGAAAAAGAATATGCGTTGATGGATCCTCCACAAGAAAAATAGAGAGATATAGATAAGACTTTGAGGTTGTCATAAAATTATATTCAACTTGAGCTTACTACTCCTCTAGAAGAAATAACAAGACTAATAATTATGAAAAAAAGAAGAGAAGGAGCTACTTGAAAATAGGGATCATGACGTTACTCTTTTGAAGACCCAATTGGAAGAAGAAATGAGGTAGAGCAAGCTAAAAAAAATAGAATATCATTGTCAAGTTCTAGAAGCCGAAATTATTTTGTTAAAAAATAATCTAGAAAAAACTAATAATCAACTGTTGAAGTATGAAAGGAAAGAGGAGATGGAACTTCTAGAAAACAAGGATCACGATCGTTTGAAAAATCAATTAAAAGAATGTAAAAGGATTGAGGATGCCTTGGTAAATAAGCTTAAATAAAATTTGCAAGAATATGGAAAACTTTAATAGGAAGTTGTGTCCACAAAGAAGAGAGGAAGAAAATTAGAATTTGAATTTGGCTAAACGAACTAAAATTCTGGACACAGTTCTCGAGAAGAAAATATTTCCCCTCATGAAGAGGGGTCTTGGGTATGAGGAAGATCATGAGACACCAAATGGAGAATAGCTCAAGACTTATATCTATACATTCATAGGATCCAATAGAAATAAAATTAAAGACACCATTCAAGAAAATGACTAGCATAACCATGTGAATATCAGTAACACAAGAAATATTAAAAGAGGAGTAAAGAATCAATAAGATGCTCATAAATCCATTGAGAGCAAGGAAATAAACCAATATAAGTTTGAAACTGCTACTAAATTAGGAAGTCATTCTATGCCTCTCAAGGGATGTGCAAGAATTAAGGAATAAGAGACATTAGCAAAGATATTCATCCTTTCAAAGGAAGAAAAAATTTATTAAAAAAAAATCATTAAGACAAACTCTCTTAGCTAGATATCAAAATACAACGGTTTTGTTATTGTTTTTAATATACAATATTTGGACACAAAGAAAGGGATTAAAATATCTATGCTAATAATTATTACGTCATAAATAGAGTCTATTATCATACTTCCAAGAAAATATATATAGGAAAACAAAATTTACAATAGAAGACAATATAAACCATTTCTACCATTATTCAAGTTCAACACAAAATGCTAAAATTGTCACAATGTTGGGAATATATCTCATGATTATAGAATTGACATGAGATGTTTTTTTAAACAACCGAAGAAATATTTTTTATCTACCGATACAAGAAATTTCACTAAGGTGTGGAGAAGGAAATAAGAAGAGCTAAATATAGATCTGAACACTCAGATATAATCCACTGGTAAGGCTTCTTCAAGTATATGCAAGTTTGAGGCGGGATGAAACTTGAAGAAGAGAAGGTTTTCAGGAATGAGTACTCTGAAATATGTAATGGAAATAATATGGAAAATTAAAATATAAGAAGTTAAATATTGATCAAAAATTTTAAGCGAGATGTAGGAAAATACAAGATTAAAGGAATCCATAGAATAGGGGGATCACTCCTCTCAAATAATCCAAACACTTGACCACATATTCTATAGGGGGAGTTGATATTCAGATGAAATTGATCAAAAAAAAGGTAAGAGAAAGAAAATATTCACAGAGGGTGTATGGTTGCAACAAACTTATTCATTGGGAAGAGAAATCAAACATTGACTAGTAGCATGAGATAGTGATAAACCCTGAAAAACATAGCATTTGAAATAATAATGAAGAAAACCCTTCACAAGGTAAGATCAAGGCTCATTGGATAGGTCTGTGGGAATATAAGGTTGACAAAATAAAAATCAAAGGAAGATAAGAAATCAGATGATAATTAGAAGAAAAAATGTTTCTAAGAGGGTCGTGAGTTGGAAGAACATGCAAGGCTTCAAAATCTGCTTAAAATAAATAAATTCAGGGAATTTATATGCCAAGAAATTAGTGAGAAGATTATAGGATAAATATCATGGGAAGTAGTAGCATGCATTCAAGCTAAGTTGATTACTCAAGCGAAACATAAAATGAAAGCCAATGGTGAAATTGTATGGGGTTAATTTTTTTAGGAAGTTTTAAATGTGGATTGGAACAATAATATGGCTTGTTGTATCTCTTAGAGACAACCCCTTGGTTGAGGAGATACCAGTGCCTAGGAAATCTTAATGAGTGCTTAAAATATTTGTTGGGAATTCCTATCACACTCAGTATTTTAACACACTTGAGAGAAAATTGATTCAGAACCTTCCTTTAGAGGATAAATGCAAAGCTAAATATAAACTATTGCTCAGAGAAGAATTAATATCAGACTCATGATGGCCAACATCACATGAACCTATAGCTTATCATTCATTTGTAGTATATTTGGTAGACGACTTGAGAAAGAGAGAAAGTATACACACACGGCTTATACTAAGAATCTGGTGCATCAAAGTTCAACATGAAAATGGATGATATAGACCTTTGAATGGAGTGTTAAGATACATGGAGTTAACTTTAAGGATTAGATTTCATATCAATATAGGAATATTTAATCAACATTAGACTTAGATGAATCCATAAATTCATGAAAACATATACAGCGTCTACTATTACATGTAATCTTAGAATATTAGTGAGAAAATATGGAATAAAAACAGAGGAGAATGCATACTACATATTCATATGAGCCATAATCACCAAATATTTTTATTAATCTTCCATAGAGAATATATTTCATTAACAGTTTACAGAGCTTCTCTCCTGGAAAAAAAAAATCCTAAACCTTGGTTCTGTATCATAAAACTATTTTATACGGTCTTAAAAGGAGAGCCCATTACAAAATATTCCTTCTTGATTTTATTACAGTGAATTATCATAGAAAAATACCATCGTGTTCCATGGCACAACTGTACTAACTGAACTCTAACTGACTAACATTGTTTCTTCTTAAATATTTTTTTTTACATAAAACATAAAATCAAATTGTCATTATCAACAGAATAAACAACATTCTTATTCATAATAGGCATGTTGTGGAGGCAGAGTTGATGGTTCGATGATTTGGAGGATGGGAGGATTGATAATTTTCTCACATATTTTCCAAAGCACTACAGCTGGCTAAGGATCTTGGAAGAATCATTGATATGTGATTTTGAGACTGGTGGGACCTATGTAATTCAGTCTAGGGAGAAATGGGGCCTATACCATCCCCAACAGCTGAAAATTCGTCTTCAAAAAATTAACAACACTCTCACCCTTTAGAATGGAAGTATTATCATGAGAGGAATCCCCATTTATTTTTTCCTCCGCTAGTCTTCGACTGTATTTCTCCCACTAGATTATTACTCCCTGAAAGTACCAAAAGCTAGGAAATCCTGCTCTAACAATCCTCTCAAACTCAAAATTTAAATCAGCCACATATTTTGATACCATCTTTAGGCACTCCTCAGCTTTGAATCCATATCCCTCCTTCATGACAACTTTAGAGATATCCATTATAACAGTTACTTTTTCCTCCACATTTATGGGCCTCTAATCACTTAGTGGAATTTCATTCACAAATTGAATGAAATTTTTGGCAACATGAGAGTTCTTTTATCCATCTTCTTTGGCTAACAGGATGAAGAATTCATAATCCTTGATTACATTTTTTGTTCATCCATCAAAGTTGTATACTCCTAGTTGTTTCTCATCTCTTCAATGATCTCTTCCCAAATATGTTGTTTTCCTTCCAGCAAAGACATGTTTCCTTTCAAATTCCCTTTTATATCGAATACCTCCTCTTTAGCTCCCTATAGGTCTTTATTGATGATGTTTTCATTTTTCATGGTAGCCTCAAGATTCTTTTCTTTTTTCTATAGGCTTCTATGGGCATCATCCAAATCATTTTGTGCCCTTTTAAGCTCCCCTTTTAAAAGCTCGAGTTTAATAAAGGTTTTGGGGACCTTCAGGTACAATTACTACACAGATATGTGTGTCTATTATCATTTGCAGCATTTTTTCTTGCATCTTGAGGGCTACTATTTCATTATATCTTTCTACAAAATTTATTCCTCCTCTTCCACCTACGTGATTTCCTTATATTGCACATGTTCACTACCTGGCATCTTCAGTTTGTGCCCCAGTTCTTTGATTTCTACTTGGTAACTTTGGAGAAGGGTTTCGATGGTAGCATTGTTTTCAAGATTTACACCGAGATTCAAAATAAGTTTCTTGAAGCCCTCATTCTACATGTGGAGAGCTGAAGTTGGATCTCTCTTTATTTAACCTCATTCCAACTTTTTCTAGCAACTTCTTAGACTTGATGATAGTCATTTCATTTCTACTGAGATCACTATACAACATATCTCCTACTTGGCTATGGAAGTTTATCTTATCTTGTAGGGGAACACTTGTCAAATATAGAGAAACATCCAAGGATTTCAACTGATAACCCTAAGGAAATAATTGTTCTACGAGATTTTGCAGTGAGAAATTAATGTTATTTCTCTCTAAGTCCATAGCAGCTAGAATTCTGCTCTGATATGAGACTGAATGAGATGCCACTTTTTGTTTCACCTCTTCTCTTACCTTATTTTTTCTTTCTTCAATGACCTTTCCAGTAGGAAAAATTGACTCAGTAACAGCTTCACTTCCCTTTGAACCTAAAATATCTACCTATGAAGAGGATGAGGCAACAGTGTGCAATGGGTCCTCCAAAGCCAATTTGAAACCTTCTTGGTTTGGCATTCTTTCCACTAACTTGGTCTCTAGTTCTTCTTCTTTTGTCTCTTGGGTGTTTTCCTTTTTACTAGTGTGTACATCCTCCATCTCTATATGTCTAGTTTGATCCATGCTCCTCTTTTGTGATTTTTCATTTGTTGTTGGAGTCTCGATCTCCATCTCTGTGTTCATAGGCCATGAATCAAATTTATATTTCCATTCAATATCAAACCTAGATTCATGCTCATAAGTTGAAGCCTTTATCTTCTCACTCCTTTTTGAAATCACACCATGATGTTCATAATGCCATACATCCCCAAGATCAAAATTCATGTTTTTCAGTAATTCTTCAACTGCTTTGAAGGACTGCCTAGAATTTATGATAAAAGGGCCCACGGGCCTTCCCAATTTAAAAATATATCCATTCTTAGATAGAAAAAAGTGGGCTTGGTCCACATTAAGAATTTTTATAATGAATTCGAGAGAAAAAACTATCATGGACATAGACAGAGGAAAGTAGTATGGAGGGAACTCACACTAATATCCCTTAATGTTATCAACTTGGTTTACTCCCCATTTATCAATGACCCTTAGTCCTCATGACTAACTGACTTTCTCTAGACATGATACTCTTTTTTTTCTAGTTTGACCCTTAGACACATGGATTAAGGCCTGTGTGTGCATCCAGAGCCTTCCATATGCTACTAGAACTTCCCTATGTGTGCACTCAGGGACTTTTTCAGCCCCTTTTGTGCCCACATCCACGAAACATTTCTAGAGTGCCTTAGTCCCTAGGAGATCAATTTGATTTTTTACTTATTAAAGTTGGATAAGACTTACCAGATAGAAGTTTCTATGGCTTCTTGTCATCTTGGGCATCTACATACATCCCTTTGGGACTTCTCTTTTTCCTATTTATACTAGATTATTTGAGAGGGTGGAACTAGAACTAGTCTGACTTTCTCAGATAATCCAGTATAAATGGGTAGCAGAGAGCTCCCAAGAGAATGTATGAATATGCTCAATATGACAAGAAGTCATTTAAAATTATATCTGATGAGTCATGTCCAACTCGAATAAGTAACAAATCAAACTAATCTCTTAGGGACTAAGTCACTCTAGAAGTGTTCCCTGGACAAAACCACAAAAAGGGCTCAAAACGTCCCTGGACGCATGCACAAGGAAGGCCTGGTCACATTCAGAAGGCTCTAGATGCACACACATGCCTTAGTTTATGTTTCCAAGGGTCAAACTGGAAAAAAGAGAGTCTCATTTCTGGGAAAAGTCAATGAGTATGAGAACTTAGGTTCACTGATCTAGGGGGAGTAAAACAAGTTGATAAACTAGTTTGACCCTCTCAAATAATCGAGTATAAATAGGAAAAAAAAATCTCTGAAGAGGATGTATGTAGATGCTCAGGACAACGAGAATTCATATAAAATTCTATCTGATAAGTCTTGGCCAACTCAAATAACTAACAAATTGAACTGATCTGCTAGGGACTAAGGCACTCTAGAAGTTTTCCCTCGTTGCATGCATAGAAAGGGATAAAAATGTCCTTGGATGCATTCACAAGGAAGGCCTGGTAGTGTCTGGAAGTATCTAAATGCACGAACAGTCTTTCATCCATGTGTCCAAGGGTAAAAATGGAAAAAACAAGAATCTCATGTCTGGAAAATTCAATCGGTCATGAGGAATAAAGATCACTGATCCAGGGGGAGTAACACAAGCTGCTAACACTAATTTCTGTGTAATCTTCAAAAAGCTACCAATCCCCTAGCCTAGTGTCCTTTGTAAGCTAGGGAATCTCTTTTTTCTAAGGGATAATTCTAGGTTGGGGGGGGGGGGGGGGGGGGGGGGCGGGGGGCGGGTGGGGGACACCATGAATAATATTATATGCAATGGCCATATAGGAGGATATAAACAAAGAATAACCATCAAAGGTTGGTCTCTTCCTACCAGCAATATCCTAATCGAACATAAATTTCCTCTATTTTTTGGAGGCCACCAAGATACGACCCAGGCATTCGATCTCATCCACAAGAGTGTACAGAAACAAAAATAAAAACAATGAATAATATTTGAAGCAGGAGGTGGTACGAAAACGGTGCAACTGAAATATTATGAACCCAGATAGTTAAGAGGGAATGTAAAATAAATGGCTAGGCTACATCCTTTGCCTCAGGAAACTTTGAGTATATTTAGAATCTATATTGGAATCATCATACCCCAGTAGATGGGAAATTAGAGATACAATGGGATGAATGGGAAACAAGGAGGTTATGGGGAAAACGTCAACAATAGGAAAATACTATAGGCTAGGAGTCAGGACCATTTGCAAGAAGGATTGCTACTCATAAGTTGCAAGGGTGGAGTAATGATAAACCAATGTGTTTTCTATAAAAAATTTGGGTTTAGAAGAGCTAGGGTAAATCAAGGCTTATTGAATTAGCTCCAGAGTTACTTCGACGATTTTTTCCCCATAGAAAGAGACAAAAAAAAAAATCTCCTTTATGTAAGTTTTAGTGAACCCATATATAAACTTGGGAAAATGGAGCACATAAGGTGCAATTTGGTACCATAATCCTTATTCAACCACCCAGAATGAATCTTCACCCCTAATGTGGTTACCATATAGGTTGAAACGAAGGTTAGAAAGGTGGTAGGCATAGGAGGGTTCAACAATTTGTGCCTTTGTGTGAATGAGAGGGTCGAAACATGAGGAGGGTTTGGCCTCATGGGCATTATTGGTCTTGGGAGTCATTCCTTATTCATATTTTATGAATATTTGAAGGATTTTTTAGGTGGAGGGGATTGACTAGTTACCTAGATGTCCTGAAGTGGATTTAAAATGATATTGAAAGGAGGTTTTGGGCTAGTTGAGAGCTCAAATGAAGTTTCTAGGCACTCGTGGTAGAGCTTGCACCGGGAACTGATATGAATTTTTGAAAATGTGAGGTTGGAAGGGTTTTTATATATGGACAAGGAGAAACAGTGAGCTAATGTGGGGTGACGTCATTGGAGGGACACATGGTTGAATGGGTTTGGATGATGACGAGGGGAAGGTGGACAGGAGCAGGGGTAGACAAGTTATCATTTACCTTTAAAACTCACACTCGCTTGAATTTCCATTGGAAGATTGTCTTAAGTCCCTATATTAATAGTGTAGTACCTTATTATGTTAGTGTATCCCCCCTTATTTTTATTTTTGTACCCATGTAACCACCATATTGTTATTATTGTGCCCTTACATTATTATTGTTAGGTCGGCTAGGATTGCACTGTGGCCCCATGGACTCCTATATATAGAAAGGAGGTTTTTTCATTTGTATCATCCAAGAATTGTTCATTCATGTAATGTATTGGAGGTTTCCCCCTCAAAGTGTCTTATTTCTAAGGCATTGATATCTCTTTTCTTCTTCTTTTGGAGCTGGTTTCACAACATTTGGTATCATAGCTTTGGATTCTAGGCTTTTGCTGCTCCAAACAGGTCATCGTGGAATTTTCGCTATAACTTTGTTTCTACGAAGGTTAAAAGCTAAAATTTTTAGAGTGCAAAGCCAAAATTTGGAGGAACATCTTCACAAAATTTCAGAGCTTGGTTCACAATATTTTCAGAGATATGATCTATGGAAGTTAGGGCTTTTTGCAGGCTCCTGAATTTAACCTAAACAGGTCATCGCGGAATTTTCGCTATAAATATTTTTCTACGAGGTTTCAAAAGCTGAAATTTTCATAGAGCGAAGCCGAAATCCTGAAGAACCTCTTGTAAATATTTCAGATATTTTTTCACAATATTTTTGGAGATATGATCTATGGAGGTTAGGATTTTTTCATGCTCCTAAATTTCATCTTAGAGAGGTGACCGTGGGAAAAATGTCATAACTCTCTCTCTGAGCATCGGATCGAGATTCTGTAAAATGTGGTTGTAAGTGACACGTGGCAAGTCATACAAGTTCACTCTACTGAACCAGTCCATAATTAGGTCATTGGGGGAGATTGGGCATAAATTTTCCTTGAAGAGTCCAAATCAGGTCAGACCTATGGCATTTGAAAGAAGATTTAGAGGGCTACCTCAGGGGAAAATTTCATATACTGAAGGTCCAAAATCACAGAGATAATGTAGTTTCAATATAGAGCTCCTCAAAAGCAGGAAAAAGGTGTGTATGTTTTTTGAATTATATAAGTCGCATTTGAAAAAAAAAGTAGTTTGAAGTGATTCCAAGGGCATATTTTAGAATTTTTATAAGTATTGGGTTCTATAATGACTCCAAAAAATACTTCCATACCCATTAAACCCTCAAAACACTATACTATGACGCATGAAGAGGAAGAATTGGAGTATGAGATATCAAAATTACGGTACCAAGTGAAACAAATTTCGATCTTACGAGGAGCAACCAAAGATGACATAGATGGTTTAAAAGCAGAAATGGAGGTTAAGTTCAATGGTTTGAAGGATCAAATAATAGCTAATATGGATGATAAATTAGTGGAAGATCACATCGAGCATCAAAAAAAAGTTCTCCAACTCTCAAAGCATAACCTAACTTTGGTGCAGAATCTAATGAAACAACAAGAAGATCAACATCACATTGAAAGAAGTTTTGAAGTAGTCACAGAAACAAGAACTCAAAAAGTATGATCAATTTCATAGTATCTCAGCAAGTGGAGGAAATTTCCTATAGAAGATTCCACATGGGAGGATGAGAATTTTATACAGAAGCATCAATAAATAATCAAGCATTGAGGAAAACACTTGTTTGAAGGAGAGGGGCATGTTAAGTCCCTATATTAATAGTGTAGTCCCTTATTATGTTAATGTATCCCCCCTTATTGTTATTTTTGTACCCATGTAACCCCCATATTGTTATTATTGTGCCCTTACACTATTATTGTTAGGTTGGCTAGGATTACATTGTGGCCCCACTAGGATTACATTGTGGCCCCATGGACTCCTATATATAGAAATAAGGTTTTTTCATTTGTATCATCCAAGAATTTTTCATTCATGTAATGTATTGGAGGTTGCCCCCTCAAAGTGGCTTATTTCTAAGGCATTGATATCTCTTTTATTCTCTTTTTGGAGTTGGTTTCACAACAAACTAGCCCACATGGTGTGTGGTCCCCACTGTCCTCTGATTGATAGGATAGCAGGAGGGTGGGTCCAACGCTTACCCCCCAAAACAAATCTAGGTTGTTGGATCAGTAAGCCCTCCATCTTGACTTTTAAACTCTGGGGGTACCACCCACCTATCACCCACACATGTTTCCCCCTCGAAATGCTTTTGGGGGTTGTCCGACGATGATGGATGATCATACACCCCTAAACTACTCAATTTTTAGCCGATAATGTGTGCCTATGAAAACATTTCTCTTTAGCCTATTTTGATTACCAGGTGAGGGGTCATATGAGTGGTGTTTTTGAATTCAAACCTTTTGGCATGGATCTAGGGCCTGAAATATTCCCCCCTAGTTGATTTAATGTGTTTTTTTTTTTTTAGTTTCGAGCCTTAGATTTTATTTCTTATATTTCTTGGAAAATTGTTTAAGGGAAACAACATTGGCTCCAGTCGGGGATGGTGTATTGCATACAATGCACTAATAAATTGAATATTATTTCTTCACTCCTTGGGCATGGAGTCGTTTCATTTAGACTTTCATAAAACAAAAATAGTAATAGAAACTCAAAACAATGATGGTTATTTAGAAATGTTTTGTCAGTATTTACAGTGAGTGAGAGTGGAATTTTTGAGTGTTGGAAGAAAGAAGTGATAAATTGCCCATTTATAGACAGCTCAACCACTTCGCCCTCTAAATTTTTTAGTAGAAGGTATTGTTCCCTTTTGCCTTAGAAATCCTGAAAGGTCTGAACAATCGAGTATCGAATTTCCCATGCTTTCCTTTATCTTACCTCCTTATATCCCATCTTAGGACTAAATTTCCTAGCTGCAGATACCTGTATTTTTCCTTTATTTCAAACACGGACTTCATTTTTTCCTGATAACTGATCAAATTCTGATTCACCTGATCCCTTCTCTCTTGAACTTCTAACAATTGATTTATCCTTCTATTCAAATCATTTGGCACCTCTTCAATAGCTTATAAGATTCTAGCTATTGGCATAGCTAAATGTGTGGGGAATATTGTAACCTTTCCAAAAATCAACTCAAAAGGGGATTTTCCAGTCGATCTCTTGGTGGTAACCTTGTTGGCCCATCGGGAAAATTTTAGCTGTGAGTCCAAGTTCATATTATTTTCTGATATTTTTTTCTTCATAATCGTTACCATTGTTTAATTTGAGGATTCAGGCAATCCATTTCCTTGTGGGTAATAGATGGTAGAATGGCCTACTATAATGTTTTATTTTTGGAAAAAATCCATAAAATTTTCTAACTTGGACACCTAAGCATTGTCAATGACAACCTTCTTGGTGCAGCCAAACATTGAAAGGATGTTTTCTTCCATGAACTTGATAACTACAACATCATTTGCATTCTGGTGAGCTCCATCAGTAGGTACATTTGGAGGGTTTAATGGTCACATTTTTTCCTTATTAGGTCTCTGTTTCTTACATTTTAATTATATTATGGTCTATTGATGTTGTAGGTGGTGATTGAGGCTTACATACTTAAAGTACCTAACATAAGATTCAATGAAGTAAAATCATGAAGATATGGCATTTTTGTGGAGATGTTTCCATAAATATTCAGAGTAGACAGAAAGGAGCGATTCTAGGGGGTTTTCCACCCTCCTTAACTCCCAAAGGCAACCAAGGGATCCTCATGATTCCCTCCAACAACTTGAAATCAAAGGAAACCAAGAAAACTCAAGACCAAGTGCACTCAAGTGATACTTCACTTGGATTCAAGTGGAATCATCACCTATTTTTGAGGGAGCTGTTGGTAGTTGCCCTTTAGTTTAAATAGAGTTGAGCAAGAGCTCATTAGGATTCAGATTTTGGAGAAATCCATTAGGTTGTTTGCTCTTGTAATCAATTTTTCAAGACTTTTATATTGATGTAATGAGACTATCTTTGAAATTAAATGAGTATTCAGAATTTTCCTTATTGATGTAGTTCTAGAGAGCTAGGTTTGTGGGTTAGGTCCCAATCCATGTGCCGCAGCCTCTCTTGTTCAATCATTCTTTCCTTTCATGTCATTTAGCTATTTTTGCTTATGAATAGTTAGCTAGTGTGTTGGTAATTTAATTGACTCATTTATTTTTCTTCCATTTGTATTTTTTTATAGATTTAGTTTGCTTACATGAGTGGTATAATAGGTGATAAACTCCATAAATTTGTGAGTCAAGCCTCCCCCTCTTGCCTCTATCAATAGAGCTTGAGGAGGGTAGACCTTCCCCATAGACCAAAATTTGTTTTTAGTTTATGATTTCTTGGAATAGATGAGATTAGTTGTTGTAATTCCATGAACATTTTTAGTATGTTGTGGTAGATCTCTATTTCTACATTAGGATAGATTCTCCTTACATATTCAAGTCAAATTTTCCACTATATTTCTCATTCATTTTTCCATATTTATTGAATTAATAGATTATTTGATTGCAAGTACAAGTAGCACAACCAAAAAGAATTTCTCTAGCACCTCCATCTTCATTGCTCATCTCCCTTAAGCCCTATGTTCATCAAAATCACCATCAGCCCTATTTTCGGATTTTCCATCCCTACACTATGAGAAAACCATAGTGGTTCAAGACATGCCTTACAAGAGGCCTTGAGCTTGGCCAAGGGGTGGGCCACCCCCAAATCATCCTCATACACCTTCACACCACCTTTCCTACCCTTTTACACCACTTTTTGGCCTCGGATTGCCCTCGATCTATTTCCTGTAGCACTACAGGAAACTTGTAGCAGCAATTCGAACAATACCTATGGACCCCTCCTTAAGCCCATAAACCACCGTGGCCACCATATAAACTTGAAAGAACCACCCATACTCCACCATCCTTTCACCCATGTGTTCAAGCCTTCCATCAGCCACCTTAGCACTTTCTTCTCCTAGCTGCAAAATAACACATTTTCAAGAATAGTTAGGTCATGAATAGTTGCATGAATAAAATCACGATATATAGGCCATAGGGTAAGTAGAGTGTGTTTATCCATTTGGCCCAGCTAATTTTTATTTTATTATTTTCCTCCATGTCATTTCAATTCAACAATTTACTTCATGCAAGGTACCTAGGTTGCTTTTACAATTCTTATTGTAGTTTAATAAGTAGATTTATTCCATTACATAATAGTTAGATGTACTTGGTTAATATGGTATAATTTTGTACTTATGGATAGTTCCATGGCTTTGAATCATTTCTATCCCTAGGCCTAATTGATAAGTGTGACAGACTTCACCTAGAAACCCTACAAGAAACACCCTTTCATAGAGCTCAGAAAAGGATGACATGAGTAGAATGCATCTGCTGTGTATATAGCACTTTCACCTCAAATTTTTTACGAACCTCGAGTTGATAAACTAAATTAGGGTAGCCTCTAGGAGTTGCAACATTCTTGATGCTATACCAGGGCTCACCAATTTTTGGTGACATTATCGGAGAGGTGTCTAGTAGATGCTTTGATCTTGTTTTAGCATTCTTTTTTGCTTTCCCTTTTCATGTTGTTTCAGAAACATTAGGAAAAAATACCAAAAAAAAAAGAGATGATTTTCATGCCTCGTAGGAATAGGGATACTCAAAGAGATTTTTTACCTAAAACCCCCACATCACCACATAGTCACCCTTCACTCTTCTTTAGTGGCTGTGAGACTGAACACACCATAGGTGAGACTTATAAAATTGATGAACCTATTTTGGAAGAAGAATATATTGTTTCAACTAAAGGACCTGCTTCAGCTATCTTAACCATGGCTGACACTGAAACCTAGGAAGACTTTCCCATTAGAGAAGTAGATGGGGAAACTAAGATAAAAAAACTTAGCCCCTCAGTTCTTCCACACTTTCCTGGACTTACCTCAGAAGAACCTAACGCATTCATCTTTGAATCTTCTATTTTCTATAGGACCTATGAATTTGCCTCAAATGATCAAAAATTGAAGCTATTCCCATCAACCCTTAAGGATGCATCCTTGAGCTGGTTCATTGGTCTACCTAGGAACAACATCACTACCTAGGCACATATGTAAGAGGCCTTCAACAACAAATACATATACTACTATAGGTCCAAGGAAACTAAGGATGAGATATTTAGGATGACTCTAGGGCTTGATGAATCCCTAGAAGACTATGAAGAGAGGTTTGAATTGAACTATGAGAGAGCCAACTGTACTTTTGATCCTGGATCACTTAAACTTGTACTTCTTCGAGGTATCAGAGAGGAGGTAATAGAAACCTTAAATATGTTATCGGGAGGAGATATCTACCAACTTCCTTATGGAACAATCAAAACTGTCTTCCTGAACCATTCTAGGGTATTTAGTAACAAAGGCAAAACTAGCCAAAGTACATCCAATACCCCTTCCTCTTCCACCTCCATCAAACATGAGATTTGAAACATGTTGAAGGACTTCAAGAGTGACATGCTACACACCTTTTCTTTGCAAATGGACAAAATGTAGGTCAGAAGGAAGCAAGAGGAAGTATAAAGAGATTTGGCTATATTTTTCCCTAGATATATGAGAAATCACTCGAGAAATAAATGTCCACTAAGTGGCATAGAGGTTTTCTTAGTCTTTTAGGAGAATCATGCCATAGACAAGTGTCCCTCCTTACCTATACTTAAAGCTTTATATCAAGGTGGGGAAGTGGGACTATAGCAACTCTGTTTCATCAACTAGAGAAGGCCTCCAAGCCCTTGGTCATATCAACAGGGTATGGAAGGTGCACCTTACTCTTACTATTGAATCAGAGTACACCCAAGAAAAATTGGTACACCCCCACTACCCTGTCCTGGCCGACACCTCCTACTTGACCTTACAACCCTCTATATAACCCTCATCTTGTGAACCAGCCATTTGAGCAGTATGTTCCACAACAACATTAGTGGAACAAACAATCCCAAGGGTGAAGGCCTTAAAAAAATCAACCACCTGCTCTAATGCCTCCACCCCAACCTCAACCTCAACTTACTCATGCTGCTCCACCCTATTAGCCTCAAATTCTTGCACATCCAAATCCAAACCTGAACAACAGATAGGCACAATAGGTTTACAATGGAGAGACATCTTATCTAGATTACATTGTGGAGATAAAACATATTAATCTTAGGTCAGGGATAGTACTACCATACAACCACCCTCCATTGCCACCTGTGGAGGTTGAGGAGCAAAAGGAAGAAGGTAACACTCAAATCCAAAAAACTCCTTTTACTAAGCACTTGATCCATCCTAGCCAAAACACCCCAGAGGAGACTAAACTTCTGGGAGAATTGAGAAATTTGTGTGTAAAGATACCACTTCTCTAGGCCATTAAGGATGTTGCTATTTACAATAGGCTCATCAAGGAAAGGTGCTTCAAGAAAATTGGGAGAAAGAAGAAAGATAACCCCACCATCAATGTTGTAGGAAAATTGTCTGACTTAATGCTAGGAAGGTTGATATTTCCAAAGTAATTGGACCCTGGAAGTCCAGTTGTATATGTTCACATAGATGGTGTCATAGTCCCTAGTACTCTAATTGATCTAGGGGCTGCCATCAATGTCATGACCAAGGTAAACTATGTTGAAACATAATCTCCAAGGGACTTTGAGGAAAACCACAAAAATTCTGCAACTTACAGATCGGTCCACAGTAACTCCAGAAGGAATTTTTGAGGACGTTATGGTTACAATTGACTCTTTGGAGTATCCTACAGATTTCATGGTTCTACAACCAAAAACCAAGTTCAACAGATGCCCTCTCATCTTAGGGATACCTTGTTTAGCCACTGTTGATGCTTATATTAGCTGTCAGGCTGGAAACATGACTATTAAAAGTGGGCCCTTGTCTAAACAACTGGTATTATATACTCAAACCTAGACTTACATTGATTATGATATACTTATACGGTTTGAGGATGAAGAATATGAGGTATATAACACTACCCCTATGTGTACCATAGATGATTTTCTTAGAGGAGGACAACTTGATGAAGACGAACTCATTGACCATGCCATTCAAAACCAGCCCCCCACTAACAGTCCTCTTGAAAACCTAGTCAAAGAGTCTGAAATCCAATCTTGGATGGAAGTGCACTCAGTCGATCCAACCTCCGAAACCACCAAGGTTGTTGAGTTTTTCCCATCCAGATATATAAAAATCAACTCAAACCTCTCGGATGAAGAAGAAAAGTAGCTATGCCATCATTTAAAAGAAAACCTAGATGCATTTTCTTGGGATTACAAGGACATGAAAAGGGTGTATCCTTGAATATGCAGAAATCATATTTACATCAAAGAAGGATTCAAGCATGTGTGAAAACCCCAAAGAAGGATGAACAGATCCCTGAAGGACATAAACAGGGAGGAGTTGCAGAAAATGTTGGATGCAGGTTTCATTTATCCTATAATAGATAGTGAGTGGGTATCTCCTCTTATCCTAGTCCCGAAGAATAATGGAAAATGGAAAATTTTTGTTGACTATTGGGAACTTAACAAAGCCACCAAGAAGGACCATTTCCCTTTGCCCTTTAGAGACCAAGTCCTGGATGGCCTTGCAGGGAAGAAGTTATTTTCCTTCTTAGATAGGTTTAGTGGGTACAATCATATTCAAATCAGCCCTAAAGACCAGGCTACGACTACTTTCACCTACCCTTGGGGTACCTTCGCTTACATATCCCTACCCTTTGGGTTGTGCAATGCCCGAGCTATCTTCCAAAAAGCTATCCTAGGCATTTTCTATGAGCTAGTCCATGACTCTGTTGAAATATACATGGATGATCTCACACCATATGGGGATGAATTCCATGAAGCTCTCTCCAATTTCAGTAATGTACTAAGAAGTTGCATTGAGATGCATCTCCCCCAGTCCCCAGAAAAGTTTGAATTCCTAAAGAGAGCAGGAGTTGTATTATGACACTCAATCTGCCAAGAAAGAATACAAGTGGACCCGATCAAAACCACTATTACCAAATGGGTACCTTCTCCTCAAAAGGAGAGAGATGTTAGGAGCTTCTCAGGGTTAGTTGGTTATTATAGAATATTCATTAAATATTTTAGTAAGATGGCTTCACCACTATTTGGTTTATTGACCAAAGATTCTGAGTTTATTTGGTCTGGTCCTTGTCAAGAGGATTTTGAGATCATTAAGAGAAAGTTGACTACTACCCCATTCTCTGAGGTCCAAATTGGACTCCGCCTTTCCACATCCACAAAGATGCATCTGAAAAATCTGTGGGGAAAACATTACGATAGTTAGAAGACAAATTACATTATGCAATCTATTTCATTAGTAATAACTGGTCTAAGGCCGAGCTAAATTGTACTGTCACAAAGAAGGAGATGTTATCCATTGTCCATGCTTTAAAAAAAATTATGCATTATGTAACTAGGTATTAGAACTTTGTGCACACTGACCATGCAACCATTAAAAATTTAATGAAAAAATCAAATGTTAATGCTAGGATAGTTAGATGGTTATTACTTTTATAGCAGTTTGACCTAACCATTGTTGATAAAACTGGAAAGGAGAATGTTGTTGAATATTTTTTTTATCCAGATTAGCTTTATCTGCAGGTGAAGGAGTGGTGTATGACCAACTTCCATATGAACATCTATTTTCTATATCAAAACTATCACCATGGTTTTCTGACATAGATAACTACTTAGTGGTTGGAAATTTCCCTCCTAATCTCTCATTCATGGAGAAAATCAAGGTCATCAGAAAAAGCGCCCCTTTCACGTGGATTGGGGGGGAATTTCTGAAGCTAGGTCCTGACCAAATCCTCAGGAGATGTGTAAGAGAGGAATTATTTTTTGATATCCTCTCTGCGTGTCACGATAGCCCTTGTGGAAGCCACTTTGGTACAAAAGGACTGATTTCAAAGTTTTTTAGCCATGATACTATTGGCCTACCCTTCACCAGGATTCTAGAAGATACACTAGTAAGTGCAACCAATGCCAAGGATGGGGAAACCTAAAGAAAGGGATGAGATGCCTTTGCATCCTCAGGTGGCCCTTGATCCATTTTATAAATGGGGAATGGAATTAATTGGACATATTGATCCACCATCTAGACAGAAAAAGTATATCGTAGTATGCATTGAATACCTGACAAAGTGGGTTGAAACAAAAGTTGTGAAGGTAGCAACAGAGGAGAAAGTAGCGGGATTTCTGAGGGAGAATTTTTTTACAAGTTTGGGTACCCCAGAGAAGTAGTCACTAATCATGGGGCACAGTTGAATTCTCATCTCATTGAGAATATTCTGGGGCAAAAGATTAAGCATAAGACTTCTACTGCCTACCATGCTCAGGTGAATGCCCAAGTGGAAGTGACTAACATAGCCTTAGAGAGTATCCTCACCAACGTTGTGAGAATTAGTAGGAGAGATCGGGAAGATGAATTGGTAGAAGCTACTTGGGCCTACAACACTACCTAGAAAAAAACAACGGGATTCACTCCTTATGACCTACTCTATGGTAAGAAATATTTTCTTTCAGTTGAATTTGAATTTAACACATTAAGGATGGAATTTGAGCTAGAACTAGACATTTTAAATGCCCAAAAAGAGAGGTTGATGCAATTAAATGGATTATATGAGTTTAGGATGCAAACACTACTCAACACATAGGTAATTCAACTGCAACAAAAGGTCTTGCATGACAAGAATATTAAAGAAAATGCCTTTCAAGAACGATATTGGGAATTTTTGTATGACTCAAGGTTTAAGGAATTCAAAGGAAAAATAATCACAAGATGGTTGGGACTCTACAAAGTGGAAAAATTCTATGATAATGGTGCAGTTCAGATCAAAACCATAGATGAGGAAGGAATTCCCGTACTTTTCAATGGTTACAGACTCAAGGTTTACAAGAAGCCCTTGTCTAGGGAAGAATTTAAAAATACCATAGGCAGGGAAGTCCATATGGGAAAATCCATAGTTTCCAATGCCTCCTAAAGAAAAAAAAAGGAGAAAAAATGATAAAGGGGCATGGGTGAAAACCTCTCTGAGGCACCCTAGGTGAACTCTAGGGTTCAAAACCTCCATGAGGTAGTCTTGGAGCAAAAAAATAAAAAACAGAAAATAAAATATCCTTCGGTGAAAACCCCTTTGAGGTGCCCAAGGCAGGCCTCTGGGTTGAAAACCTCTATGGAGGTAGCCCACTTTCCTTCAAGAAAAAAAAAGAAAGAAGAGAAACAAAAAGAAAAAGAAATACCTATGCATTTAGGTGTTTCTCTACTCTGAAGGTTTACAATTGAAGATGGTTTTTAGGATCTAGAGCAGTGATTTCTCTTCATTATTTATTATTTTATAATTTCACACTCCATAATCCACTCCATCAGCCATCCCTTCATCCATTTCACCCACCATATACGCTACAGGTTCATTTTTTCCCCTAATCTAGAATTGTTACAGGCAAAACATGCACCTACAGGATTCCTGTAGCACTACAGGAAACTCCCATAGATGCTACAGGAAACTCATTTATGAATAAAAAGGTGGTATAAGGGATTTATGAACTTCAGCTAGGGCATGATAATATATATTTTTTTGTATGTGTATAATTCCCAACTCCCTATTTCACTCCATGCACAAGGTTTCCCTATCTAAACTCTATGTTGCACCTTGGGCAACTAAATCACTGAAAACCTGGCATAGGAACCAATTCTCCTTCCTCTCCTCTATTCCATTCATCCCATGACTTCCTCCATAGCCTCCATAACACATATCCCTACATTCCTGAACAAAATAAAGCAATAAGAGGCAAGGAACAAACTACTTCAGGTATCAGAGAGTTTCCTGTAGAAAATATATGCGTGGCACAACGGGGCCAAAATATGAAGAAATTTTGATATAGATGACTCTAGGAAACCACCAGCATACTCCATAGGGACAAGCACACCAGTAATGGAATACAAAGCCCTCCATGCAGTATCTGCAAAAGAAATAAAACAAGAAAAGGGTAAGTATCTCACTCAGAAAAGATAATCATCTCACTTAGAAAAAACTACTCACTGAGTGTTGCAGAGGTAAATCCCCTCTGCGGATAGAGGTGATCCCTACTAGCCCAGATCGGGTCTAGCAAAAATCAAACACATAGTGACACAGGTCTCTAGTTAAGAAAATGACAAAACACGAGTTGCCTACCTTAGGTCCTACGCAATGGTTGTCGAAGAAAGGATGATGCTTCCCATCCTCCACTTTGGCAAATCATAATCCTTCTGCTTAACACGTCCGAACACCTGCACACATGCAAAGAAACACAATGATACACAACATAGAATCTAAATCTTGTAACCATACATCAGTCAGAGAGGATGGAATTCATTGCATCAAAGACAAAGACACATGAATGAAACCATAATCAAAGTCGCTTATCATTAATAATAACAAAGGAAAGATACAACCCTAAGCTCTTACGCTAGATATTCCTTCGACAGGGTCGACAAGGGAGCACGTCTCAATGAAGCTCGTTGGAAATGGGAAAAAGCTCTCTCTCTTCGGCTTGGGTCTCAAAGGCTATCTAGCGATAGTCTCCTTGCTATAAGTTCAACTCTTCTCTAGTGTTATTAGGGCTACTAGCTTGCTAAGGGAAAATGGCAAGCTTATATAGATGGTGGAAGGTGAATTGGGATCCCTAAAATTGTGGGATTGGCCCTATCCTCAAGGAAGCTTCCATGATAGGTGGAAAACCACCTCCCATACATGGAGATCTAGAGCCAAACTTCCCAACTCATTTTAGAGAATCGTTCAGGAGTTTGTTGGAATCAAACTTCCACGATTTATTTATTTTTTAAAATCCTTATTAAGCTCGGCGCGAGCAAGACACTGGGACAGAGTGCCAGTTGGCACACCCTCTTTGGTGGATTTTCCCCATTTGAGCGAGGGTTGAACTAGCTAGTCGCGCCAAGGCCAAAAGATCAGATTTTAGGGTTTTTGAAAGGAAACTTTCTTCAGAGCAAAGATTTTCCTTGTAAAGGGGGATGCCATGAAAGTGGTTTCAGGTTATTTCATTGCTCACAGGTCACAAAAAAGGCCCTTCAATGTGCGGGATGGGGGATTGCAAGGACGGTGACAAATTACTGTGTAACATTTAGAAAAAAATTAATATACAACAAATAAAAGACTCAAGCTGCAACCACCATCTCCAGCGCCTTTCACAAGCTCCCGTGTCACCTCACCAACACCATTTAATCTTAGGTATGGCCTCTCACCCCTCCTTGTGCATACATAATGGCCAAAATAGTTAAATTATGAGATTTAGAAGTTTAAAAGGAAAAAAGGTGGTCAGTTAACTTGGCCACCTTCATAAAGTAAAACTAAAGGAAAAGTGAAAGTTCATTCCACTTGGGCAAGTCAAATAAAGTCAAGTAAAGATGGATGAGTACAAAGGGGAGTGATCACAAGGTCAGAAATGATTACCTAAGGTGGGGGCCAACGGTCTCGAAGAGGAAACTCGAGTTGAGTACGAGTCACCACAACACTCCAAATTTGGTTTAAAAGTCCAATAAAGGTAATATTTGTCTCATTTTCACCATTTTGTGAGAATTTCTATGAGAAGCAAGTGTAGGAGAGCACTGAGAGCCATTAGAATAGCAGCATCGAAGTTTGGGCTTGCATGCACCATTGTGCTACAAGGAACAACATTTGGTATAGGAAAATTTAGCAGCACACCAGCAGAGGCTTAGAGGGAATACCAAAGTTACCTATGGGTGGATTGGCTTCCTAAAGCTCCCATATATCAAACTAAAATAGCAAAGGACCAAGGTAATTGGATTTTCATCCTCTAGCACTGAAATTCCTTCATGTAATTCACACTGAGCAAAAGTATCTGTGACAGTTAAAGGGTAAAAAAAATATTTCTTTTGTTTTGCTTCAAGGCCTCCATCTCCAAGACTTACCTCTAAAAACCTCTCACTACCTTTATCTCACAACATTAAAATGGGAGGGGGAATCAATAAGAGGGAGCCTACAGACATTAAGAGAATTACGCGACACCCTCAGGTTATGGAAATCTTCTGAAATCACTAAAGGCTAGGGTTCTTCGAGCTATTGAAAGCTTATGATGATGAAATAGCTAAATAATTTTTAGTAGCCCTACAGTCACATTCAAAAGAAAGAGCCACCATTGTGATAAGAGGACTACCCATCACTCTATCTCCTTACCTCATAATAAGAGTTACCACCTTGCCCTTAGGAGTCAAATGGGTCAAGGAAAGAATCCCTAGCATTGCAACCAAAAAGAATTTCTTCCTACGTGGAGAGAAGTATATTGATGATAAAAAATGGTGTGAGAAGAGAGATCCTCACATACCCCTAGGATGAAATTTCCTTCCACATCATGAAATTCATCTCTTGTGAAGGTAGATTGAGTGTGGATTATGGTTATAATTTCAAGTTGATAAATGAACTGAGGTTCTTAGGAGAGATTCCACTCAAACAGAGATTAAGTGTCCCTGGCTTTCTCCTAAAATCCATTGTTGATATGATCCATAAAGTGAGACAAAGGAAGTATGAACACTTGGACCATAATGGCTTGAAAAAATTAATTATAGATGATGCTTTGAGAAGGCTAAACCTACTTGTATCCTGGTCCTATTTTATAGAAATGGATAGAGAATAATTTATAGCTACGCAAAAAAGGAAAAACTCTACTTCTAGCCCTAGAGAAGAAGAAGTAGAAGAGGAGGAAGAAGAAGAGGAAGAAGAGTGAGAAAATAGAGAGGAAAAGGAAGAGATGGAAATTGAGACAGGGAACATAAATACAACAGAAAGAGAGCAAGAAGAAGCTGAAGGAAAGGACATCATATACCAAGAGGTAGCTGCCACTTTGACTACTTTGAGCACACCTATTAAAACAAAAATAAAGTGGCATACACCTATGTACCTCAGAACTAGGAAGAGTCAGAGGGTGAGATATGGAAAGCCATAAACTCCCACCAAGAGCCCTATCACCATTGAAGAATCACCATAGAAGGAGGAAGAAATCAGATTAGAAGAAGGAAGGGTACAATAAGTCACTTCACCCATAAGGACACATGTAACATATATCCGAAGACATTCAACCATATTGCCAACCCACACACCCCATGCAACCTGCACAGACCCTCCAAGGAGTGAGAAGAGTGAAAATCTAGGAGAAGAGAGTCTTCGGAAAGAAAAACATATTTTCCTACAAGAATCTCTATTTTTTCTACAAGAAACTACAACAAGCATAAATTTGGAGAAAAATGCTTTGGTGGAGGAGGAAAAGACAACCACAGGAGTGCAAGAGGTCAAGGAAGTTGAGGGCAAGGCAGAAGAGGAAATTCATGATGAAAAAGAGGGAGGAAAATATAATAAAGAAGAGGCCACCTCAGCAAAATAAAATCCCAAAGATGTTGTAATGGTGCCAAACCCTAGCCCTCAACCCAATCTCAGCTCTTACTACACCTACATTGAGGGGGGAAGATTATTTCCTCAAAAATTCACAATTGCTTTGTTTTACCAGCTGGAGGAAGAGAGGGCATGCACTCATCATTTGAGGAAGCTTGCCACATCTAAAGGAATGTAAGATATAGGGATTATGGAAGGAAAAGTAACTAAATTGGGAAAATATTTCTCTCATGTGAGGCTCAAAGAGTCAATTTTAAAGGAGCAGCTTCAAAAAGCATAAGCAGAGAATGTAGCACTATAAGAGCAACTTCAACAAAAAGGTAAACAAGTGACCACCATGGAAGACTTGTGCATGGAGGTAGTGCCTCCTCTTTCAAATCAAAACTTTACCCTCCCATGGATCCTTTCCTTTCCAAAATTGTAGACAATTCATTGATTTCTACAATCAAGCTAGCATGGATGACAAAGAAAAAATGACAGATTTTTATATGCATAACCTTATGTTAACAGATTTAAATATTTGGGACCCCAATCCTAGGATGGGGGATACACAATTAATGGCCTTAGCATCTGGTAAATGAGGCGACATGAGAAAAATATATGAGGAGGGTTATGAGAAGAGAATAGAGAACCCTTACGTATTAGGGAAGAATTGTTCAGCCTTAGAGGAGTCATCTGTAACCATCTGAAGATTGAAAGGGATCCTGAACTAGCTAAAATATACCTCCATATAGAAGCTCAAGAAATAGCCCACTTTGATGATGTTTCTAGGTTATTGGGAGATGACCACATTATGGCTAGCTAGAGAAGATGGAACAACCTCCCTCACAACCTTAGAAACATGGAATACCATACACCAGCAAGATTAGGGGTGCCTTGGAAAGGGCACTATTATACAAGAGGGTCATGCAGGCCAAAAATATTGAATGGCTTGGTCTAAAGCTTATTCCACCCTTGCTGTTGCGGCTGAGTGATGGGAAGGACCAAGATGAATAAAATAGAGAATGGGAAGAAGAAAAAAATAATGATGGGTTTTACCCTCCTGAGGGGACTACAACACTTCTTCCTTCCGAAATCTGAGGGTCCATCAAGGCCTTAAAGGAAATGTAGAAGGCAGATTAATTTATTAGAGGATGAGCAACCATTTACTAGGGGGGTGATGATGAGATCCATAATTAGGTACATTTGGAGAGGTTAATGGTCACCTTTTTTCCTTATTAAGTCTCTTTTTCTTGAATTTTAATTATATTATGGTCTATTGATGTTAGTGTAGGTGGTGATTGAAGCTTAACATACTTAGAGTAACTAACATAAGATTAAATGCACAAAAATAATGACGATATGGCATTTTTGTGGAGATTTTTTCATGAAGACTCAAAGTAGATAGCAACAAGAGATTATAGGCGGTTTTCCACCCTCTTTATCTCCCAAAGGTAGCCAATGGATCCTCACGATTCCCTCCAACAACTTGAAATCAAAGGCAGCAAAGCAAACTCAATACCAAGTGCACTCAAGCCATACTTCACTTGGAGTCAAGTGGACTCATCACATATTTTCTAGGGAGTTTTTGGTATCTACCCTCTAGGTTAAATATAGCTTAGCAATAGCTCATTAGGATTCATACTTTGGAGAAATTTGTTAGGCTCTTTTCTCTTGTAATTATTTTTTCAAGTCTTTATATTGATGTAATGAGACTATCTTTTGAAATGAAATGAGTATTCATAATTTTCCTTTCTGATCTAGTTCTAGAGAGCTAGTCTTATGGGCTAGGGCCCAATCCATGTGCCTCAACCTCTCTTGTGTAATCAATCTTTCCTTTCATGTCATTTATCTAGTTTTTCTTATGAATAGTTAACTAGTTTTTTGGTATTTTCATTTACTGTTTTAGTTTCATTCCATTTGTATTTTGCTACAGATTTAGTCTTCTTACATGAGTGGTAGAATAGGTGATAAAATCCATAAAGTTGTGAGGCAAGCCTCTCCCTATCATCTCTTTAAATAGAGTTTGAGGAGGGTAGAAATTCCCCACAGAGAAAAAAATATTTTTAGTTTATGATTCTTGGAATAGATGATATTAGTTTTTGTAATTCCATGAACATGTTCATAGTGCTGTGGTATATCTCTGTTTCTATATTAGGGTAGATTTACTTTACAAATTCAAGTCATATTTTCCACTATATTTCTCATGCATTTATCCATATTTCTTGCATGAATAGGTATTTTTATTGCAGGTACATGTAGCACAGCCAAGGAGAAGTTCACCAGCACCTCTAGCTTCATCTCTCATCTCCCTTCAGCCCTTTTTTCATCAAAATGACCATCAGCCCTATTTTTTTATTTTCCATTCCTACACCATGAGCAAACCCTAGGGGTGCAAGATATGCCTCCTAAGAGTCCTTGAGCTTGGCCAAGGGGTGGGCCACCCCCAAGTCATACTCACCCACCTTCACACCACCTTTCTTACC
The DNA here is from genome assembly GCA_034641835.2 of Pinus albicaulis. Taxonomy (NCBI): domain Eukaryota; kingdom Viridiplantae; phylum Streptophyta; class Pinopsida; order Pinales; family Pinaceae; genus Pinus; species Pinus albicaulis. The sequence goes on along the minus strand of CM076581.1, from coordinate 478,924,642 downwards.
CCTTTTCCACGTCTTTTTGGCCTCTGATTTCCCTCGTCCAGTTTCTTGTAGCCCTCTTGGGATCGATCTTCACTCCCTCTTTTCCCATAATGTTCCCTAATATCCCCCCCCCCCCCCCCCCCCACTTAGAGAAAACTGATATTTCTTGTGGTTTAGAGATAGGCCATAATTTCTGAATTTCTTGAAAGTGAGACATAGATGTCCAATATCATCCTCATCTGTTTTTGAAAAATTAATGATGTCATCGAGGTAAATTACTACAAACTTGTCATGTTCTCCCACAAGTGCTATATCCATGCCTCTCTAGAAAGTGGCTCCTACATTTTTGAGGTCGAAAGGCATTTTGGAATACATAAATATTCTCCAAGACGTGGTGAAAGAAGTTTTCTTTTGATCTTCACTGTGTACAAATACTTGGTTGTATCCAAAAAAACCATCCATCATGGAAATCCGAGTAGATCCTACCACCTTCTGTAGAATGTAATCTATTTTAGGCAGAGGGTAATTATATTTTAATGAGGCTTTGTTCAGATTCCCAAAGTCAACACATAACCTTATTTCTCCATTATTTTTTCTGGAAAGGACTAGATTTGCTACCCAGTTTGACTATCTCAAAGGTATAATGATTTTTCCTTGGGGAAACTTTACCACATTTTCGATTGATGGGAATAACAGAGGGTTAATCTGCATAAGATTCTTCTTATATGGTTTCACCCCACCCTTCAAAGTGATCTTATGCTGAATAATAGTAGTATCAAATTTTTTTAAATCATCATAATACCAAGCAAGCACATGCATATAATTTTTGAAAAGGTCGAGATACATTTTCTTGTACTTATGAGGAACTCCTTTTTCCAACTTTATTACCTAGGGATATTGCTCTGAACCAATGTTACAGTATTCCACCTATTCTTCAAGTTCCTTCTTCGTTGGCTTGACATCCACATCATTTGGGTTAAAAAATGTTTCCAAGGGAACTAAAACCATGGGGATAGTATTATACTTCAATTGTAAAATCTTGTGCCTTGCAATGGTTTATTCCCAACTAGTCTGTTGATCATCTATTACTTTCTCTTCCTCTTGGTCAATCACTGAATTTGAAAATTCTCTGATAAAAAACATGAAGCATTTAATTTTTTCCTCATCCTCAAATACCTTCCAATGTTTGGCATTTTTTGGTACCGAAGGCCAGTATATGACCTCAACTTCATATCTGAGCAATGGGTTTTGAAGAGGTTTAAAGTTACTAGCAGTTATAGCCAAGGAATCAACCATCTGATTTCTCTCTCAAGGAAAAATTTAGATATTAAAGGATAATAAAAAATTATTAATCAAATCCCATACCTGAGTTCAATAATCCTTTAGTCTTGTATGTTTTGTTTGGCATTGATTCCTTATTTTTTTTCACTACTAGTTTTGAATATCCAAACAATGCCAAGCACCCAATGTTAAGATTTCTAGAAACTTGCAGACCTAGTAGAAAAGATTCATATTTGGAAATATTGTTAGTGTATTCAAACTCCATCTTGAAGGAGATATGGATCAGGCTGGATTTTGGGGACACCTACAACACACTTTCCCATTTCCTTCCCTGGAATAGGCTGCAAAATTTATCCCACTCTAGTGATTGTTGGTTTAGCTTGACTAAACATTCACCTGCGTTTCATCTAGGATTAGATTAGTTTCCTCCAACATCAAGAAGGAGAAATATTTCTCTTTACCATACATAGGGGAGCTATTTTTACAGTCAACGCTTCTAATGGTTTTTTCAAATCTCGATTCTCTATACAGTCGTCTTTCTTCTCCACCAAACACCAAGATGGTAGTATTTGTCAAATCAAATTTGATGGATACTTGAATATCAGAACCCCATGACCTGGACAAGATAATATTGAAACTTGTAGGGATTTCAAAAACTATGATATCTATTACTACACATTTCACAGTAATCTAAGCCAAGTTTCCTACCAATTTTTTTATCATCCCCACACATTTTAATATCTTAAAGTCAAGGGAATAGAAATATTTATATGGTCTTGTTATTTGTAGCCCCCATTTCCCCATGAAAGATAAAGGCATCAGGTTGTGAGAAGCTCCTAATTCAATCATACATTTGGGTAGTAAAAGTTCATGAACTACCAAAGTAACATAAAAGGGGGCAGTGTAAGATTATTTTTCCTCAACATGAGGTCCAAATACAACCATGGGTATTTCTTCTTGGAGTTTCAGACTGTCATGCAAAGGACCTATGGTTGATGGACACATGAACTGAGAAACCTGCTCTTTATAATTAGGTTTCTTTAATAGTTCAGTAAAGGTCACAGAGATTTTGACCTTCTCTAGTTTTTTTCTGAAGATTAAATATAGAAGGGCTCCTACCATTTGTGGAAACATCAATGGGCTCTTTTTCTTTATCAAATATTGGTTTGGATGGTAATGGAAAATGCTCTATTTTAGAAACTTTGGTCTTGTGGAGAGTGGAATCTAAGGACTCTTTCTTTTTTGGTGACACTTGGATTAGGGGCTTCTTTCCTTTCTCTACTAATTTAGGAGGATTTGAGGGAGAGGGCTCCTCATTTTGGTCCTCCATTTTGGATCTTTTCCTAGAATATACAATATCATATTTCATGTTTAGATGAGATTTCATGAACTCAACAAACAATATACAATAGTTATCAATCTCAACATCATCCAGTTGGGCATCAAAATCATACTCTTCTTCCTCATGTACTTAAACTTCATATTCCTCTTTAGAAAAATAAGAGAACTAGTTTTCTTTAACTTCCATGGTTTCTTCAACATATTCCTCTAGATCATCTTCCAAAGACAATGGAGGTTGAATGTGAACTTGTTGTTTTTTTCTATCCCTTTATAAATAGTTGCAAAGGTGGCCTCCTATACTGAGGATTGAAACTTTGGTTAGGAGTTGATTGGCTTTGCCAAGGAGGGTTTTTGTTTTGTAACTCTAGTTTCACAATCTTCTCAGATAGGTTTGTTATCAATTTTTTCATTTCCTCAAGTTTATACTCTTCAATTTCCTTTCCCTATTTTGAGGAACTAGCTTCCTCTTTCCCCTCCTCATATCTCCATGATCAATTTTCCCTCTCCACTTCCCAATAGAGGTGAAATTTTATTCAACTGATAAAGCATCGATTTGAATATTATCTAATGTATGAGACCTCCATTCTCTAAGAGTGAAACCAAATTTAGTTTCAAAATCCCCAACAAAGACCACTTTAGCAGCAAACCCTGGAGGTTTGATTTCAATAGGGAGGCTATTATACAATTTATTGAACCTTTTTTATGAATTCCGACACATATTAATTAATTTTTTTATTCTTGGCATTGAAGTCAGTGAGTATATACCGATGGTCCCTCTTCTTTCCCCATTTTTGCATGAAAGAATTCTCCATTTCCTATGAGGTAGTGATTGAAGCATTTGGTAGGGCTTCGAAACATTTCCTGGCCTCCCCATCTAAATACTAGACAAAAATTAATAACACCACACCTAGGTCAGCTATAAATATATATTTTCTACAAATGCACAAAATGTTTCTATATGTCTTTGTGCTGAGATGTCATCTTCTCCTACGAATCTTGGCAAGAGCTTAATATAGTATTGTGGAATACCGTTCAAGGGTTGTGGAAAGTCTAGTGGAGCATATTTTTTTAGGATAAAGTCTGGGACAACCGTATTGATTAAAGGAGGTGGTATAATATTTATTGCAAGTCCCTGATGACAGGTTTTCTAAGTGGTAGCAAACTGGATCTAGGTTGGGAAGCTATTTACACTTTGTGTGGTACTATTTATTAGGATGTCTTTAAATTCTTCAGTTTCATGGGAGGGATGAAATGAAAAATAAGTTTAACTGGAAGAAGCTTCTTCATTTTTTATTATTTAAGGGAAAATAGTAAATGGTATACCACATTCCTTGGGATATTCCAAAAATCTATAGAGAAGCTCTGATAAATTTATCACATCTTTCTGAGAGCTAGAATAAGTTACTTCTAGAAAATAGCTCACAATAACTCAAGTGACTCTGGTTCTTTCTTTCTAGATCCTCCTAAATATTATCTTTTTAGGGTCAAACACAAGAGGATTTCTCTGTTGTGAAGTATCAGAGCAAGTGTCTAGAATTTTGAAAGCCATGATGGTCAAAATAGGATTTAGACAATAGAGTCACCAAGGTGAGAGATATTTAACCCACACCCATTTCTGCTCACCTTACCAAAGGGTGTAAAAATTTCGTACCAAGGTAAAATTTCTTGATTCGTCCCAATAAAGGGTGCAAGAAGATGTTCTAGCTCCTAGAGACAAGCCCTGGGTTGAGGAGAGACCAATGCCTAGGAAATTTTGGTAAGTGCTTAAAATATTTGATAGGAATTCCTATCACACTCGGTACTTAACATATTTGAGAGAAAATTGATTCAAAACCTTTCTTGAGAGGAGAAATGCAAAACTAGATACAAATTATTACTCACAGAAGTATTAATATGAGACTCACAACAACCAACATCACATGAACATGTATCTTATGAGTCATTTGTAGTATATTGGATAAAGGACTTGAGGAAAAGAGAAAGTATACAAACAGGTCTTATACTAAGAATCTGGTGCATCAAAGTTCAACATGAAAATGGATGAGACGTGGATTTGAATGGAATGCAAAGATACATTGAGTGCATTTTGAGGATTAGGTTTCATATCAATATAGGCATAATTAATCAACATTAAACTTAGATGAATCCATAAATTCATGAAAACATATCCAGTAGCTACTATTACATGTAATCTGAGAAGAATAGTGAGAACATAAGGAATAAACACATAACATAATACACACTACACATTCATATGAGTCAGAATTGCCAAAAATTTGTATTAATATTCCACAAAGCATACATCGCATTGACAGAGTACAGAGCTTCTCTTATAAGACCGAAATTTTGAACGCTTGGTTTTGTATCATAAAGCTATTTTATAGGGCCTTAGAGGGATATCCCATTACAAAAAATTCATTCTTGATTTTATTACTGTGAATCATCATAGAAAAATATCAACGTGCTCCTTGAAACATTTGTACTAACCGAAGTCTAACTTACTCACATAGTTTCTTCTAAAATAAAAAAATTTACATAAAAGATAAAATCAAAGTGTGGTGATTGACACAATAATTAGTATCCCTAGTCATGATAGGTAGGTTGTGGAGGCAACATTTTTGGTTCAATGATTTGGCACATGGGAGAATTGACCAAATTATTACATATTTTCCAAAGCGTTAGAGCTGACTGAGGGGCCCGGAAGAATAGTTGATATGCGATTTTGAGATTGGTGAGACCTGTGTAATTTAGTCTAGGGAGAAATAAGGTCTTTAACATCCCCAACAATTGAAAATATGTCTTCAAATAATTAACAATAGTCTTACCCTTTAGAGTGGAAATCTTCTCTTGAGAGGAATCTACCTAGATTTTGGCCTCCAGTAGTCTTTGACTGTATTTATCCCACTAGATTAGTACTCCCAAAAATTCCAACAATTGGGAAATCCTGTAATAAAAATCCTCTCAAACTTGACATCAAAAGCAACCACATCTTGTGATACCACCTCTAGGCACTTCACAAATTTGAATCTAGATTACTCCTTCTGAAAAACATTAGAGATATCCATGATAACAGTTACTCTACCCACCACATCTATGGGCCTCAACTCACTGAGTGGCCTTTCATTCAAAAACTGAATGAAATTTTTGGAAATCTAGGAGTTCTTTTATCCATCTTCTTTGAATGATATGATGAAGAATTCATAATCCTTGATTAAAATTTTATGTTCATATATCAAATTTATGTACTCCTAGTTGTTTCTCATCTCTTCAATGATCTCATCCTAGACCAGTTGCTTCTCTTGAATTGGAGGCATGTTTCCTTTCAACTTCCATTTAATCTCAGAGACCTCCTAGTTTTTTTCCTGTAGCTTCTTGCTAATGATGTCTGCATTTTTCATGGTAGTCTCAAGCTTCTTTTATTTTTGCGTTAGGCTTCTTTGGGTAGCATCCAAATCATTCTGCACTCTTTTAATCTCCCCTTATGAATGTTAGAGTTAAGTAAGGGTCTTGGTGAGATATTCAGTGGGGTTTTGGGGATCTTCAGGTACAATTACTACACATATATGTGTGTCTATTCTCACTTGCAGCTATTTTTCATGTTGCATGATGGAGACTATTTCATTCTTTGTTTCTATCGGTTTTTTGGCTAAGATTTCTTTCTCCTCTTCCACCTATGCGATTTCTTTATATTTCACATGCTCACTACCCGGAATCTTCATTTTTTCCTCAGCTCTTGGATTTCTACTTGGGATCTTTGGAGAAGAGTTTTGAAGGAAAATTTGTCTTCAAGATTTATGCCCAGCTTCACAATCAGTTCCTTGAAGCTCCCATTTTGCATGTGGAGAGCCCTGGAGTTGGATCTCTCCTGCTTTAACCTCGTTTAAAATTTTTCTAGAAGCTTATTAACCTTGGTATTAGTCATTGCATTTCTATTGAGCTCACTATAAAACATCTCTCCTACTTTCGTATGGAAATTTATCTTATCTAGCAGGGGAACACTTGTCAAATATAGAGAAACATCCAAGGATTTGAACTGAGAACATGAAGGAGATCACTGTGTCAGTCGATGATGCAGTGAGAACTTCATTTAATTTCTCTCTAAGTCCATAGCATTCAGAAGTATGGTCTGATAGGGGACTAAATGAGATGCCATTTTTTGTCGCATATCTTCCCTTACCTTCTTGTTTCTATTTTCAGTAGCCTTTCCAGTAGGCCATCTTGACTTAGTAACAATTGCACTTCCCTTTGAAACTAAAATAACTACCTCTAAAGAGGACGAGGGAGAAATTTTCAATAGGTCCTCGAAAGTCACTTGGAAACCTAGTTGGTCTGACCATTTTTCCACTAACCTGGTCTCCAGTTATGATTCTTATGTCTCTTGGGTCTTTTCCTATTTATTGGTGCTCACATCCTCCATCTCGGTATCTCCTCTTTGATCCACAATCCTCTTCTATGCTTTTTTCTTTACTGTTTGAGTATCATCTCCATCTTTGTGTTCATAGACCATGAATCAACATTAGCTTTCCATTCAATCTCAAGCCTAAATTGATGCTCATAAATTTAATCCTTCATCTTATTTCTCCTTTTGGAAATGACACCATGAGGTTCATAATGCCAAACATCCCCTAGATAAAAATTCATCTTTTTGAGTAATTCTTGAACTACCTCAAAGGCCTTCCTGGAATTGACAATGAAAGGCCCCTCAGGCCTTCAAAATTTAAACATATATCCCTTCTCAGCAGGAATAAAGTGGACTTGGTCAACATTAAGGATATGTCTGATGAATTACAGAGAAAAAATCCTCATGGCCATAAAAAAATGAATGAAATAAGGAGGGAGCTCACACCCATAGACCCTAATTTATGTGTAATCTTCAAAAACGTACCAGTCCCCTACCCTAGTGTCCTTGCTAAGTTGGAGAATTTATTTTTTCTGGGGGGGAATTATGGGGGGATAAACTCCATGGATAATCTTATATGCAATTTCCATATAGGAGGATATAAAATAAGAACAACCATCAAAGTTTGGTCCCTTCCTAACATCAATAGTTGAGTCGAACATAGATTTACTTTTTTTGTTGGAGACCACCCAGCTGAGAGTCGATACGCAAGCACTAAAACTCATCCACATGATTGTACACAAACAAGAAATAAAAAAATTAATAATATAGGAAGACCGAGGTGGTAGGAAGATGCCGCAGATGAAATATTATGGCCCCAATTAAGTGAGAAGGATTGTCAAATAAATAACTAGGTTGCATCCTTTTCCTCAGGAAACATAATGTCGCTTTAGTAGCTATATTGGCATCATCATCCCCCAATATATGTGAAATTAGGGATAGAATGGGATGAATGGGCTCTACAAAGAGGGTTATGGGGAAACTGTGAGCAATAAGCAAAGATTTTAGGTTAGGAGTCGGACAATTTGGAGGAAGGATTGTTGCTCATTAGCTGCAAGGGTTGTCTAATGATAAACCAATGTGATTTTCGTTCAATAATTGGGTTCATGAGAGATAGGGTAAATCAATGCATTTTGAATGAGCTCCAGAGTTACATCAAGGATTTTGGATCCAGAGGAAGAGACAAAATAGTTTTTCTCCTTTATGTAAGCTACAGTAATCTAGGAGATAAACCTGAGAAAATGGTGCACAAAAAGTGAAATTTGGTAGTATAAGCTTGTTTCAACCACTCAGAATGGGTTTTATCCCCTAACATTGTTAGCATACAGGTTGAAACAGAGGTCAGCGAGGTGGTAGGAATGAGGCCTCATAGGTCTTAGGGGTCCCAGGAGACGACTTCTTCGTATTTTATGAATATTTGAATGATTTACATGTGGAGGGGACCGAATGGGTACAAGGATGTCTTGGAGAAAATTGAAAACAATGTTGAAAGGAGGTTTCAGGCCAACTAAGAGATCAAATGAAATTTATGGACATATGACTGGCGAGAGAGCTTGCACGAGGAACTGATATGAATTTTCGAAAATGTGAGGCAGGAAGGGTTTTTATAGATGGAGAGGGGGAAATTATAAGCTAATGTGGGGTCACAACATAGGAGGGACACATGGTTGGATGGGATTCGATAATGAAGGGGGCAGGTTGATAGGAGTGGGGGTAGAAAAGTTATCGTTTACCTTTCAAACTCACACACACTTGAATTGGCACCGGTAGATTAGCCCACATGGTACGTGGTCCCCACCATCCTCCAACCTATAGTATAGCGGGAAGACGAATCCAATGATTACCCCCTGGAGTGAATTTGGGCCATTGGATTGGAAAGCCCACCAACTTGACTTTTCAACTCTCGGGGGTAGTGTTGGCTTATCACACGCACACATTACCCCACCCCCCCTAAAATGCTTCTGGGGGGTGGTCGGTCGAAGATGGATGATGATCTGCCCCAAAAATGCTCGATTGTTACCCAATAATGTGTGCTTGCACAAAAATGTCTCTTTATCCTACTAAGCTTAGCAGGTGGGGGTCTCGTGACCGGTGTTTTTTAATTCAGACCTTCCGCCATGGCTCTAGGGCCTGAAACTTCCCCTCCTAACTGATTTAATAATTTTTTTTTGGTTAGGAGACTTGGATCTAGTTTCTCAGCTTTCTTATAAAATCTATGAACAAAAAAAACATAGCTGATACCAAATGGTACCATATTAGACAACTTAAATCAATAAGAGAAGCTCGATTTAGGGGGAGAAAGTGTATTACAGTGCATGGTTCCTAGATCTGTCTCTATTTGTTTTCAATTGGTGTCCCTTGTTTAAGTGGAAACACTAAGTAGGTTGAGTAGAAATTTATTTCAACAGTTTATTCTATCTAGGGTTATGAATAAATCCCTTATAATAAGTGCGTGATTACACATTGGCTTCCCAGAAGCAAATGGGGAGAGTTAGAAAAAAACGACATGAGAGAAGTGAAAACACATTGGAGATAATATAAATGTAGTTTGAAAATGGCAGGCCAAGTGGTTAGTCAATGGTCAACTATTGGCTTCTTAAGTTTTTAGGGGGAGCAAAGTGAAGATCCAAGCATGGTGACATAGTAATATTCCATTCATTTAGTTGTCAACATCATATTATATCCCTTTAGGGTGAGAATGGTAAGAGAGAGAAGATCCAAAACATATTTTTCATTGATGTCAAAGGTGAAGAGAATGAATACATTGGAATAAAAACATAAGAGAGTGATTCCATAGATTAATAGGGGGAATGCATCCCATTGTCATCAAAAATGTCTAGTGGTGTTTCCATCAATGAAAAAGGGGGAGATTGTGGAGAAAAATGTTTTCATAGATTTCAAAGGCTAGTCATTGATGTCAAACCTAAGGAGATTGTTAAGCATGTCATCATTTGGAGGTGGTAGTGTCAAGCTCAAAGGGGACTTGGTAAGTCTGTTAATGTGTGTTGCTACCTTACCTTTGAGGTAATTTTTGTTTTATTTACATAGTTACAATGAGAAAAATATTGAATCGATTATATATTCCTCTTAGATACCTTTCCAATGGCATATGGAACTTGATATAAGTATAAAGGAGTGAATAAATGGATAAGGTTAAAGTTTGAGGTTTAATTTGGAAGTTTAAGAAGGGTTCAAGATCCTCTAGGTTCCTCTTCATTGTTAATTCACTTCTTGATTAGCTTAATTAAATTTTATGCTAAGCTAAACAGGGATATATATTAATCCCCTCCCATGTAACCCTGGCTAGGTTTTGAAGATGGTGAAAGTGCCAAAGGACCTGCGACTGCAATGATGTAAGTAAAAATAGCCGGTGGGACTAGATTGGATTACATATATGGTTAATGGAAGGATCCAAAAGCATGATGAGTAAGCCTTCCACAATGACATATTGCAATATTGACAGGTGGAAGGATTGGAGTGGTTGATGATGAGTTAATCATGCCCACTTAAGTAAGGATCAAGTTTCCATAATTAAGGATTAAAATTAATCCTCGGTGGCATTGCCCAACTGTATATGAAGTTTTACCATTGGAATGGCTCAAGGACTGGGGATAATAATGACATTACATAGATGTGACCATGATGACATGGCACAAGTGACGTGGCTGAGTAGATGATGTGGCACACTAACAACATGACATGTGGCAGGTGGAATTTTCCCTGTTGGGTGGCCAAGTGGCATTTTTTCATATGACATGTGGAACCACCTACAGGGCACCATGAAACATGTTGATTTCATGCTAACTTCTGCTCTGAAATTCCCTCGAATTGTTAATGGCATATTCATATGGATTGGTCACATGGGACAAAAATTTAAAGGCTTCGAGGGTCAAGTGGTTGGAACTAGCCTTTATGGATAAGCACATGGTTTTGAAGGTGGTACTATGGGCTTCAAAAATAACCCTTGAGGGATTCAGTATTGACCATGGGAAAATAGGTGTCATTTGTCGATGTTGGTCACATCTATCCTGGAAGATGATCAAACACATGTTTAGTTATAGTTAGCCCCAATTTGAATTAAGAATTGAAATATATATATATATATATATAGATATATATATATATATATATATATATATATATATATATATATATATATATATATATATATATATATATATATGAATGAGTGCCATTTGGAATTGTGAGGAGCATTATGGTGTGAATCAATGTGAAGGGTGTGAGTTATAGTGTGTGCATGGTTTGTTGTGGAATAATACATAGATTTAATAAAATGAGAAATCATAGATATGAGAAGAAGAGTTTATATTTATAATTGTTTTATGTGTTCTGTAGATTATAGGGGCTAAATTCATTTGTTTCATTCTAGTATGATATTATTTGTTTAAAGGGTTTACTTGATAGAAAATTTGAAATGAAGAGTGAAGGGGAAGAGTGATCTATGTTGGATTCTATTTATAATTAATAATGAAGTATAATTCTTATGTCCATGATTCTCTTTAATGGATCATGATGTCCAAAGGAAATTTTGATTTGAAACTCACTACGAAGCCTAGTTTTGTTATCTATAATACAGACTTCATGTCCATAAAGTATGTTTTTCTATTGAAGTATGAGTAATCAAGTTTATTTAATAGAGTGTTGAGTGTGCTGAGGATAGAATAAATTCTAACATGAATACTAAAATTAAGCTTGTGGATCCATTATGAAAATGTTATGAAAGGGAGGCGACTATAATTTGTGGGTTGGTTCCTCCAACAGGTTGGTGTCTATAAATTGATTGAGGAGGTAGGTTACTCCATAAAGTTGGATCCTACATTAATTTTTTTCTAGAAAAAGTGGGTTCTTGAAGATTTACTTGGTTGGTGCCTCAATTAGTTTGTATACTAAACCAAGTTAGTTCTTGCATATTTTAAGGTTATTTCCTTAATCAAGTTGTAGTGTGAATTAAGCTAGTGTTTGCCTATTTCAGGGGATCAATGTCTCCTTTTAGTTGGTGCTAATAAGTTATTGTAATCAAGTATTGATGAAGAAGATAAGAATATTTGTGACTTTCCCCCTCAAAGTTTTCCACATATATCTAGTGTTCTTATGTATTAATATGATGATCGATTTTGTTTATGCACTATTATGTTTTCAGTTATGATGAATTATTTAATTTGTTAAATTGGTGATTATATTGATTCACCCCCATATTGGTATAATAATAACTCTAAAACCCACAATATACCCAAAGAAACTTGTGCTGGTACCAATATGATATGTAAATTGCCATTCATATTCCACTAGACAATTTATCTCAATAAATATTTTAAAATATTTTAGAAAATTCAAAATCTACATTGTGATGGTTTATTTCTCCTTGGATTTTGGATTTGTTCATATGTTTTATTGAATATGAATGAAAATTATAATTATGCAAAAAATAGAGAACAATGAAGCAAAAATCACAAACCACAAATTAAAACGAGATATAACCTAGGAAACCTTTTTGGGATAAAACCCTGTTGGAAGGTGAGGTTGCTATGCACTCTTTCTCTAAATGGAAAATGGATGAAAGTACAAAGAATTCAGGCATGTGGCACATGGGTTTCTACATCACACAAGCCCTTTATTTTTTCTCTCTCCCTATCTACTCTTGTCTACTCTTCTCATCTGTGGAACAAAATGCACTTGAATAGAATGGAAGAAGGAAAACCATTTTCCTCCTAATGGCATAGTTATAACATGGCCTAATAGCTTACTTGTGTTTATGTTTTACTCCTTCAACCCTTATATAGAGCTACAATATGGACTCTTCTAAATTCATATTCGTCATAATCATGTGTCTAGACCATTTTCCATCAATAAAGTTTACTAATGTGGCATCCTCTTGAATTGTGATGGTAAAAAAAGGTCAAATTCTGAGAAATGTAACTTTTTCATACACTCTAAGATCATCGAAATCGATGAAAAAAAATATAGTGATCTAATTCAGATCAGTTGAGGTGGAAAAATGGGAAAAGAAAAAGAAGAGGCCCCTACAGATCGAAAGTGTAGGATGTTTCCAAGTAGGTACCCAATGAGTATTGGGAACAAACTCCTTTGCATATTTGGGAATAGATTTCCATTGTTGAAGGATAAATTAGGCTAGCCTGTGTTGCCATAAATGATTAGGATGTAGGTATTGCGATTGGAATATAGGTGCTAGACATGGGGAATTCCAAAACTAGAGATGCAAAGTTTGGGAAAAATGTTGATTTTTTTTAGCACATTAAGACAATGGTTAAAAAAAATCTTCAATACGGGGATGACGCCCTAGAATTTCTTCTTAAATTAGATTAGGTAATTCTTCAACATAAGGAGATAAAATTTATGCTTCATCCTCATTCATATCAAGACCTAAGCCCCTTTTCAACTAGGGCAAGTACTGAGGAACATCATGGTCACAACTATTAGGTTTTAAATAAGTTTGTCATGATCATTTACCCTGTTTTCTATCTTACTATAAATAAGGCTATCAATATTCATAAGGATAGGTAGCATAGGAAATATTTGAGTTTATATGATATCATTTTCTCATGTCTATAAGAAACCTAAATCATACTATATGAATCAACAATTTATTCTTTTGTGATTGGTTGAGTTTTCCATGTGATTGATCAACTAAAAACATTTGATATGTGTTATTTTTTAGTATATATATATATATTTCAAGTGGTTAAAGGAAATGATCATTATCCTCCCCACTTAGATTCAATTCTCATAACAGACATAATGAGCTTTGTTGTAATGGCTTCAAGTATTGTTGAATATGAGTAATCTCTCCAAGTCTAAAACATATCTATTACTCATTAAAAAAAACATAAAAAATTTCTAATTAAAAAAATAAATAAATTATATTTTATAATAATTAATTTTTATATTCAATTATAATTTTTTTTTTTTAATTTAATAAATATTACTATCCCAAAATATATATGTCAATATTAAAATCTAATCCCAATACATGGCATGGATATGTATTTCATTAATTTGGAAAAACACGTTGTTATATGTATTTCATTAATTTGGAAAAACGCGTTGTTATATTATTTTCTTTTTTGAACGAAAATATTGGAGCTATCTATTTGTAAGGTTCATACTTATCACGGCTTCAATTTTAGTGATTTAAAGTTTTGAAACTTCCATAATATGTTTGTCACATTAAATTCTCATTGTTTTAGTCAAAATTTGCAACCGAAATTTCCATCCTTATCCTCCTTTTATAAGTGTTTTTCAAAAATATAAAAATCACCTTAATCAAAATATGTGTATTAGTAATAAGAAATAATATGGGTATTACTCATAAGAAATATAAATATATTTATGATGCAGAAAAGAAATCCATTATATTTTATAATAATTAATTTTTTTCTATTTAATTATAAATTAGTTTGTTAAAAATTAATAAATATTATTATCTTAAAATGGATATAAAAGTTGATATTAAAATACAATATCAATACATTTTTTAGATATTTATTTTATAAATTTGGTAAAAGACATTGTTATATGATTTGTCTTAATTTTTTTTTCCGAAAATTTGGAGCTATCCTTTTGTAAAATTCATTTTTATAAGATTTATTTTAATGTGATTCTATTTTAGTGATTTAATGTTTTGAAACTTTCTAAACATGTTTTTCACATTAAAAAGTCATTTTTAAAGTCAAAATTTGCCGGCAAAATTCCCAAACCTTATCATCCTTTTTAAGATAGTATTTTTCAAAATTGCAAAAGTCATCCTAATCAAAAACATGTATATTACTCATTAAAATTACAAAGATATTTCTAATAAAGAAAATAACTCAATTATGTTTTATGATAGTTAATTTTTTTACTTAATTATAAATTAATTTTTAAAAATTAATAAATAATATTATCCCAAAATATATACAAAATTCAATATTAAAATATAATACCAAGATGTCTTATGGAAATCGAGGGTAGTTACTCAGCTTACCTGGTCATACGTATCTTATGAATTGCTATGATCTTTGAATATGTGAATACGTACATACTAATCATTACGACATATTAGTAGCTTACATTGGCTTGATATCCTAATCACATCATGTTCATTATGGCTTATATGTAGTCATATCACAAAGAGTAAGCATAAGCCCATAGGTCACACTAGTTGGAAACGGATAGTCCATATAGGTAAATTATCTTCCAAAAAAATTAAAAGATTTATTAAAAAGAGAGTCCATATAGGTAAATTATAAACAAATTAAAAGATTTTTAAAAAGAGAGTCCATATAGGTAAATTATCTTCCAAAAAAAACTTATTTTGAAAATTAAAAGATATTATTATATAATTTATATTTTTTTGAGTGAAAAGATGGGAATTATCAATTAAAATTTATTTTAATTTAAGTTTTGTTTGATGATTCAGTTTTTTATATTTTTAAAATATGTTTGCAACATTAAATAATTAAATAGTTATTTTTGAGCCAATATTTTGCAAACAAAATTCCCAATCATTATCTTCCTTTTATAAGTCAAGTGCTTTTCAAAAATTCAGGAATCACCTTAATCAAAATATGTGTATTAAGTTAAAAATATAAAGATACTTTTAATAAGGAAAATAAATCAATTACGTTTTATAGTAATGTAACATTCCGAGTAATGTAATTAATTTTATTACTGTGTTTTATTTTCTTTATAAGCTAATATTTTGGAATAGGGAAAGTCAGATGATCAAATAAGTTAACCTAATTACTAATCTTGATTTTGGTACTTAATAGAAATGAGATAAGTTTTGGAACTCCTTGAAAGATCTTGATGAATTTTAAATAACTTGTAGATAGTTATGGCAGTTCAATCTCTCTCTTCCTTTCGTGGAGATAAAAGATCTCATATGGAAGGGTAAAGGGTTATTTGGTCTAACTTTTTGAAAAAAAACACTAGAAGGAAGAGGAGCAATGAGAGAATAAGAAAGAGGATATAACTGTATAGGACGTTGTACATATTGGCAAAATGTTTCCTGCAGGGTATTCCTGAGTTGGACAAGAGCCAATGGAAACTCTATTGTGGATGAAGTTCTGTGATTCTTAGGCTGGGGAAACATTGATGGATGTAGACTGATCCGGTTAAGGATCACTGCCGATATAACTGGTCTGATAAATATAGAGCTCGGGGGAAGAACCAAATGTAATTTTCATTCTTGTTGGAAGGGGGGAGAGGTATTTCCTATCAAGAATCCTAATGAGTCAAATTTTCTACAGATAATTAGTCTTTTCCTTTACTATCTGTGATGATTTTGTGAATAACTGGGTACAAAATATCAAATAATGAAATGTCAATTCTATGTTTGATTCAACAGTAAATATTAAAGAATAAATTTGTTAATTATGCGTTTGATTCAATAGTAAATATCAAAAAAACGATTTTTTTTTTTTTTGCAGCTATGTTGACCACTTGCAAATCTAAGCGAGTTTAAAAAGCGAGTTACAAACTTAGATATTTGATTCTAGCCTCAGCACCTTAGAAGGCTTGGTGTTAGCGGGCTATGTGATGAAAAGCGTTCCAAGCGAAAGAGTTTCATTATTAATGGCAACTATGACTGCAACTACCTCAAAATATTACTATCTGACTGCTTTGACAATGGTTCTTCATTATTCAATAATATAAAGCATTAGACTGATGATAGATATTAAACTTATGAACTTGAAAGCAGGCCAGGGTCTTAACATTGGCTTAGGAGCATATCCACATATTGTTGTTGATTTTGGTCCATGCAGGCTACTGTATGTTACAGGGTGCGATTCATTAATAATGAAATTTGCAAATATTTGGGTTATTTTAAATGCTCAGAAAGAAGGCTGAGTCTTTATCCTCCAGCTTGTCCATAATTCTAGCTTCCATCTTTGATGCATCAATGCTTTTCTTTCCCGGGGGGAAGCTTTGCATGGCTTTTGCTAACAGACATTTCATTGTCCAATATGTATGAATAGTTTGCTGAAACAGAGAGAGGAGACCTCGGGTATTGGCAGGATCATTGATGAAATCTAGAATTTCTTCTTCTGCTTCATTATCTTCTGGTTCAAATAGAATCTACCTTTCCCATCCCCGGATTTCCTGTCGGGTCTTGGAGGGGTTCCCTTTAACATAGCTGTCTGCCAGTGTTTCCACCAGCTCCTAGGTAGATTTCCGGCCTCTTTTCTTTGGCATTGGTTCTGTCTGCATTAACTGCTTCCCTTTCCCGGACTGAGAGGCTGCATGGCGTTTCCCCATCCTTTCCTGATTCTGAAACTGTAACATAAATATATAGTAGACTTTAGTTAAAGCCTGATTCCATTCATTTTTCCAGATTACAATACCTTCTGTGGTGGTCGGGATATGGTAACGCATACCGCCACTGCCTGTGGCCAAAATACTAACAACATAAACATACACATACTGCCTACCAGTATTGGTTTTATGGACAGGCTCAATGTTAATCTCCCTATTATGTTCCATGAGGGCGGAAGTCCTGTAAATCACTTTCAAAACAAAACAAAGGGTCCTAAGCGTAATAAGCAAAGGAAGCAAGGATGAGGCACGATTCACAACCCAAGCCGGGATGTGAAAATCATTCCTGAGCCTATACTTGGCTTTCCTAAAAAGAGGATGTATCCTTAATTGAGCACTACAATACTTGACACCCTCACTACGACTTACAACCATATCTATCGACCTTAACCTTAAGAAATTAAAAAAAACAACCAAATTCATGACCAAACTGGCTGTAGAAACAGGAATTATGAAATCACTACTCGGACCACTGGCATTATGGTTTAAAGGTGAGCCGACCCTAACCTTTACCCTGCAATTAACACTACAGACTTTACCCCAGCAATTCCCCTTCGTATCGAAGGTGACAAGCTTGTTAACAGCCTGGTGGATGCGAGTTATGCCATGCCAGGCGACCGCCTGGTTGCATGGATCTCGAAAACAGGGTTTCACTATCTTTTGTGTGGGTAAACCATAATCAGAAATTGCATTACCATTACAATCAATCCATTTATACCATTGACGATTTTGGTCAAGAGCAAGAATATCCATATTCATAAGAAGGAAGAGGTTATGAACATACCGCCACCCAGTCGATTTACCGAACAGAGCCTCGCTTCGCGTTCTCTCCTTCTTCCTTAATCCAGCGTTTGCATGCAATAAGCAGAGCAAAGCCGCATGGAGGGGGTTAAAGAAGAAACTTACCATGCAAGAGTGAGGCTATCCTCCGACTGACAGCACAGCCTGGCTGATATGCGTTCTCATTAAACTTCGCTCGCTCCTGTCCTGGCTTGGGCTATGATCCCAATGGCCCATTATTAACTTGACATGCTTCGTACTAGATCCCACCGCCATCCTGTTGCTATGGTCGATGCTAGTTCGCCAGGTGTTCACCCCGATCGGGGGTTTGAAGATCCTTATTTACAATCACTTGGAGGGGGTGTAATTCCACCTCCCAAATTGCATCTATGGGTCGAGCATCGATTGATCTATCAGTGTTCTTGCATCCCCAATTTTCTAGATAATCTACAGCTGCATTTCCTTTCCTCTTAATATGTTTTGGCACCATGTATTGAATCCTCTTCAACAAATGACTTATTTCTTGAATGAGACCTGCTGTCCTCCAACTTTGGGTTATTTTCTCCCAAGGTGTTCCTTGTTGCAATTTCTGAAGAATATTTGTTACAAGGGCGGAGTCTCCTTCGATTATAAGTTTATGGTAATTTTCACGGATTGCAATGATAATACCTTGTTGAACTGCAGTTAGTTCAGCTTCATTGTTTATTGCATGGCCCGGGTCTAAAGCATAAAATCAGCATACAGTCCCCTGCGAATTGCGAAAGATACCTCCTGCTCCTGCCTGCCCCAGATTGCCTTTAGAAGCTCCGTCATAATTTAACTTAATGAACCCAGATTGAGGGGGTGTCCAATTATCATCAATAGTTTCTCTCGGCGGTCTGAACTTCCATAAATGCTTATATAACATCTGGGGTTTCAGATTTAAATATTCAAGAATTTGGATTTCAAAAGCCACCACTTTCCAATCTTCGTCTGTCCAGCTTTCACTGAGGATGGTTTCTCGAATATTCTCGATGGTTCTTTGCCAGATGTGTTGTATTGGTAGCTTTATGTCTTTAAAGATTATGTTGTTCCTTTCTTTCCATGTGTTCCATATGAGGAATCCAAATGAGAGGTTAGATGCTCTGTTGACCACTTGGCGTTGAAATTTTCCTTTTTGCCATTTCCTGATTGTCTCTATTATGCTGGTATTATCTTTGTCCGTTTGTCTGAACAGGTTTTCCAATTTTTGCCACTGCTGTTGCATAAATGGACAGGAAATGAGGAGATGGTCTGTCGTTTCCTTCTCTTCTTGACATAGGGAGCATCGAGAGGGACCTATCATTCCTCGTTTTTGAAGGTTCTCCCAAGTCAAAATCCTGTTGTGGCTGACCAACCATATGAAGTACTCCACTTTTGGCCAGTGTTTTAATGCCCAGATTTTTTTCCACAAAGGTCTGCCTGCCTGAAGGCCTTGTTGAGATTGAATCATATAGCCTTGTTTTATTGTGAAGAGTCCTTTTGTCATATATCCCCATCTAAGTATGTCTGGTCCTGCCGCTTTCCTAATTTTCCGAGTTTTAAGTTCATTAGCTAAGTTGCCCCATTGCTGGGTTTTTTTGAATTGCCCTACCAATTGTGAACAAATCCCTTTTGGCCATGCTCTTGTAGACAACTGATAAATCGGTAGAGCTTGCAGCACTATCTTTAAGAGGATGAGTCGGCCTGGTGCATTTAATGATCTGAATGCCCAGTTCTGAATGCTATTGGTTACTCTGAGTAAGGTGTCCTGCCAATCAGCTATTCGGCTTGGTCTAGGATGCAGATTCATTCCTAGAGATTTCATTGGAAATGATCCACGTTGGAATCCCAGCGTTCTAGCAAGAAAGGTCTGACTCTCTATTGGACAGTTGAAGAAATAGACATTCGATTTACCATTATTCACTTCTGTCCTTGAAGCTGCCATGAAAATATTTTAAATTTTTTGAATTGCTTTACATTCTTTCAAGGTTGCCTAACCAAACAATAAAACATCGTCTACAAATTGCTGGTGAGTCAATGAGAGGTTCGTTCCCCACAATTTCAATCCTTGTAATTTTCCTTCTACTAAATGCGCTTTGAGGAGTCTGCCAAGGCCTTCAGCTGCTATTATAAATAAGAATGGGGAAAGAGGATCCCCTTGGCGTAGACCTCGAGAGCTTTGAAAAGGAGTTGTCGGACTACCATTTACTAGAATTGAATAGTGGGCGGAAGTCATGAAAGATCTCAGCCATTAAAGCCATCGTTCTTCAAAACCAAAAGCTCTTAATACCTGCATCAGATATTTCCAACTTATGCGATCATATGCTTTAGATAGATCTAACTTAATAAGCAGACCTCTTCGTTTATCAGTTTTAAGTGAGTGCATGGCTTCTTGAGCTGTGATTATTCCGTCAAGGATTTGTCGTCCTTTCACAAAACCTGTCTGTTCCGGGGAAATGAGAGTAGGCAATAGAGGTTTTAGTCGATTTACCATGATAGTTGAGATGATTTTATAAATAACATTGCATAGCGCTATTGGCCTAAACCCTTCTGCTGTATCTGCCTCTTTGTGCTTAGGGATAAGAGTGATAAAAGTTGCATTCATTGCTGGGTATACCATTTTTAATCTGCGTGATTCCTCTACCACTTCCAGAATGTCTGGGCCCATGAATGGCCAAGCTGCTTTGAAGAATTCACTTGTGAATCCATCTGGTCCCGGGGCTTTGTTCTTGGGCAAGTTCAAGACAACCTCCTCCACCTCCTTTAGCGTTATTTCTCTTAACAAAGCCAATTTTTGCTCTCTAGTGATAAGTTTTGGGATATGAGCTGTAATTTTTTCAATGGCTGTCTGCCGATTAGGTTGGGGTTCTGTGAGTCGATCTCTAAAATGATTCACTAGCTCCTCCTCTATATCTTCATGTTTTATTTTCCTTTCCCCATTGGCCGTTTTCAAAGAGAAAATTCTGTTATGTTGGCGGCATTGCAACATGGCGTTATGGAAGAACTTGGTGTTGCGGTCTCCTTCCTTAAGCCATTGTATCCTCGACTTTTTTTTCCACAAGATCTCTTCTTGTTTGTGTCTCTCTTCCTGTTGACTGAGTGTGGTACCTTCTTCGAGCACAAGTTCCGGTGTTCGGCCTTGTAGAATTATCTGTTGCTGTATTTCCTTCATTTTTGCTGTTAGTTGGATTTGTTCCTGATGTATATTCCCAAATTCGGCTCTGTTCCATTTCTTTATTTCCTCCTTTAATTGTTTTAGACGAAGTTGAAAGGTATGCATTTTATTTCACCCTCTTATTTGTATTGTGCTCCACCAGTTTTTTACTTTATCCATGAAGCCTGAGTCTCTTAGCCAGAACTGTTCAAAACGGAAAGGTCAGTTATGAGGGCTTGCCTTGACATCAACTTCTAGTCGGATTGGCCAATGATCCGATCCCAAAGTTGGAAGGATTGTTGCTTCAAAGTACTTGTCCTGACTTATAAAAGCTTCCGAGGCGAGAAAGCGATCCAGTCGAGATGCTACCTGGAATCTTTGCCCTCTTTTGTTATTCCATGTAAACTTCCCATTGACCGTTGGGATATCAACTAGCCTTAGGTCTATTATTAGATCTCTGAAGAGTATCATATCAGGGTCTTCCCTTCTTATACCTCCTTTTTTCTCTGATAAATTAAAGATCATATTAAAGTCTCCACCTATCAACCAGTACTGTGCATCATGTAATGTTTTTAGTGTGTGTATACTCTGTACAAAAGCCGCTCGCTCTCCTGGAATTGGGGGTCCGTATACTGCTGATATGAGAATTCTTTCTTCTGCTCCTATTTGTCTGAAGGTTGCTGTTAGGATCCTAGGTAGACTGATCCACCCATCTGCAATAATTTCAGCTGTATTCCATAAGATTGCTAGGCCACCTGAAGTTCCTACTGAATCTATGGCCATTGCTTGGTATTGCAATTTGAAAGACTAGATTATTTCTTCTAGTTTATGTCCTGTTACCTTTGTTTCTTGAACAAGCATGACCTGTGGTTTTTCCTCTTGCAATCTCTTCCTCAAGTTTCTCTGTTTACCCTTACTATTGAGACCCCTTATGTTCCAAGAGAGCACTTTCATTATGCGTGTTTAGGGATTTGTTGAAACACCGTTGTTAACGGCATTATCCTTCCTGTATTTATCAGTGATTCACCTACTAGTTGTATTGATTCTTGCAGCGTTCTACATCCTCTTTTTTTTGTTGGCTTAGGAGGTACTTGCTTCTTACCTATTGTTTGTTCTTTTTCTTGGCTTTCTTTCTGGGCCTGTATTGTGAGATAATTCTCAAATGTCTCTTTATACAGTTTTTTTTATCGGCTGGGATGAAACGGTCATCTAGATTTCTCCATTCAAACAACAGTCGTTTCAGCAATTTTTCTTCTGCACTCAAATCTTCTTTGGGCTGCTCCACCTCCATTGGGGTAAGTTCTGGCGTTTCCTGTTCTTCTTGGGTTTCTGTCTCCTGTCCAGCTTTCCGTTTGGTTGACTGCGGTTTTTGGTTCTCTGCTGCATTCCCTTCTGATTTACCTTCATCTTCATTTTCGAGCATTGTCGATTCATCTTCCTCTTGCGCTGTTGTTGCCTCTCCTTCCTCCTATAGAACCTCATACCTGTTTACCGTAGCCGTTTTTTGAGGGTTTGGCTTTGCTGCTGATCCTGGCCCATTATTCTTTGCTCTTGGAGGTCTTCTGCGGGAGCTAATTGTTATAAACCCATCCTTTGTTTGACGATTTTTCTCATCTGATCCGTTTGCTTGGTGTGGTTGCTGTTGTGATCCATTTAGGGGACAAGATTTGTACAGGTGACCATATTCGTGACAACGTCTGCAGCGAAACGGGATATGTTCGTAATCTAAGAGCTGTAGCCACACTTTTCCTTCATATTCCAGTTCTATCATCTCAGGCAAGGGCTCAGATATATTCATGTACACACATATTCTTGTAAACGATGTGTAGCGTCCATGGGCTGTGGACTCTGCTATTTTAACAAATTTACCTAGCGAATTTCCTATTCCATCCAAAATTTCAGGGTCCCAAAAATCAATGGGAAGCCCGAATAACCGAACCCAAACAGGAGCTGCCAGAAACTGCTCTTGTTCTGGGTTGTAACATTCCTCCCATTGGCGGAGGAAGAGCCCCGCATTGCTGTAGAAATAGGGACCTCCTTCAAAAATGCGTTCTTTATCATTTAAATTTGAAAAAATTACTGTAAAAAATCCTTTGGCCCCAAACTTTAGATCAATGTGACCCTTGGGCTGCCATTTTATTTGAATCCATTTTAATAAATCTTTCTCCGAAGGCCAAATACCTATAAAATTACAGATCAGAGCATGATTCTTCATATAGTGTCTATATTCATCTAACTTTGATGTAGGAATCACAAACCTCGGCTTCTTGGTTGCCCTGGGTAGACATTGACCCTTCATTTTTTCTTGCCAATCTGCTCCTAGAACAGGGCCTGTTCTTTGCTGTGCCGTTGCCTGATGGTCTGAACGCAGCACATGGTCTCCGCTGGTGACATTCCTGTACGTAGGTATCGCCCCTCCTCCGGAGGAGGCAACCATCACTCAGAGCTTGGCCGCCGAGGCAGCTGCCTGTTGTGCCCTTCCTTGCATTCGCGTGTCCGCTCGCTCCTCTCAAACCCTAGTTCCGCTCGCTCGCTCATGTACCAATACTCAGCACTCTCAAAAACGCAATGACGATACCAATAAAAAAAAAGAAATGATTTTTTTAGTTATGTGTTTGATTTAACAATAAATATCAAGGAATAAACTTGTCAGTTCCATATTTTATTTAACATGTAAGCATCTAATATGAATTGGCGTTAGTTTTGTGTTTTAGTTGAACAGTGGCTACCATGAGCAGCTCACTAACTCACCATATTCATTTGAAGTACTGATAGATAGGTATACCTCATTAACATGTTGCATTACATTAAAAATAGTTATTTATGAGAGAAGTCGATAAAAGAGAACTCATAATATAGGAAACTATAACTTGAAATAAGTTGCATGATCTCGGGAGCAAGGATTAAAAACTGTAGTTGTAAGTGGGCGCCCAACGGAAATGGGGTCGGGAATCCTAAGTTAGGTTCCCACCTAAACTCCAGAGTTTCGGTCGAAACTATCTACAGAACAAGCTAGGATTTCCAATCACACAAAATGGGAAGAGAATCAACTTCTTGTGTCGAGGACCCCAATCTCTATCAGGTTTTCGAAGTGTGAAGTAAATAGGAGTAGAAGACTGGAAATATAAAACATAACTTGAATGCAGTTTGATAAAAATAGTCAACTTCATAGACATTTATGAGTATTGTAAACATAAATAAACCCTCGTGAATAGGGTATGAGATTTGAAGAAGCATCTAAACTAAAATTTGTAAACTAGAAAAAGACATTGAAAAACAATATATGTGTGTGTGTGTGTGTGTGCGTGTGTTTCTTACACCACTATTAAAGAATGAATAATGCATAATAGATAACAGACAAGCTCAAAAAATTTAATAAGGTTAATTTATAAATCTATAGTCCACAAACTCGAGCATAACTTAATCAAATTTATACACAAACACATATTCCAACCATTTTTTGTGCAGTTCGAATTCATGGAGACATGGAAACATTTCCAAAACCGTTCAGAACCAAAAATGAAATATATCTCAAAATTCTATAACTTATACAACCTCATGAATTACGAGTCATTACACTTAATGAAATCATTCACACATTCAAAGCCCATAATTCTAATCAAGACCTCGTAACCCTAACTGTAACATCTAGTACGAAGAACAAGAAAATGACTAAGTGCATTGCTGCTCATTACAAGGAAATATCCTGTGACAGAGTGACAAAATTTGCACCAGGAAGAAAAGAAAAATAATACTCCAACGTGAGTGCGGCTGACCTTGTCATGAGAAAAATCAATAATGTAAATATACCAAAGAAACCCTTGGTTACCTTTGGAGCCACAAAGAAAATTCAATAGGGATTCACAGTGAAATCTGGAGGCATATCTTAATAGAAATGAGAAAAAGAATCTCCAAAAACTCATAGAGGCTTTCGTCGTGACTTACCTAGGAAGGGTGACCATTTCTGTAGTGAGTTGCTCTGAGGCATACCTACGGTAGAGATAGAGAGAGAGAGAGAGAGAGAGAGAGAGAGAAGTAACACTTCTAAACCTAGATAACAATTTCATAGAAATAAAAGAATCTACAACGTAATTATATACCAGAGTTACCTAGAGCTAACATAGAAAACCAATACTTGCTAAGCCTTAGATCCATATTCATCACTATAAACAAACCCTTTCCCAAATCTAGACATGGAAGGTGTAACTAAGTTATTAGCAGTTCAACCTCACCAGTAACTAGAATAGAACAACCCGAAGAAGTTAGGAAGCGAGTAATGTACCAGCATGGGAAAGAAAACCCTCACTCTTGAACGAGTTGTAGATCAGTTTTGTTGAAGCAAGACTAGATTGAATGGGAGCCGGAGAAAGGATAGAGTCAAGTAGGTTCCCTAACTGCCTCCTAAAGTCTATACATTGTCTGATCGAGTGGTGCAAAGGTGGCAGTCCGGATGTAGACAAGTGTACCAGGGTATAGTTAGACAATATAGGTTTGAGAATAATTCGAATGACTTTATGAATGGGTAAATATGTAGAAAATATTAATATTATGCTTTATTTGTTGGATGACCAAAACCATAACAATTTATCAATTTACCCAAATTTTCCATATAATAAATCCAAATTTAAAGGTGTTCAAAATACTAAAACCTATATGCATGATTGGTAAGTAATGCTTCTAAGGACCTAAGTTTTTCTTTATTTTAATTTTTGTTATGTGCTATGTTATGGAGTGATTGCATGTTACAATTGGTATCAGAGCCTAGGTTACGACATAGTGGCCAGTCTAAGGAAATAATGTAATAACAAAACCATTCATGTGCACAAAGAAAAGATAAGAGGAGAAAAGGAAAAATGAGAATATGATATGGAACACGAACCTCACAATACAAATGCATTATTGCTGGAAATTGTACAACAATTATGAGTTGAAATGATAAACTTACGAGTCGATAATGGAAGATTAAGGTTGGAGCAGGAGTGAATTATGAAAATTCTTTCTAATAGGAAGAATCATAGAAATCCAAACCCCATTCTAGACAATAAAAATAGAGTCCAGACACAACGATTAAGAGAAGGTAACCCAAAGGAAGAAGGGGGAAGAATAGACCATGAAGAGGAATATGGAAATGTATCAGGTGGTAGGGGAACAAAAAGGAAGAAAGTTGAGCTGCAGGGGGGATTTAATAAGATTAAACCTCCATCATTTGGTGGGGAAGTAGAGGAGGTAATAGTGGCCTGGATAATTAACATGAACAAATATTTCGAGATCTATGATTACGATGATAATTTGAAAGCTAGGCTATCAATCAACCAATTACAAGGGAAAGCAACCTTATGGTGGGAAGAGATTAAAACAGTATCAAGCACTAATGAATAGGAGCTAACCAAGGAAAAATTTCAGAAGCGTTTCAAATAAAAATATTTAACACAACATTTTTATGATGAAAAAGCTAAGGGATTTCATGATTTAATATTGGGGTAGAAGAGGATGGTTGAATTTTTAGTGAGGTTTACTTCTCTTTTAAGGTATGTACTCTATATCCGAGAGGAAAAACCTAAGGTACAATGGCTTTTTTTCATTCTACCATTTTTCATCAAAGAGAGGTTGGAGTTCGATAACCCAAGGACAATGGATGAAGATGTTTGAAAACCCTAAATCTGCTATCACTAGATGAAGCAAAAAGGAGAAGGGAGCAAGGGATGGCCCAAAAAAAAGGGATAGAATAATTTCCAAAAGAGAAATAATGTTAGACCATCAGGGGTCAAGACTGCGCATTGGAAGCACTTGAATGGATATGGTAGACAAAATCAGTTAAAGCCTAAGACACTAAATGAGACCTCAGAAGCCAAAGTGTCCAACAAACCATCACTTGGACAGTTCCAGAAGCCACCATTGCAGTTTTGGTGTTCTGGGGAGCCTCATTATTACAAGAATTGCACCCTCTGTGCTAGAACTAAACCAACTATGAATTCTGAGGAAGCTTCTATAGTGGGGGAAGTAGCAAGAAGTATGGTGAGAATTATTGCTACACTAGAAGAGCATGAGGAAGAGTATAAACTTGCCATGGTGGAATTTGAATGTCCCTTGAATAACCATTTTTTATTTTTTTACTAGACCTAGGTGTAAGTTTAAGTTATTTCAGTACAAAAAAAGTTGAACTCTATCATTTGCAAAGGTTTAAGTTTAAAAATTCATGTTTAGTTCAGTTAGCCACCAGAGAAAAAAGGTAGGTGACTCACAAGGTGGAAGATTTCCCTATTGATATAGGAGGGTAAAAGATAAAATTAAATTTGAGTATATTACCCCTA
The DNA here is from genome assembly GCA_034641835.2 of Pinus albicaulis. Classification (NCBI taxonomy): domain Eukaryota; kingdom Viridiplantae; phylum Streptophyta; class Pinopsida; order Pinales; family Pinaceae; genus Pinus; species Pinus albicaulis. Next base: position 478,897,062 of record CM076581.1, on the reverse strand, counting down.
GGATCCTATCATGTACTCATAGGAGTGGATTGGTTATGGGGACCTTGGTCCCTAGTAGATTGCCAAGATAAAACCATTAGTTTCCTCATTGATGAAGGTATAGGGTAGGAAATTGAGGGGATCAGAACAACCATTAAACTGTAGCCTATTACTTCTAATCAGTTACATAAATGTATTCATAAAATCCAACAGATATATGCGGTTCAATTAGGCTTTAATAATCCTAAATATAAGAGAACCACCTTGGAGTAGATTCCAGTGGTTAAGGAAATTTTAGATGTTTTCCAAGAAAACATTCCAGGATTACCACCGAAAAGAGAAGTTGACTTTACCATAGTGCTCACTCCTGAAGTAGCACCCGTGTCAAAAACTCAATTACTCAATGAGTATACCTGATTTGACTGAACTTAAAATTCAGATTCAGGAGTTGTTGCGCAAATGATACATCCACCCAAGTGTGTCACCTTGGGGAGATAAAGTATTATTCATAAGGAATAAGGATGGCACCTTGTGATTGTGCATTTATTATCGATAATTGAACAAGTTAATGATAAAAAACAAGTACCCATTTCCAAAAATCCTTGATTTGTTTGATCAAGTTAAGGGAGAAACGATATTTTCCTAAATCGACTTAAGGTCAGGATATCACCAAATAAAAATAAAATAACAGGACATTTGTAAAACAACATTTAGGACTCAATAAGGTCATTATGAATTTATAGTGTTTCCATTTGGGCTTACTAATTACCAGAAAAAAATTTATGAGCCTAATAAATGATATCTTCATCCTTATTTAGACAAGTTTGTTCTGATTTTTATTAATGAGGTCCTTATATAATCAAGAATTATGAAGGAACATAAGGAGCACCTCAAGGTGGTATTACAAACTTTAAGAGAAAATCAACTCTATGATAAGTTTAAAAAGTGTGATTTTTACCAGGAACAAATTCATTATTTGGGCCATGTAATCTCATTTGAGGGTATAGCAGTCGACCTAGAAAAAATTAAAATTATTATGGAATGGCCTATCCCCTAAAATGCGGTGTACATTCTATCTTTTATGGGTTTGGATGGATATTATTTCCATTTTATAAAGGGGTTTTCAAGAATATCTTACCCCATTACCTTGTTACAAAATAAAGGAAAAGTGTTTAAATTGACAGCAGAATCTGAGCACATTTTTTAGCAACTAGAAAAGTTGCTAACAATAACCCCTGTGCCTAATATAGCAGATCCGAAGAAATAATTTATGGTTTGCATGAATGCATGTAAAGAAGGTGTTGGGGGAGTATTAATGCAAGAAGACAAGTTAATCACATATGAATCTTGTAGTTAAAGTAGCATGAACATTAATATTCTTCCTATGATCTAGAACTAACCACAATTGGTCATGCATTAAAAATGTGGTGGCATTATTTGCTAGGTAAGAGATTCCTCTTGTTGAAAGATCATAGGAGTTTTACCGGTCATTCCAAACGAGCTTATTTAAATGATCACCAAGCTAGGTGGACAACATTTTTGAACGATTTTGATTTCGAGATAAGGCACTTGAAAGGAAAGGAGAACCGAGTGGTCGATGCATTAATTCAAAAGGTGCATCTTTTGTATGAATTTTCGTTCAACTAGGTGGAATTTAAACTCTCCAATCATATTAAGGAAATTGCTTTCAAAGTCCCAGAATACGAATTTTTGTGGCAACAAACCAAACAGCCCAAAGTTTCTAGAAGAGTTTTGTGGTATGATATAAATCACGATAATCTGCTGACATTTAAAGGAAGAGTGTATATTCCCAATCATATAACTTTTAAACAATTTGTATTAGACGAATTCCATCAGAATCCCTATAGAGCCCATCCTAGATATAATAATTTTTTTTCTGCTATTAAAAAGTATTATTTATGGTCGGGCATGAGGAAGGAAATTACAGAATATTTTTTCAAATTCTTAGAGTATGAGAAGGTTAAGGTTGAGCACCAACATCATGGTGGTCTTCTCCATCCTCTTCCTATTCCTTAGTGGAAATAAGATACAATTACCTTATATTTTATCATGGGATTTCCTAACACCAAAAAGAAAATTGATTACATTATGGTAGTAGTAGATAAATAAAGTAAAGAAACCCGTTTTATTTGTACCAAATCCACTTGTAAAACTATGGAAATCACATAAATGTTTATGAAATATATTTTTTAGTTTCATGGGATGCCTAAGGTTGTAATTTTGGATAGGGATGTCAAGTTTACTTCTGCATTATGGAAATCCATTTTCACCAAGTTGGGTAAACATATCCAGTTCAACATGGCTTACCATCCACAAATGGATGGGAAAACTAAGGGACTGAATCAGGTCCTAGAAGATATGTTAAGGATGTATGTAATGCAACAACCAAAAAAGTGGGAGGAGTACCTGCACCTAATAGGATTTTCATATAATAAAAGTTATCATGAATCCCTACAGATGAGCCCTTATGAAGTATTGTATAGAAATAGGTGTAGGACACCTAAAAATTGGAGCAACCCTGAAGATAAATTGATCTTAGAGCTTAACATGTTGGTAGAGATGGAATAAACCGTAAAGAAAGTACGACAAAATTTTGAAAGTGTCGAGGATCGACAAAAAAAATATGTAGATAAGAAAAGGACTTATAGATAATTCCAAGTAGGAGAGCATGTTTATGTGCATATTAAACCCCAGGAAAACACTCTAAGGTGTGGTGTCTGTGCCAAATTGGCACCCTGGTATTGGGGACCTTTCCATATATTGGAAAAAGTGGGACCTATAGCCTATCAACTTGTGTTATTGAGTCATATATGGGTCCATAGTATATTTCATGTTTCCTTACTAAAGAAATGTATCTATGGTTTTAGGCGTGTAATTAATTAGAAGGATGTGAAGGTAAGATTAAAGGGAGTAAAAAAAGATATAGTATAATTTTATTTCCTTTTAAGATAAAAGTGTATGTTAAATTAGTTAGAAGAATGACAACAGAATTTTGTTGTGTGATAGGGCAAACCAGATGGAGAATTCCTGGTAGATCCCCTGTGTATTCCCAGTCAAAGAGAGATAATGTTACAGAGGAAATTTATCCCCCAGATTAAAGTGCAGTAAAGAAACTTTATCCCCGAACAGGCCACCTGGGAGGATGAATATTTTATGCAACAAGAATACCCTAACCTATTCCATTGGGAAAATAAAAACACCAGGGACAGTGTTTTGCATAAGTTGGGAAATATGTAACATCCATAGTAATGTAAATAATGTTATTATTGTCAGTTATTTTCTTTACAAGCTAAGATTTCATAATATGAAAACTCAGATGACCAAATAATGGTTAGAAGAATTATTAATTTTGTTTTTGGATCTTAATAGAAAATGAGACAAGTTTTAGAACTCCTGGAAAGACCCTAATGAATTATAAATAACTTCCATACAGTTATGGCGGTTGTATTTCTCTCTTCCTTGGAGATAAAATATCTCAAATGGAAGGGTAAAGGGTTATTTGGTCTTTATTTTCGGATAAATCACCATCAGGAAGAGGAACATCGAGATAATAAGAAAGAGGATACAACTGTGCAGAGTAATTCTGAGTTAGACAAGAGCCAATGGAAACTTCGTTGCAGGTTAAGGTCTGTGATTTTTAGGTTGGGGAAACCATGAAGCCTGTAGATAGATCCGATTAAGGATCACTGCTGATATAATTGGTTTAAGAAGTATAGATCTTGGGGGGAGAACCATACATAATTTTTGTACTTATTCGAATGGAGGAGACGTCTTTCCTATGGAGAATCCTAACGAGTGAAATTTTTCACAGATAAGTAGTGTTTTCCTTTATGCTATATGACGTGTTTGTGAATAACTGGGTACATAATATCTATTAATGAACTGCCAGATCTCTATTTGATTCTATAGTAAATATCAAAGAATTAATTTGTCAGTTTTTTGTTTGATTCAATACTAAATATGAAAAAAATGAAATTTTCAGATTTGTGTTTGATTCAACGGCGAATATCAAGGAATGAATTTTTCAGTTCCATATTTTACTAAATGGATAAGCATCAAATATGAACTAGCAGAAACTCTGTGTTTTATTTGAATAATGGATACCCTAAGTAGTAAACTAACTTTTCTAGCAGTGATCACTAGGAAGAACTCATTAACCTGCTACATTACGTTAGAAATATTTGTTACTGATATAAGTTAATAAAAGAAAACTCAGAATATAGGAAACTAGAACCTAAAATAAGTTGCATGATCTTGGGAGAAAAGATTAAAAATTTTACCGATATCTAGGTTCCCAAAGACAATGTGGTCGAGAATCCTGAGTTAGGTTACCAACTCAATTCTGGAGTTTCGATTGGAATTGTCTATAGAATGAGAAATAATTTCCAACCATAGCACATGGGCAAAGAATCAAGTTCCTGTTTCAAGGACCCCAATATTTGTCGAGTGTTTGAACTATGAGGTAAATAGGAGTAGAAAATCATAAATGACAAACATAACTCGAGTTTAGTTTAATAAAAATAGTCGACTTCACATATATTTATGAGTCTTCTAAATAGAAATAAACCCACATGGACAAGGTACCAGATTTGAAGAAATGGCTGAATTGAAATTTGTAAACCAGACAGAGACACTGGAGAACAATATATATATATATATATATATATATATATATAGATATATATATATATATATATATATATATATATATATATATATATATATATATATATATATATACTTCTTACATGAGTAAGAAAGAATGAATAATCCATAACACACAAAAGATAAGCTCGAAGAAATTGAATAAAATTCTATGATGTCAACAATAACTTAACTAAATTTATACACAAAAACATAGTCCCACCCTTTTCTATGCAATTTAAACTCAGAGAGACATGGACACATTTCTAAAACCATTCGGAACCAAAAAGAAAATAGACTCTCAAAAATCTATAACTTTTACACGCTCATGAATTAACAGTCATTACCCTTAATGAAATAGTTCACAATTTTAAACCCCAAAATTCTAATCAATACCTCATAACACTATCTGTAACATCTAGTACCAAGAACAACAAAATGACCAGGTGCATTGCTGTTAATTACAAGGAAAGATCATGTGATAGAGTGATGGAAATTACACCTAGAGGAAAATAAAAACAATACTCCAACTTGAGTGCAGTTGGCCTTAGCGAGGGAAAAATCAGCAAAGTAAATATCCCAAAGTAACCCTTAGTTACCTGCAGAGCCATGAAGAAAGGTCAGTAGGGATCCACAATTAAATCTAGAGGAATATCTTAATATAAATTAGAAAAAGGAACTCCAAAAACTCAAAATTTTTTCCCCACAACTTACGTAGGAAGGGTGACCACTTTTGCAGTGAGCCATTACGAGGCATACCTGCGATAGAGAGAGAGAGATAAGGCAGAATTCTAATCCTAGATAACAAATGCAGCGAAACAAAAGAATATTTAACGTAATTATGGGAAATTATTATGGACTATATTTACGTGGAGCTAAGAAAAATAATACTTTCCAAGCCTGAGATCCATATTCGTCACTGTAAACAAACCCTCACATGAATTTCGACATGGAAGGTGGAACTTATTTATTAGTAGTTCAACCTCACCAGCAACCAGAATAGATAAACCTAAATAAGTTAGGAAGTGATCAATGTACCAACATGGGAAAGAAAACCCTCACTCTTGAACCAGTTGCAGAAGGGTTTCGGTGAAGCGAGACGAGACCAAATGGGATCTAGAGCAAGGATTGAGTTAGGTATGTTCCCTAATTTCCTCCTGCAGAGTATACACTATCCGATCAAACGGTGCAAAGGAGATGGTACAGATGTAGACACGTATCCCAGGGTACAATTCGACAAGGCATGTTCGAGAATCATCTGAAAGACTTTATGAATGGGTAAATATGTAGCAAAGTATTAATATTATGCTTTATTTATTGCATGACCCAAACCATACAAATTTATCAATTTACACAAAATATCTATATAATATATCCAATATTCAAGATGTATGAAATACTAAAATCTCTATGCACCTTTGGTAAGTAATGCTTCTAAGGACCTTAGGTTTTCTTTGTTTCCTATGTGTTTTGTTATGGAGTGATTCCAAGTTAAAAATAATTACTTTTTCATTTAATTATACATCAAGTTTAAAGTATTAATAAATATTAATATTCCAAAATGTATATGAAAGTCGATATTGAAATCTAATATCGATACATCTCATGGATATATATTTCAAAATTTTGGTAAAATATATTGTTATATGATTGATCTAAGTGAAAATATTGGAGCTATTCATTTGTAAGGTTTATTTTAAAGTGGGTTCCATTTTGATTTAAAGTTTTGAAATTTTAAAAACATGATTGTTATATTAAATAGTCATTTATGAGGAAAATTTTGCAAAATGAAATTTCCCATCTTTATCTTCCTTTTATAATTGAAGCACTCTCCAAAAATGAAAAATTCACCTTAATTAAAATTTATACGAAAAAAATTCAAACATAATCAAATTACTATCAATTTTTTATTACCATGGTAAGAAATACATATCAAATAAAATTCCATATATATATATATATATATATATGAATATTGAATAAAATATATATCCTTTATGAAAATCAAATTTATATTGGACAATTCTACACAAAATTCACCTCTAGATTAATTTTTTTTTAAAGAAATTATATATTTATTACATAGATGACATGGTGTTATTGTTTTCAATCCTAATAATTTATATTTCATGAAATTTTGATAATAATTAAAATATCATATAACAAAAATATTTAATAATAAATTTAATTTAATAATGAATAATTTCTCATCCTTATTTATAAGAAGTTGGGGAAACATAGGGCATGGAAATATTGATACTGACTAATACCTTTTCCATAGATACTCTAAGATGTGTGTAAAACCACACCAATAATTCAAGAAGTGCTTTGAGTCTCGGAGAATCGTCCCGTGTAATTTATAATAATGACTTTTGGTACACGAAATTGTCCAAAAAGTATACAAAGTGGAGATACGAGGCATTTCATCAAATCTTTATTTACATAGTAGAGATACTATCATAATCCCATGATACCAACACACTCATTTTTAGGTGACTAGACTTTAAATTATGTTACACAGTGGATGTTTTTACCGTGGAAATCCCACAAGAAATGAATATAGGTACAATGGATAGGATCCCAACATATTTGTACTACAAAATATTTGGTTGGATTATTTTCCACTACTATACCATGATTTAGTAAATATGTGCTAGACTATCATAGGCTTTCCTAGTACTATTTGATGCTTTATTTTGGTCACGACTTCCCATTGTTGGTGTTTTGCCATGAAATCTAAAAGAAACCCATCATCTATGAATATGTTTAGATCTGATACAGTTTTACAGGGCTGGTGAAAGAAGCCTATACAGTCTTCACATGCCTACTGGTAGTTTGATTGGAAGTATATGGGGTCCATAGGAGTTTTTTAGATGTCGAACCATGCCCACCATTCTTTTAAACAAGTCATTCGATGTAGAAGTTGGGTGACAAAAAATGATCCAAATTTTAGGTTTGTATAATAGATTCCATCTAATTTTTCTCTACAAAGGTGTAAAGAACACCCCACCATAAATTTTTATATACAGAAAAATCATAAACAAAATCAGGAGAAACAAGTTATGGATTATTTTGTGGCCATAGGAGTATTTGATAAAATTTTGGATCTCTGGTCCTATTTATCACAAAATATTTGTGAAAAAATATTAAATTTTCTTTCTTCTCTCTATATTATATTTAGATCTATGAAATGAAGATTTAGGGCATCTTCTACTAGGTTTTCCATGTGTCTAGAATGGTAAAAAACCATGTCATGGATCCATTTGCTAGACCTTGGTTAAATATTGAATTATGGAACTAGATGTTTTAAATCTCCATGATATTGGAGATTTGCGTCTAATACCTGCATGTTTCTAAGCTGCCAAGTTGGTTTCGAGGAATTCATATAGTCTTTCCATTTCATGGAGTCCGGAATTTCTTGGAAAGTTTCATGATTCTACATAACATCCCATTCTGTGACTATGACCATTAGATGAGTTTGTTCTTAGAGATTTTCCCTACTAAGAAAATTAGGAATGCTATTATTTCTATCCTTAATATGTTCTATATAAAAATCAAATTTTGAAAACAAGGCCTGATGTCTAGCAATTTTTTATTCTCTCGACTTTTTAATATATTTGGATAGGAATTTTTTCATAGCAGAAGCATCAGTCCTTAAAAGAAACTTCTTATTGACTAGATGTATATCAACTTTGTCTATGCAATTCCAAGCTCCATTTACTTCCTTTTCAATAGTGGAATAATTCTGCTCAGTGGGATTCTACAAACCAGAAGCAAATTGTATAATATGTTCTTTTCCATCTTTAACTTGTTTGAGAACACCACCCCAACCAAGATCATCGACATCTTATTCAAAAATTTTAAATAAAATTTCATCAGAAACATATAATATAGGAAGAAAATTTACCTTTCCTTTGATCTTTCTACAACAATTGTATGGGCTTCAGTACATGGGCTTGGACTTTTATGTAGTCTCTAGTTTAAGAATTTTCTATTATGCACATATTTTTTGTAGAAATTGCAGACATAGTTCAAACATCCTAGAAACCTATAAAATTGTCGTTTGTCTTTTATTTCATCCGGGAATTTATCAGCAAATGTGATTGCATGTTGTTGCAAAGTAATTTTCCCATTTTCTATCACATGACCAAGGATTTTAATCTTGTTTGAAATATTTCCATCTTTATTTTACTCATGTCCAGTCCTCTTTTATTGACTATCTTCTTGAATTTGTACAATTTTTTTGAAATGCTCTTCTAATGTTTTATAGAAAAATAACACATCGTCAATATAAACAATCAGTTAATCAAAATAATGATTGAATACTTGATCCATGACCCTCTGAAATTTTGAAGGATCATGTTTAAGCCTGAAGGGAATTACATTCCATTTATAATGTCATGAAGGTATGCTAAAAGCGGTTTTTGTTGTGTAACCAGCTCCAAAAATAGAAGAAAAGAGATATCAACGCCTTAGAAATAAGCCACTTCGAGGGGGAAACATCCAATACATTACATAAATGAACAATTATTGGATACTACAATTTACAAAAACACCTTTCTATATATAGGAGTCCATATGGCCATAATGTAATCCTAGTGGGCCACAATGTAATCCTAGCCGACCTAACAATAATAATTTAAGGGCACAATAATAACAAAATGGGGGTTACAAGGGTACAATAATAACAATAAGGGGGTTACACTAATAACAATAAGGGACTATACTAGTAATATAGGGACCCAACATGCCCCTCTCCTTCAAAAAAGTGTTGTCCTCAACGCTTGAGTAGCTCTGGGTGCTTCTGTATAAACTTCTCATCCTCCCATGTAGAATCTTCAGTGGGTAAGTTCTTCCACTTGATGAGATACTCTGAAATTGATCGATTCCGTAGCTATCGAGTTCTTGTTTCCGTGACCGCTTCAAGTTCCAATATGATTTTTCCTTCCTCATCAAGTTCTGGCAATATTGTTTGAACTGGAAGATTTTCACCTATAACCTTCTTTAAGCATGAAACATGGAAAAACGGATGCACTCGCGAAGAAGCAGGAAGCTCCAATTTGTATGCCATAGTACCAATCTTTTGCAACACCTTGTAAGGACCATAGTACTTTGGCGATAATTTATTATCCTTCTTAGCTTGCTTGAGGGACATTTGTTCGTATGGTTGTAGCCGTAAAAATACCCAATCTCCTACATCAAAACTTCTCTCGCTGCGATGTTGATCTGCCTGTTGTTTCATTCGATTTTGTGCCAAATTAAAGTTATCCTTTAAGAGTTGGAGAACTTCTTGCTGATGCTCGATGTGATCTTCCACTGCTTGAACCTTCGAATTTTCCCTTAAAGATGATGTGATGGATGGTGGATGATATCCATAAAGTGCCATAAATGGGGTCATTTTTGCTATAGTATGGAAGGAAGTGTTATACCACCATCCAGAGAGAGGTAACCACTTGACCCATTGTGTTTGTTTATCATATACAAAACAACGAAGATATCCTTCCAAAAATTTATTTACTATCTCAGTTTGACCATCAAATTGATGATGATAAGATGAGCTATGAGCTAATTGAGTACCCAAACAAAAAAATAACTCCTTCCAAAAATTTCCAATAAAAATGGGATCTCTATCACTCACAATAACCCTTGGGCTTCCATGTAGCTTTTGAATTCTATCCATAAATGTAGTAGCAACTGTACTTGCTTTAAATAGATGAGGTAATGCACAAAAGTGTGCATACTTGGTAAGTCTATCAACTACCACCATGATGACACTCTTTCCTTTAGACTTAGGTAAAATTATGATAAAATCCATTGAAATCTCCTCCCAACGTTGACTTGGAATGGATAAAGGTTGTAGAAGTCTCAGGGTCTTAATTGTCTCAACTTTATTCTGCTGGAAAACCAAGCATTCTGCCACAAACTTTTGAATATCAGATTTAAGGCCATCCCAAAAAAATTCTTTCTTCACCCTGTGGTAAGTCTTTAAAAATCCTGAGTGTCCTCCTAAAGGAGAAGTATGAAATTTCAGAAGAATCTTTCGTTTTAGTTGGGAATTCTTACAAAGAGATAAACTATATTTGTACCATAAGGAATCATTTTTCCAACTAAATGTATCAGATGTACTAGGATATTGCTGCAACTTTTGAATGTGTGTCCATACATCTTTGTCCTTCTTCCATTCATCTCTTGCTTCGGTTATCCAATCTGGTTGGATAATAGAAATGGCACAAAGCAATGCTTCCACCTCTTCATTCTTTCTTGAGAGTGCATCTGCAACAACATTAATCTTTCCATTTTTGTAGATTATTTCAATGTCATAACCCAAAATCTTTGTGACCCATTTTCGCTGCTCTTCTGAAGATAGTCTTTGTTCCAAAAAGTGTTTAAGACTATCATGATCAGTTTTTACCTTGAAGTGTCCTCCCATTAGGTAAGTTCTCCATTTCTTTAGTGCATGCAATATTGCTAACATTTCCTTCTCATAAATAGGTTTCTGTAAATACTTTCCTTTGATTGGACGACTTTCAAAAGAAATGAGTCTTCCTTCCTGCATTAAAACAACACAAATTCCATTTCCTGAGGCATCACATTCCACAATAAAGGTTTTTGTGAAGTCTGGCGTAGCTAAAACTGGTGCTAGGCACATTGCCTCTTTAAGATGTTCAAAGGCATTAGTTGCTTCAGGAGTCCATGAAAATGCATCTTTCTTCAACAATGTTGTTAGAGGTGCTGCTATTCTCCCATAATTATTAAAAAACTTGCAATAATACCCTGTTAACCCGAGAAATCCTAGCAACTTATTTATGGTTGTGGGGACTTTCCATTCCTTAATGGCTTTAATTTTGTTAGGGTCTACTTTAACACCCTTGTGAGATACAATATGACCCTGATATTCCACCTCTTGTACTACAAAGAAACATTTGGATGTTTTTTCATATAATTGTTTCTCCTGCAATAGTTTGAGCACCCTGTCAACATGTTCAACATGATCCTTCCAAGACCTGCTATAGATTGGTATATCATCAAAAAATACCAGCACAAATTTTCTAAGGAAGGGTTTGAAAATGGAATTCATCAACCCTTGAAATGTAGAAGGTGCATTGGTAAGGCCAAAGGCATGACCAAAAATTCATAATGACCCTCATGAGTTCGAAATGCTGTTTTTGGAATATCTTCAGTCTTCATTCTAATTTGATGATATCCCGAACGAAGATCCAACTTGGTAAAATAAATTGCTCCATGTAATTCATCCAATAATTCATCAATCACAGGAATGGGAAATTTATCTTTAATGGTGAGTTTATTGAGCTCCCTATAATCCGGACACATTCGCCATGATCCATCCTTCTTGTGTACCAATACTACAGGAGCAGAGAAAGAACTTTGACTAGGTTTAATTATACCCGCCTCTAACATTTCTGCAATCATGCGTTCAATTTCGCTCTTTTGGAAGTAAGGATATCTATAAGGCCGGATGTTTGGAGGAACACTTCCCGGAATCAAATGAATAGCATGATCATGATCACGAATAGGTGGGAGTCCTTTGGGAGTTTCAAACACCTTGGAATGATTGTCCAAGACTTGTTGGAGATCTGTAGAAATAGATGATTTTGATGTTGGAACTTCGAGTGAGCATAATTGTGCAATTACACCTCGTTGTTCTTTATTTAGAAGCTTTTTCATGACATTAGAGCTTATTATCTTTCCTGGCTTCCCTGCAATACCCTGTAATTCGACTTCCTTTCCTTCTGAAAAAAAATTCAAGAAAATTTCTTGAAAATTAACAGCTATTGTCCCCAAAGATTGTAACCATTGTACTCCTAGTACAACATCAACACCTCCTATAGGAATGGAAAGCATTGGACTAGTCAATACATATTCCCCCATGGTTATCTTGATCTTATGGCATTTTCCAGAGCAATTTATAGTTCCTCCATTTGCAACCATCACTTGACATTTTGGTGCTCTGTATTGGAAACAATTTAATTCCTTGGCTACCTTACAATGAATAAAATTATGGGTGCTACCTGAATCAATCAACACTATTGCCTTTTTCTTCTTGATATGTCCTTTTATCTTGAGAATTTGAGGAGTGGTAATTCCTTCCAGTGCATTATACGATATGGTCAGATTCATTTCTTCCTCTTCTAGGGCTGGTTACTGGTGTATATCCTCTTCTTGTTCATTTTCTTCTTCCTCTTCACAATCTATGTAAAATAATTTCTTCTCAGCACACTTATGACCTTTAGTGTATTTGCTATCACAACTGTAGCAAAGCCCCTTTTCTCTTTTTTCTTCCAATTGTTGTGGTGTCAACCTTGTAGGTTGTGGAAATCTAGGAGTAGCAACACTTCCATCTTTATAGAAGTGAGTGGTAGGCTTCCTTGTCGCCATAATTTTACATTCAATTTTTCTTGCCAACCTGAATGCCTTCTCCAATGAATCAGGTTCCAAAACACTAACTTCATGTTGGATGTTATCCTTTAAAGTGCCTATGAAGAGATCAATCCTGTGTTCCTCTGGAATATCAGTTACCCTTATATTCAATTTTTGGAAGTCCTTAATGTGCTCCCCCACTAAACCCTTTTGTTTGAGATTTATCAATTGGCTAAAGGTGTTGCTCTTTGTATCCTAATAATGGGCTATCATTTCCTCCGTAAAAATTCACCAAGTGACAATTTTTTTACGGGAGCAAAGCCATAGATACCATACAAATGTATTTTTTTCTAAATGTAAAGTTGCAATGCGTACCTTTTGTGTGTTTTTTACATTATGGAGATCAAAATATTGCTCCATCTGTAGTATCCATGTTACAAGATCCTTTCCATCAAACTTCCTCATATTCATTTTTGGAATATGGTGGTTCTTCCCGCCAGCATTAGAGTTTATGAAATCACGATTAACATTTATTTTGTTCTCATCATGAGTTTCCTCTACTATCTTTTCACCATTAGGAAACATTTCTTGTATCAACTTTGTCAAACCTTCTATGTATGCTTTTAGATCATTCTTCATGTTTTCCATTTTAGATTCCATGCCAGCTTCCATGTCATCTATCTTAGATTCCACGTCTTTCTTCAAACCATCCATATTATTCTTCACACCATCCATCTTTGCTTCCACGCCTTTCTTCAAAACTTCCATTTCATTTTTTGCTGCTCTTTGCGAGAGCGAAATTTGGTGCACTTGCTCTTGTAATTTTGATAAATCATGTTGCAATTCTTCATCTTCATGAGTCATAGTAGAGCCTTCTGAAGGCTTAATGGGTGTTGAATTATTTTCTGGGAGCATTTTTAAGGCATAATGCGATATCTACTAATATTCCATTGGAATTAATTCAAATTGTTTTTAAACAGGCTATGCAATTTGAAAAAATACACCTTTTCTTGCTTTTAGGAGCTCGATATTGAAATTATATTATCTCTATGATTGCGACTCTTCCAATATCTGAGTAGCACTGAAGTAGCCTCTGAATTCTCTTTTGAGATAGGTTTGCTGATTTTGATTCTCCAGACAAACTTATGTCGATCTCCCACAATGACCTAATTATGGACTGGTTCAATAGAGTGAACTTGTACGATTTGCCACGTGTCATTGTTTCATCCTTCAGCTCTGAAAATGATAGAAAAGAAACCAAATTCCATGTACTTGCGACCAATTTTTACGACACTCCAATCCGATGCTCAGAGAGAGAGTTATGAAGCTTTTCCCACGATCACCTCTTTGAGATGAAATTTTGGAGCCTAAAAAAGCACTACCTTCCACAGATCATATCTCAAAAATATTGTGAACCAATATCTGAAATATTTTGATGATTTTCCTCGATTTCAACCACTTGTAAAAAATTTGAATTTCTAAACCTTCGTAGAAAAAAATTTAAGCGCAAATGCCATGATGACTGTTTAGGAGCCGAAAAAGACCTAACTTCTACAGATCATATCTCCAAAAATGTTGCAAACCAAGCTATGGAATTTTTTAGACACACGTCTCGGGATTTTGGCTTCGCACCTAAAAATTTCGGATTCCGAAACTTAGAAAACAATTTATAGCGAAAAGTCACCGATGACTTGTTTGAAGCAGCGAAACCCTAGAATCCAAAGCTCTGAAACCAAATATTATGAAACTAGCTCAAAAATAGAAGAAAAGATAGATTAAAAACTTAGAAATCAGCCTCTTCGAGGGGGTAACCTCCTTTACATTACATAAATGAACAATTCTTGGATGATACAAATGAAAAAACCTCCTTTCTATATATAGGAGTCCCATGTGGCCATAATGTGATAGTGGGCCACAATGTAATCCTAGTTGACCTAACAATAATAATTTAAGGGCACAATAATAACAAAATGGGGGTTACAAGGGTACAATAATAACAATAAGGGGGTTACACTAATAACAATAAGGGACTATACTAGTATTATAGGGACCTAACAATTTTAAATATGTCTTATTTTTTAATGGATACTTTCCAAAACCCAGACTTCATATCAAATATAGATAAGACTATGGCACTTGATATTCTGGTTATAAAATCCCCCTGATGAGGAATAGGACAAGTGTCATATGCTAATACATTATTGAGAGATCTATAATCTATCACAAGCCTTGGTACTCCTCTTATTTTTTCAGAGTGCTTATTTACATAGAACCCATAACAGTTCCAAGGACTATTGGATTCTATGATCAGTCTCCTATTTAATAGACCTTGAATCTCTTTTTGGAATAAATTTGTATACTCTTCATTCATTGGAATGGCTCCACTTTTACAAGGTTTGCATGTATATTCTTGTTTGTATGGAAATTTAACAAAATATTGCTTCCTATGCCAAAAGGAATTTGGTTCCTCTACACAACATTTTCTTTCTAATTGGTGTCTTAACTCCTCACTTTTTCTTGTCACACTTGATTGTTTTATTTTTTCATCAATCTTGAGGCACGAATTTAACTCCTTGGGTTTTTATAATTTATTATCACGTTGATTTAATTCTTTCATTGTTTGGGTCATAGTTGATATTGTGGGAGTGGATACAAATGGAAGTGTAATGGCCTACATAAAACACTCACTATTTGGCACATAAATAAAGAATCTGGACCTATTATCTTTTAATCTCATTGAACCATGTGGTTCAACAACTGCAAAAAATGAATTTCCCAAAATACAATCTACTAGAATTTTCCCTACTAAAAATTTAACATTCTTGCAGTAGTATTTAAAGTATAATGTGGCTTTTGAGATTTCATATTGGAAATTGAATCCGTGTGCCCCTAAGCCTATGACTTCTCTTCTAGATTTCATCCAATATTTAACAGGGATTGAATTTTTATTTATAACATGTATATATGCTCTTGTGTCTAATAAAGTATTTAGAGAAAATACTTCATTCTGAATTTTAATTTGGATAATTACATGATACTACTCATGTTGTACAACGATTATTTTAATATTAGAAAATCCTTTAAAATATTCAGAATTAGTCTCATAGATTTCTACTTTTGGATTATTTTTAGGGAAATTTTGTGCTTCTGAGAACATAATGTCTCCTTCTATCAATTTCCCATTTTCTAATCTAGAGACTTCATTTTTAAGCTTACCAATTTCCCTTTTCAAATTATGGTTTTCATGACTGACTTCATTGAGAGTAAGGGTTCTTTGTTTGTCTTGTTGATGCCTTTTTTTGGAAAGATTTTGTATTATTTTCAAATGATACATCAACAAAAATGGATTTTGGAGCAGTACCTTTATTTGTAGAGGTAGATGAAGAACCTTGATTTTTAATCTTTTTCTACAAAAATGTTTAAATTATTTTTTCTTTCATCTCACCTTCTAGTAACATTTTAATCCTTTCTAGCACTTTTTCTTCTCATCATCAGTGATATGAGCCAAGAAAACTTGTAGATTTTGATGTGGTGTTGGATCTTCTTTATAACTGTATTCAGAATCAGATTCTAAAATACTGCAGTGGAAATCATCAGAGTCTATACAATTACACTTGTCAACAAATAAAACAACATCATCATCTAAAGACTTTGACTCAAAAATACTGAAACTTGATGTTTTAGTTGAAGTACAAAAATCTTGTCTCAACATGTGTACTTCTTTGATATGGAAATTAGGACAATTTTTTGTTTTGTGAAATTTAGAGCCACATTTATAACATTGGATGTGAACTATTGTATTTTTATCTTCCCTCCTTGCCCTTTCTTGTTGGATTTTCTGTGCAAATTCTTGAGATGTTATCCCTTTATGCAATCTAGAACCTTCTCCTTTTGGAAATCTATTTAAAGTGTGGCCTTATTGTTGACATAGCCAACAAGTAAGTTTGTTACATGCCTCTTGTGTGTGTGTTCCAAGATGGATATCATGAGGACTGTAATAGTGAGATCTTGGAATTATTATGTAGTAGCCTTTGTTTGAATTTCTTCTATATTTTCTAGGAAGTGGAGAATGATTGGCCTTCTTTTGGAATTTTTCTTTATGGATTTCTTCATATTTTTTCTATGTACAACAATATCTTCTAATGATAATCTATACTTATTAAAAATTGATCCATTGTTAGAAAATAAGGATAAGTTTTGCATAGAAGTATTCACCTTCATATTTGTACACAAACCAAATAGAGCTATAGTTGTAATATAATAAATTTCTCCCCAAGGGTAAGATTCATATGGGTTTTGGAAAACTTATTGAATCTTCAAATAATCTACAAACTTGGAGGGAATGGTTGCAAGATGTACTTGTTTCCACAAGAGGCTTTTTTTGTCTTTTACCTTGTATATTATTTGGGCCCAATCTCTGTGGAAATCATCATATTGAGTCATCTTTTTACATTTTAAATTCATCAATACCATTGAATTCTTATCTAAAATTTCAATTTCAACACCACACCAATGTTTAATGATGATTGATATTCGTGCTAAAATCAAGTTATCATGTAGGACCTCATCATATTTCATTACAACATCACTTGCTTCATATTTTACTACTTCTTCTTCCATTTTATCAATAAGTGCAGGGGAAGATTCAAATTCCCACCATCTCTGAATGGTACCAGTGAAGCATTGGATTAGGGTCTTATAAGGTTCAACTTCCATTTTTCATTTCCTACACATCAGTTTGTATTCTTTGAACATTTGATCTATCATATTCCTAATTTTTCCTGAGCTTAGATTATCCACATTCCATTGTTTGTGAGCATCTGGAAGAAATGTTTGTGACTCAGGAAATTTACCTTTACCACTTAGATCATGGACACGATTTCTAGAGAAATGGCTTTCCAAATTCTCATATACTAGAAAAAGATGAGAATCAAAAGAAGACTAGGGTTTTTATGGATTTTATTTTGGGAATAGAGTAGGGAATCTATCAATTGATTTTTGGGTATGATGTATAGGAATATGATTTCTAAACAACATAAAATCAGGGATGTATATATCTTTGGTGGAAATGGTTAGCATGTCAAACTTGGGGGATAAATCTTGTATTTTCTCTCAGGTTTAAGGAAACCCATGCTAACCTCTTTTTCAATCTCTTCATATTGATCATTTATCTTTTCTGGAAAATACATTGTAGCTTTAGTTCCTTCTCTGAAAAACCATTCTAAAGTAGATAAAAAAAACTAAAATGCATTTAGATTATTATTCACATCATTTATAGAAGTTCGCAAAGACTCAATCTGTTCCTTTTGAGAATTATGGGTTGAAGAGTGTATTTATAGTCCTTTGAGAGAAGTATTAATTCAATTTATCTGCTCACATACTTGTTGTATTCTTCCATGAATCATTGTGGAAGAGTCATCTTTAAAGACTAGGGTAGAAATGTTTTCTATATTACTCTTTTCTCCTAGAATAATACCTCTGTAAGGTGGGAAAACAGATGAAGATTCAATCTTGGAACCATCATAAACTTCCCACTTAAGCTTAATGGAGGTTTAAACGGACATCATTTGTACATTTGTGTCTTCTTTCTTCTTTCTCCATTCATAGAAGGAGATCCATAAGTTTGTTTTACTTATGTAATATTTCCACTCTAATTAGAGATTTTGTTTTTCTTCTATGGATGTAGTCATACTAAACTCATTTAAATTTGTGTGTGTAAACATATACCAGTTCAACATTTTATTCATCGATTCATTGTCTACTTTATGTTTTCGACATCCTTCCATTTAAAAAAAAGAATTTATACATTCCAGGCTTGAAAGGCTTCTTCAATTCTTTATAAAAAATATTGTGAAATACACAAAGTGGTATGAGGTCATCCATTTGTTCAAAAAATCCCAATCCATACCTAGGCATACGAGGTCTCTCATTTTGCTAAATATTTCTTTATGTCTAATATTTTCATACATTTCAATAATAATAATTATATAACTAGTATCACAAAATAATGATATAAAAGGTATCACAATAAATAAAATTATATAATAACTCCAACCATATGAAGCCTACAACTTCAATTATTAGTCATTATAAGTGATAATTTCAAAATAAATAATTTCCATTTAAAATAAATGATATAAGCAAAATCTAACCATATGAAGCGTACAAATTCAATTATTAGTTATTATAAAGTTGGATTATATCACTTACATATTGATGATTTCAAATTTATTTTTCAAATAAATTATATTTTATAATAATTAATTTTTTATTTATTTATAAATTCATTAGAAAATAATTAAAAAATATTATTATCTCAAATTATGTATAAATGTTTATACGAAAGTATAATACTAATATAAAATATCTATTTCATATATTTAAAAACATTGTTATATGATTTTATTATTATTATTAGTATGAAGAAGAAGTTATTAATGTGTAGGTTGATTTTAATATGATTTAAAGTTTTGAAATTTCATATTAAATATTCATTTTTGAATTAAAATTATGTGAAAAAACAAATCTCAATTAGTATTTCTTTTCTTAAATTAAGTTATTTTGAAAATGAACAAATCATCTTAATTAAATTCTATATGAATAAGTGACACTTAATAAACCTAGTATTTAGTGTCTCTTTTAGACTACCATGGTAAGAAATAGATATCAAATTAAATTTTATTATTTATATATATGTGTTTTTGTCATATCTGAACATTCCATAAAATATTTCATTGTATTTTAAATTACATTTCATTAATTAAAAGGGTAGAAAGGGCATAAGTAATTTTAAGATGAACCTTAACCTTTAATTTGAAGCTATTAATAAGAACATTCCAAAGTATTTCATGAAATTAAATCTCCACCATCCATTTAATAATTATTAATAATTAAATGACAATTTTAAATTTTGTGTATACTTATCAACATAATTATTATATCATAAAATATTTATTAAATTTTAATAACAAATATACTTTTTAATAATAAGTAAAACTCCAAAAATTATGAAAACAAGTTATTACAATAATTTCCAATTAAAAAAAAAATATGACCTAAGAGAAATTAAAAAAGAAAAATAAAAAAATGAAATAAAGAAGTGCAACTCCAATTATTACCTATAAATAATATGGATTATATCACTTACATATTAATAATAATAATTTTTTATGATATGTTTTTTTATTGTCAAGTTGTTTATGATCCTCCAGGTTTTACCTCTGGCTTGAGGAGCCAAAACCCAACTGCACATAGTCCATCAAAGTCACTCAAGAATCCCATCTGACTTGGGCCACACGAGCCCTAAGTTGACTGCATATTTTAGCATGTATCATCCCCCTAGCACAGTGCACAACCACCCCCCGTGAGGTTTCATCCTGGTTTGGCTTGCTAATGAGGTCCACCCTCAACCAATTGTGCTCATGAGACTTGAAAATATTTTATAGTAATTTAAAATAATTAAAATTTTCTATTAATTTATAATTAATTTTAAAAAATTAAAAATTATTATTTTTTCCAAGGAAAAAAGCTGTAAATTTATTTATAAAAACAAAAATAAAAAATTTACATGTTATATATGCACTTCAAGATCACATTTAGGATGAATCTACGTAGATCCATACTATGGAAAAAAGTATACAAAAAACCATCTTGACACATGGTCTATATCCAAAATACAATAACCCCTATGGAGTGTCAGAGAATACCATCTATATAGATAACTTCCATACAAAAACCAATCCGTGAAATTTTTTAAAGATAGCTAGAAATTTTAAACAAATATACTGTATCGTATACCAAAATCCATGCAATATGAGCATATGATAATATGTAGCAAAAAGTGCTAACAGAGAAAAAAAATATAAAAATGTACCTCAACCGAGTCCATAAATGTCCAATGATAAAACTGGTAAAGAGTATCATTTAATATTTCTTTAATAAGCCACTGTCCTAGATCCAACTATAGTGCATGTTAGCCTCAAAGTTGTGTTCCATTAATATATGAGAACAATAGAAATAAACAAATGAATGTTGTAATATCAATACATCCTCAAAAATGTGAATAAGTTCTAAACAATGACATTATTAGATGACATTAACTGAGTTGATAATCAATAAAGATTCTCCAAAGAACTAAACTATCACATCCCTTTTCCCATTCAATACCAAAAGAGAGCGACAAAAAAACAAGTCAACTAGATTGTTTGTGCCCCACCCAATACCCATAGACACTTTGAAACAACATTGATCATATAAAAATAAGAGAAAACCACCACCACACATAGAATTACCCCCCTATGTTGCCCCCATCGAAATAGCCCTAGTGTTGGGTGTGGAGCCTAATTGTCTTCTTGATTTTTCTGATGTTTTAATTTCATTTGCATTGGATCCATGTTCCTAAAGGGGAAGAAACATCACTCGTTTAATCATCGTTAGGGGGGTCTGAAGGGGGGAATGACATTGAAAATTTCAATGTAAACAACAATAGAATGTTTAATAATGGCGTTGGCCACACTATATCAAAAATCCTTAGCCTCAAATAAGTTATTTAGTATGAAGCATCTATTTAATATGAATATGTCAGAAGATGGACCCATTATGGTTACTAGTCAGTTAATTTTTTTATGAATTTAAGATGGTTACCAATCATTTATGTTCTGTATCGGGTAAAAATTGATGATGAATTTAGGGCTCCATTATTTCTGTCTCATTTCCATAAAGTTGGAATTTATTAGTTATGTATATTAGTAAATATGTCTCTTGATTTATTACTTTAAAGTTTGATGATGTTGTTGGTGCTATCGTTAGAGAGGAAATGTGTCAGAAAAGATTTGGTGAGACATCAGGTAATTATCCGACTACAAAGACTAGGGGAGAAAATTGAAAAATGAAGGATCCAAGGAAATCGTAGTTATTCAAGGAAAGGAAGATCCAAATATAGGTCAAGGATAGTGTGTTGGAAATGTGGGAAGAAAGGACACTTGAAGAAAGACTGCAAATCTCGGAAATGAAAAGAAAGAGATGGAAAACAAGAGAACAATCATGAAGCGAGTGTGACAGGTGATGTGTTGCAAGATGCTTTGATTATTTCATTAGAAAAATATTATTGATTCCTGAGAGGTTGATTCAGGAGATTCATTCCACCCTACACTTGATAGGAAACATTTTCATGACTATGTTCAAGGATATTTTGGACATGT
Source organism: Pinus albicaulis (assembly GCA_034641835.2). Lineage (NCBI taxonomy): Eukaryota > Viridiplantae > Streptophyta > Pinopsida > Pinales > Pinaceae > Pinus > Pinus albicaulis. Next base: position 478,874,839 of record CM076581.1, on the reverse strand, counting down.
TCATTTGGGTGATGAAAAACCCTTTAAAATCATTGGAATGAGTAAGGTTTTTATAAACAAATAAAACAGAAACCAATGGCTATTAAAGGAGGTAAGGCATGTTCTAGATCTGAAGAAAAATATAATTTCAATAGGGAAGTTAGGTGGTGAAGGTTGTGTAATTACATTCACAGACAAAACCTGCAAGGTCACTAAAGGAGTCGTGGTAATTGAAAAAAGGAAAAAGGTTGGTACATTGTATTTATGCAATGGTATTTCTTATTATGTTAATGCTTTGACTTCCATGGAAGTAGATATTACATTCTGGCATCATATACTCGGGCACATGAGTGAGAAAGCGATGTCTATTCTTCACTCATGAAATTTATTTCCAAGTTTGAACCATGTTGATTTGGATTTATATGAAAATTCTGTTGACAAGATACATAAGAGAGACATATTTATTAGTGGTTGGAAGGAAAGGAAGAGCGAAAATTTAGAGATTTTTCATACAGATGCATGGATACCTGCTCAGGTATCATCTCTTGGTGACTCTCACTATTGTGTCACTTTTATTGATGAGGAAACTAGAAAAGATTGGATTTATTGTATTCAGAATAAGTATGATATATTTGATACTTTCAAGAAATGGAAGAATTTTGTTGAGAATGATATGGGAAATAATTTGAAGTGTATCAGGTCAGATAATGGAGGTGAATATTGCAGAAAAGAGTTTGATAACTATTTTTTAGAGCATGGAATTCATATAGAGAATATTGTTCCGAGAACACCACATGAAAATTGGTGTCTCATAAAGGATGAACAGGACAATCGTGGAGCGTGCAAGGTGAACGAGATTGCATGCAAGATTGTCCCTACAATTTTGGTTAGATGTTCCATATATTTTTTTTTATCTAATAAACTTAGGGCATTCAATTTCCTTGGATGGTGGTATTCCAAATGAGACATGGGCAGGTAAAAAGGTAAACTACTCATTTTTAAAGATTTTTAGTTGTGAGGCCTTTGTCCACATTAGTAAAGAAAGTAGAAAAAATCACAAGGAAATATCGATGAACATACCTTTATTAGATATGGTGTTAATGATTTTGGTTATCACTTATATGATTATGAAATAACGAAATCATTAGGAGCAGAGATGTCATATTCAATGAAAAGGCCTTGTATAAGGGTCATATGCAGGGAAAGAAAAAGGAAAACGAAAACAAAGAATACAAAGTGCTTGATGAGATCACAAGAAAACTAAAGGTGCCTAAAAATCATAATGATCAATATGCACTACAACAAAAACCACGACAGCAATAGGCTCCTCAAACACTTGAAAGTGATGTTATAAGATCTACCATGATACATAGATCCCATGAATGATACTCTCCTTCATTATATTTTGTATCGTTGAGTGATTCTAGAAAGATAGAAAGATATGAAGAAGAACTACATGTAGAAAATAGGAAGAAGTGGGACCAAGCCATGGATGAAGAGATGGAATCCTTGATGCATAAAAAAACTTGAGACTTATACAAGTTTCCTTCAAGTAAAACAACATTGCAGAAAAAATGGGTTTATAGGTTTAAGGAAGAAGGTGGAGGTAAACACAATTATAAGGCTAGACTTGTGGTGAAGGGGTTTGCACAAAATAAAGGTATATACTTTGTTGAATTTTATTCTCATATTATTAAAATGACTTCATTTAGAACTATTTTAAGTCTAGTGGCAGTAGAATATTTGCATCTTGAGAAGTTAAATGTAAATATATCCTTTCTCCATGGCGATTTGGAGGAATAAATATATATGAAACAACCACAAGGTATGAGGTCAAAGGGAAGGAGAAATTAATTTGCGGGTTGAAGAATATCTTGTATAGCCTAAAATAAAATCCAAGGAAATGGTATCTAAAATTTTACATGTTTATGTTTGAAAAAGCTTATACTAGATTTCATTATGATCACAGTGTTTATTTTAACAAACAAGTGATGGTATCTATATTATATTTCTATTGTATGTAGATGACATGCTTGTTGCATGGTTTAACATGCAGGAAATGAATGTGCTCAAAGAAAAATTAGCAAATTCATTCGAAATGAAGGATTTCAGTGTTGCAAAACAAATCCTTGGTAGGAGAATAACTAGAGACTAGAAAAATCACAAATTAACATTTTCTCCGAGTGAGTACATAAGAAATGTGTTGGAAAGATCTAATATGAAAAATGAAAAACTAGTTAGTACACCTTTGGCTAGTCATTTCAAGCTAAGCAAGGAGATGTGTCCTAAGACTCAGGAAGATATGGATTATATGTGTAAAGTTCCATATGCACTAGCAGTTGCAATATTAATGTATGTAATGGTCTACATAAGGCCTGATAGTGCAGATGCAGTGGAAATTGTAAGAAGTTATATGAACAAAATAGGAAAAAAGAATTGGATGGAAATGAAGTGGATTCTCAGGTATTTGAGAGGTACCACAAATCAAGAATTATGATTTGTTGGTTCAAACATTTATTCATATGGATATGTTGATGCATATATCACAGGTGATATAGATAATAGGAGGAGAACCAAAGGGCATGTGTTTACTACTGGTGGAGTAGTTTTCAGTTGGGTTTCAAAGTTTCAAAACATTGTTTCACTTTCAAAAACGAAAGAAGAGTATGTTGTTGCTATAGAGGCTAGTACAAAAATGATTTGGTTACAAAGGTTTATAGATGAGTTGGGAAAGAAGCAAAATATGGGCAGGTTATACAATGATTTCCAGAGTGTCATTCATCTTGAAAAGAATTAAACATTTCATTCCAAGGCTAAACATATACAGCTCAAGTACCATTTTATATGGTCATTCTTGGAAGATGGAGAGTTGAAGCTGGAAAAGGTACACACTAGCCAAAATCCTGCACATATGTTAACAAATATTATAATAAAGGAGAAATAGAGATCCTGATTAGTTTCAATGGGTATTCAAGTATGATGGTCGATAAAAGAAATAATTAATTCCAAAGTGAAAGCATTGTACAACAAGTGAAGCAGTGGTGGAGTTGCTATAATCAGTATCCAAGTGGGATATTGTTGGGTGTGGATCCTGATTATCTTCCAGATTGTTCAAAGTTTTTTGTTTCAGTAGTGTTGGATCCTTATTCCTAATGGGGTGGAAAATCCACCCGTTTAATTGTCATTTCCCTTGGCATGGGGTTTGAGGGAAGAACCGCCGAAGCCAAAAATAGATGAAAAATTCCCCTGTAAAATATTGTAATTTCATAGTCAATCTATGTCATCCATTAGGTGGATGATATGATGATAGAATTTATGTTAATTTAGGGATTTTTTCCCTATAAGGAAACCCTTGGTTTATATGTGGGACTTGTATTGCGGTTGTGGATTATTATTCTGAGAGAGAGAGAGAGAGAGAGAGAGAGAGAGATTGTGTGTGAGAGAAAATGAAATTACAACATATTTTTTGTAGGTTGTATCTCTTCATTTTGCTGGATAATATAAAAGGAAGGACTAGATATTTCTCCATACATAGCCCAAATTGGATGAACCATGTATATCCATGTCTGTATTATTTTATGCGTTTCTAAATTTGTGTTTCTGCAATATTTCATGTATTGCATTGCTCTGTTAACTAATTTCTAACACCTAGGATCTCGAGGTATCAAGATCCTATTGGATAATAGATAGATATCTAGGGTGGGAGACAAATTGGGAAAAATGAGTCAATATTTTCAAAGGATCAACTACCACCTGAACCAAAGAGGAAGCCACATTTAATAATATACCATTGTTTTTGGCTAGTCATGTTCCCCAACAAATAAGCAAAGGAAACACCCTAAATTTGTTTTATTTTTTATGAACCTATCCCCTCCACCTCTCCTCAAAGAAATTACCAATACATGACCACTTAGGTCCTAAAAAGGAACATATAATCCATAACTAAAAAACAAAGGACATTCCCCAAAAAGGTGTTCTATTTATTCTCCAAGTTCCTTACAAAGAATGCACCAACCTGCACCAATATTATACAGACTACACCATATAAAAAGGTGGGATTTCTCTGGACACTTTATCTTCCAAACAACCTTCCACCACCAAGCCTCATCCACCTCCACAACTACCAAAGTTAAATGCAGGTAACCCATTTTGGAGTATATATTCAAATCGGGGAGTGGGACTAGATTGTTTTATCTTTATAGAGAGTAATCCTGATTTGGGAAGAATACAAAGCTTCCAAATAATGATTCTAGACATTACAAAAAGGCATCCCAATCCACAAGGCCTTAGTCGATAACCACCCCTAATGCCAAATTTTATTCCTAGCAGGATTTTTAATATGTGAAATCCTAGAGAACCCTCTATCTTTCACTCAAGGAAATAAAAGTTTGAGGAAAAATATGGCAGAGCCTGCAACTAGGCTAGGACCCCAAATGAACCTTTGACCCATTACCAATCTTCCAATAAAGACCAAAAACAATAATATCAAAGGAGTTGAGAACAACTCGCAAAATTATATATATATATATATATATATATATATATATATATATATATATATTTATATTAGGATTACCCCTAAGCCTAATCTAATATTACAGACAAAAAGGATGAATATACTTTTGATAAACCACATGAGTCCATAAATTGTGAAATATTAAAAGTCTGCATCCACACATTGTAGCTAGATCATGTGAGAAAATAAAGATATACATTAGACCCCACCCATGGAAATTTCTTTGGACAAGGAGATGATTTCCCAAAGAACCCAAGGGAGCACAAAATGATCCTGGGAGGCATCCCATAAAAACTTGAATCATATTCTTCAATTGTTTTCTAGAGTACCATCACAAGTCTTCCAACTCTCGAAAACCACCTAAAAGTCTTTCTTGTAGCTCCTTTTTCAATCTTGGAAATAATCCATGAGAAATCCACCTTCATATAGGAATTAGATTTCATATGAAAGAAAAAATATTTAAAACCATTTTCAAATTCATGAATCTGAAAAGGAAACCCATTTTGGATGTTCAAAGCTTCAACTCCCAAAAAATTATGAATCAAATAAATGACTTCGTATCATTCACCACCATTCTTGTAGCTAAACCAAATATATTTATGATCTCATATCAAGAAGCAACATCTCTATAAGAACTGATGCAAAAAATCAATATGTCATCAACAAACAATAGATGAGTGATCGCTAATGAATTTGAAATAACAACTCCTTGAAAATCACACTGATTATTAGCATTTGTACGGAGATGACTAAGACCTTCAGCAACCAGTAAAAAATGTAAAGGAGATAAGGTACACCCCTGACGAAAACCTCTTTGATAATGGAAAAAGGGGAAGCTTCACCATATATCAACACATCAAAAGATATAGATCACAAGCATCACATCACCCAATTTATGAAATCAACCTAAAAAAACAAGAGATTTAGTAGCAATCTAAGATATATCCAACTCACTCAGTCATAGGCCTTTGATAATTTTATTTTAATAATATAACCCTTTAATTTTGAGATATTTGATTCTATCAAGGCCTTCCTAAGCCACCCTAATCACCTCAAGAATTGGTCACCCATCTAGGAAATGAAATTGTTCCTTTGAAATGGATTTCAATTAAATATGTTTTAGCCTCATAGTAATAAATTTAGAAATGAATTTATAGGTGCAATTTCAAACAGAAATATGACAGAAATATTTGAAAGGTTTGGATTATCCACTTTGGGGATGCCAACTATGGAAGTGTAATTGAGATTCAATATGAATTTTCCCTTCCTTTGAGAATCATTGATGATCCACAATGGATCTCGACCAATAACATCAAAAAAACATTAGAATAACTCAACCCCCTAGCCATCATGTGCAGTGATTTTATATCTCTAAAAGCTATATATTAAAACATTTGGTTCATCCTCATAAACTTCCTCCATCAATGCTCTATTAACTTCATCCCTTACAAATTGAGGGAACATTTGGACCACCCTTATGGCCTTGGAAATATAAGCCCTCTCAGGCTCCTTGAACATATTTTAGAAATGTGGCACACTGAGGGAACCAAGACCATTGAAATATGAGATCTCCCCTCCCAAACCATCTGAAAGATACCAAATGACATGACACATCTTCTGACCCATGGCATAGTCCTAGAAGAACTTGGTATTATTATCCCTACAACAAAGAAAAATAAATCTACTCTTCAAATTCCACTTGACCTCCTGATATTTTAAGATGGATTTTTAGTGGTATTTCAAAATGAAAAAAGCCTTCGTAGATGCCTCATCCAAAAAATCACCATAGCTAGATTCAAAAAGAGCCTAAATCTGCTTTTCAATAGCCTGCACCATTTCTTTCTCCTCTCTAACTCTCTTTTGGTTGGACCACTCCATCACTCATTTCTTTACACAAAGAAGATTATTTTCAAAATGAGGGGTTGCAAGAAAGCCAAAATTAGGATCATAAGCAAGCCAACCCTCCTTGAAAAGTTTGGAAAAATATTCATCTTTAATCCAAGATTAATTTACCTTAATATGGAATCAAGGTTTTGGCCCTAGATTTTTTAGCTCCAATAGTATAGTATAACGATAAAATTCCCCACTCGAACTGATGCACTACCAAATGTTGGAGAAAACATTGACGAGATCTTCAACCACCAGAAATCGGTCGATACATTTTACAATACTAGCCTCCCCAAAACAATTATTTCTCCATGAGAATTTGAGCATAATAGGATCAACATCCAACATATTTTTCCCAATGATATTATTAAGGAATGAATGAATAAGGTAATCATCCCTAACACGATTCCCTAAGATTAATTCCCCCCCAGAGGAAAATTAAGATCTCCACCAACCACCAAATTCCTTGTCTCTAACAAAACTTGGATCAAAGAAATGATTTGAGAAAGCCATCCCATCTTTAGAAGGAACATATATATTAATGCAGGTGAAAGTGCTCCCAAGCACCGAAGAGAATATTTGAATGCCAAGCCCTGACTTGATGATAATCCAATAATTCAACACCTAGATCGTGTGGGACACCCACCAAATGGAGATGCCTCCAAACCGATCTTAAGCTTCCAAAGTAACAAAACTCGAACCACTAAGAAAATATTCCAATAATTTTGAGACAACCTCTCCAGAACCGAGGGTTCCTTGGAGAAATATGATATCCCAACATTAGACCCAAATAAAAAGTCTCAAGGAAAGCATTTTTGAGGGGATTTCTAACCCGCGACAATTAAAAGGGAGAAAATTGATAAGGAAACAAGACCCCAGGAAGAAAAATCTCTAAGCGCCCTAGTAATTGAGAGTTTCCTGCTAGTGACCAGCTCTACTTTTTGTTTTTCCTTTTCCATATACAAATGATATTTTCACCCATGAGATTTAGATTTAGGAGAAGGGATTATAATTTGACCAATACCATGAGGCATTCCCTTGTCAAGAGGGAAAACCTACCTAGACTAGAGGTTATATAAAATTTCCCTCGAATCAAAATTGCGAGTGGAGGAAGAGGGACTCGAGGATATGGTGATAGAGGGAGATAATATGTCTAGTAAGGGTGAATGAACAAATAAAGGGATATTGGTTATGCAAATAATGGAACCAGAATAAATACTAGAAGAAACCACATCACCAAAAACAAATTCCCCATCTAAATCCATACAAGACAATGAAAAAAATAGGGATGAGATAGTAGAAAGTGGAGGGGAGGAAACTGGGATTCGAAGCCATAGAAGTCAAACCACCAAAAGCTTCAGAAGGAACACCTGCCCTAGTCATAAGATCAAGAACAAACAAATTAGGAAGCAAATTCACAAGAGAGAAAGTAACATCATTCTCCATAGTGTGAGAAGCATTGTCTCCAAAAGAGATGAACATTGATGGCACTGCATCTGGCATCCTTGAATCCAGTGAACCCTCACTACCAAAACCCATATCTGTCACAACCACTTCCTTAGTCATGTAGTCGCTACCCAAATCCTTATTTGTATCAACCTTCATATTTTTCTTCCCCCCGCCTGCACATTTTCACGCTTTAATGTAAAATTGTAGAAATGAGTTGTATGACCATATTCGTGGCAACGCTTACACCAGAATATAATACCCTCATAATTCAGTATCTAAAGTTGTTCTACCCCTTTTCCAATATTAATAGTCTCATGTAAGCTCTTTCAAAGATCTACATACAACAAAATTTGGGCCAACCACATACCCTTTATTTCCTAGAAAGAATAGCCAGCTAGAATATAAACCCCACAAACCATTTATGAGGTCCTTAAAAATTTTCTCGTTCCACATATTGGTTGGGAGGCTAGTTATAAATATCCAAATGGGATCCACATCGAGACGTTCCCTGCTCGCATCAAAGAGACGGTTATTAAAATTGAAAGCTATAGGATTCAATTTAATAACCTAAAATGAGATATTGACACATTTCACATCCTTATGAGAGCCAAAAACAATTTGTATCCAACTTTTTCCAATGATAGATTTCAGGAGGGCATTTAACCACAGAATAAATTTCATCTTAGAGCCACTTCTGAAAAGTAGAAATATTGAATTTTTGGCCCCTAGAATGACCAGCCAAAGCCTCTCTGACATGTCCATTTATACATCGACCCCCAAACTAAGATGGTAAGAAGCAGATGATTTCTCACATTTGTGAACTCAGCCCTTCTTCAACTTTAATTAGGTCTATGAAGACTCTTTTATAGGGGAGCAAGATCCCTCCTCTCCTTTAGGCACCTAATTTAGGCTTTCACCAACCTCTTATACCTTCGGAGCAAGGCTACGACCACCATCCGCTTGAAAAAAAAGTTAGCATATCACTTGAAGCAAACAAGAAACCTTCAAATATGCATTATGATTCAATAATCAGGCCTGGTGAGGAAGAGGAAACATCAACAACCAGGGGAGGAGATCAAAACCCCCCGTCCAAGGTAAAAGATGAAGAGATACCCACTCTATTCGATTGACAAATACCCAAATCCAACACCAAAACAACAGGGGAAAAATCCCCACAGGAAGGTGGGACCCATGAGGTATCTATGAAATACCCCACATTCCCTTAAGTATCATGGACAACCGGAAAATGGGAGAAAAATAAATATTTTGAGGTAAGACTTACCTAAGATCCAAAAATACCTGAAATCAACCCAAAGATAGCTATGCCTCCATAAAATTTCCTTCCGACACACACCATGCATCACCCAAACTCCCATCTAGCCAAAAACCTAAATCCTTGTTCCTTCAAAATTCCAAGGCACATACAAAAATGCCTCCATGACTCGAATAAACATCATTTTCTCACAATAAAGACACTACCATCTTTCCAAATGCAAGGCTACCCCAGCCTCACTATATGCAAACAACATAACAAGCATCAAAACCAACAATCAATTAGTCTCCAAAAGCAAACCCTAATTGCAAACCAAGAATCATCATTCTTAGAGAGATGAATATCATAGCTATAGTTAATATTAGTGGATGTTCTGCTATATTTTAGTCCGAATTAAATTAATAAATATTATTATCACAAAATTATATAAATATTAATATTAAAATGTAATATTAATGCATCACATGGATGTCCATTTCATAAATTTAATAAAAGATGTTGCCATATGATTTGTCTTTTTGAGTGAAAATATTGGAGTATCAATTCGTATTGTTTTTTTTAGAGTGGGTTTTATTTTGGTGATTAAAGTTCTAAGGTCTTTGGAACTAGTTTATCATATTAAATAGTCATTTTAAATAAAAAAAAGTTATCAAAACGAAGTTCTTAATCGTTATTGTCTTTTTATAAGTCAAATTGATTTCAAAAAAGAAAAAATCACTTTAATTAAAATTTATATGAAAAAACTACATTTAATAAAATTAGTATCCTTTTTTTACCACCAAAATAAAAAATAAATAAAAAATCCAATTATATCCTTGTAGCTATGATTTTTGTCCATTCAATAAAATGTAAAATGTGTAACACTCATGCAAAATCACATTTAAATTTCACAATTGTATACTGAAATTTACATCTTATTAAATTTTGGGAAAATAAATTATATATATTTATTATATAGATGAAATGGTGTTATTGTTTTTATCCTTTTTATTACATCTTTAGTGTATTTCAATAATTTATACTTTATGAAATTTTGATAATAAATATATTATTTTATGATAATTTTTTTTTATTAAGAAATATTAAATTTGAATAATAAATATTAAATTTTAATAATAATTAAATTAATATAAATTATGATAATGTTTTTTTTTGTGAATTCTGTAAGACGTGTCTTTTCTATTATTTAGAGCAAGTTGCTAAATAAATACATCAAGAAAATGTGCCTCAACCTGCCCAAAGGGAAACCAGGTCTGTTGGCCATCTTAAAAAGTTAAAGGCCAATAAAAAACGATACTGTTTCAGTCTAGTTGTAGCAACAAGAACTACGCTTCTATGTCCATAATACTTACATATACAACAACAACTATAATATCGCTGAACAAAAAACATATATGAACAAAAAGAAACAAAGAAGCCTAGCCATCAAAAGAGTGCACAGGGGCTGGATCTTCAGCAGATGACCCAAGCAGCTCCACCCACTGCATATCTCACAGCTGCTCTTCAATGCGTCCAATGCAGTCATTCTGCTTCTATTGAATCTTAGTCATGGCAGTCATGTCCTATTTGATATGGTTAAGCTCAAATAAAAGAGAAGAATGAGCATCTTGTTCCTTCATACTCATGAGGGCTTTGGCAAGAACACATTTAAATCGCCAATACATCTTAACAGTTTGCTGGAAAAGTGATAACCTGCCCCCAGTACTAACAGGGTCAAGAAGGAAATCCATTGTTGCTCACTGCTGCTGCGGATCAACGTCTTCTTCCGAAATATGCTTCTCCCAGTCCTGAATGTTCTTGTGAATAGGCAGAGGGGTCATGGCAGTATACGAATTAACCAGACTTTCAACAACCTGCTCATTTGTTTTACGCCCTCTCTTGCAAGAGTGCGAAGAGATTTTCATTGCCTTACCCTTGGCTCTTGATTTATGAGCTGGCGAGGTTGATTTTGTCATGCTGGCTCCCGAGAAGCATGTGATAGAAAAATAAGAAACAGAGCGGAACAGTAAGGCTCGGAATCGGAAATATGCATGAGAGGAGTATGGAAGAGGTGCATATTCGTAAAATGCAACAAGCCGACGCAATTGAAGGATAGGAAAATAGTTCCAGGGCCGAACATAAATAACTGCGCACAGAACTGAATCATATTGACCAAAGATGAGCCTCATATGGGAAAAGGCGGAGAAGATGCAAAGAACCCCACAGAGCCGACATACAAAATGAAAAACCCCTGTCGTGCCGCAAAACAACCTTGCATAATAGCCAGGAAAAGACTTGCAAAGAGAGAAGAAAAAGCAGCGAAATAAACCCACATCAAAATCATTCAAAAACCATATCATACAACAATCATTGAAAACTGGAATTCGGAAATAGGGATCGACCTCCTCATCATCATGTAAACGTCATAAAGGAAAAACGATGAAGAAACCCATCACCTTTGAGAAATCCATGTCATATTGCGGAGAATGAACATAGTTAATAGTATAAAAGAGAGGCAGTACATACCAAAACATTGTAAGCAATCACTGGAACCGACAGAAAGCACCCCTGGAATACCCTCATATGCTATGCCAAACCATGAAACTCAACCACAAAACGATACAAATGCACATAAAACCAACATGCAACCTGCTATGAAGAGACGTCTCATCGGCATGCAAAGGTATGATTACAATCGATCGTGTCCTCATACGGAGATCATGGTCATAATTAGAAATTGACAACCAGCTCAGGCAGTAAAGGCTTTTGACGCTGAAGGGCCTGACCCGCACCCCGATCGGGGGTTGTCTTGGATATCTCTGGCTCGAAGATCTCTGTCTACTATAAGTTGCAGAGAGTAAAATTCAATATTCCAAGCCCTAGCAGAGGGGGTGATATCTATATGTCAGTCACTATTTTGACAACCCCAATTTGCCAAATAGTCGGCCACTTCATTGCAATCTCGTCACGTGTGAGACGGAATGATGTAATGTAATTGAGGGACCAAAGTCTGAATTTCTTGTAGCAAAGTTGTAGTGTGCCAACTTTTGCTAATTTTATCCCAGTGTGTATCTTCTTTAAGTTTAGTCAAAGCTCCAATAACCATAGCAGAGTCCCCTTCAATAATAAGCCAATGGAACTGTTCGCGCTTGGCTATGATTAATCCATGTTGGAGGGAAGTTAATTCTTCTTCATTGTTCGTTGCATAACCCAAATCCAGAGCATAAACTCGGCATACTTCTCCTTGGGAATTTTTGAACACACCTCCTATGCCAGCTTTCCCAGGATTTCCTTTAGAGGCACCATCGAAATTAAGTTTGATAAATCCCAGAGGAGGCGGTTGCCAACATTGAGGGGAATGTTGCCGAGTAGGTCGGAATTTCCAGAGATTGCCTGCTAACATTTGTGGATGGAGGTTTAACTTATGCAAAATTTGTACTTCAAATCCTTCTGCCTTCCAATCATCTTGGAGCCATTTTTCAACCAAGATAGTTTCTCTGACGTTGGCAAGCACCTTTTCCTAGACCTTATGATTGGCATTGTTCTCTCCGTGGAAAATTCGGTGATTGCATTCCTTCCAAAGGTCCCAAATTAAAAAACCCAGTACCAGCTGCCATGCTTGATTTAAAACCACACATTGATAACCACCTTTTCGCCAATTCAAAATGGTGGTAATCACACTGACGGGATCACGATCAGTGTGCCTGAAAGTAAATTCTAAGCTGTGCCAAAGAGGTATGACATAGTCACAGCTATTGGAAATATGCTCAGTGGTTTCATTGGCTTGTCTACAAAAAGAGCATACTGATGGACCTATCATACCTCACTTCTGCATATTGTCCCACGTTAGAATTTTCTGATGACTAACCAGCCATAAGAAGTAAGCCACTTTCAGCCAGTGAGACATGGACCAGATTTTCTTCCAAACAGGAGAACCAGGAACATGATTATTATGGCCTTGTATATGATAAGCCTCATTAATATTAAACATTCCTTTTGGTCGATAACCCCAATGAATAATGTTTGTCCCTATTTGTATCTTGATTTTCCTGGTCTGCATCTCACGGTCATATTTATGCCATTGCAGAGTGTCTGGTGCGCCAGGCCATGCCGCTTTCTCTTTCCATCTCCGCTAGTGAGTCTTCTGATGCTGAGTCCAATAATTTGAGACCAATCGGTGGTGTGGAGTATTGGTGAAAAAGAAGAGTTCATCAAGATATAAGCGAGTAAATAATTTCTCTCTTTATTGCCATGAATCCTCCCAAAAAAGTGCAGTTGTGCCATCCCTCACTTCCCAAAAACTATGCTGGCGAATAAGAAATCGGTTACCCACTGTGAGATTCCAAATCGCTGATCCTTTGGGAACAACATAAATTTTCAATTTTCCGGAAATAGAGTGGGGCATCTCATACTTTGTTTCCAATAGTGTCTTCCACAACTCATGCCCCCCTTGGAGCCATCTCCACCAGAGTTTTGCACCCATCACTTGATTAAGGAGTAAGGGATCATGAAGACCCAACCCCCCTACAGATTTAGATTTAATCAGCATCTGCCACGACACTAAAGGCCACTTCCTACTATTTTTCACTCATTGCCATAAAAATTTTGTAAATAGACTGACCAATTGATTACAGATACTTTTCGGGGCCGCTCTGCCAGAAAGTTGATATATAGGAATAGATTGCAGAACTGATTTCAATAAAATTAGTCGTCCAGGAGCATTAAGAACTCGAAATGCCCAGTTTTGCAATTTTTTTTCCATCTTTGTAATGAGATCACGCCAATCTACAACTCGTAATTGGGTTTTACATAATGGAACACCCAAGTATCGCATGGGGAAAGAACCAATATGAAAGCCGAGGAGGCGAGCAAGATACTGCTGACAAGCATTGTTAACATTAAAAAAATAAACAAGAGATTTTTCATTGTTCACAAGAGTACCTGAGGCCTCCATAAAGATATCAAGAATTGCAAGAATTTTTCTGATCTCACGAACTGAAGCTTGGCAAAAGAGTAAAATGTCATCAACAAATTGTTGATGAGTCAGAGAAATAGAAAGACCCCAAAGTTTCAAACCATGCAGCTGGCGCTCTGAGAGAGAGGATTTAAGTAGCCGGCCCAGCCCTTCTACAGCTATGGTAAACAAAAAAGGAGATAAGGTATCTCCCTGCCGAAGGCCTCTTGAGATATTAAAAGGCTGAGATGGAATGCCATTAACGAGAATAGAGAAATTCGGTGTAGAGATAAAAGAGAAAAGCCACTGCAACCATCGCTGATCAAACCCAAAACTCTTGAGAACTGCCAGAAGATAGGACCAGCTTATCTGATCATAATCTTTTGCTAAATATAATTTGATCATCATACCTTTAACCCGTTTGGACTGTAGCGAATGAATGGCTTCTTGAGCAGTAACTATTCCATCCAGAATTTGGCGACCTGTAACAAAACTGGTTTGCTCCGGGGAGATAAGTTGTAGAAGAAGGGGTTTAAGTCGATTCACCATAATAGTTGAAATAATTTTATAGATAACATTACAAAGTGCAATAGGTCGAAATCCCACTGGTGTATCAGCATGCTCCTGCTTTGGAATAAGAGTAAGGAAAGTGGCATTCAGAGTTGGGTATACCTTACGATGCCTACGAGATTCTTCAACCACATCCGTTATATCCTGACCCATAAAATGCCAAGCTGCTTTGAAAAATTCCGCAGTAAATCCATCAGGTCCCGGAGCTTTATTCCTGGGCAAATGCATATAACAGCTGCTTCAACTTCCTCCAAACTTACTTCTCGCAATAACGCTAAATTCTGCTCTCTGGTGATGTTAGAGGGAATATGCCTTGTTATTTTAGCAATGGCATCTTCCTGATTTGGCGTAGGCTCTGTGAGAAATTCATTGAAGTGATTGCGTAACTCTTGTGCCATTTCCTCATGTTGTACAAGACAATTACCATTCCGATCTTTTAAAGAAAAAATTCAATTATGATGCCTTTGTTGAATCATTGTTTTATGGAAAAAATTACTATTACGCTCTCCTTCCCATAACCATTGAATTCAAGATTTGTGTTTCCACAAAAGCTCTTCTTGTTTTCTCCATTCTTCTAAACTTCTAAGGGTAAGACCTTCTTCGATGCTCAACGCTTCCGTTCGGCCATGCAAAATCATTTGTTGCTGCAAGTCTTTCATTTTTGCTTGAAGGCGAAGTTGATCCTAATGGATATTACCAAACTGTTCTTTATTCCATCTTTTAATTTTAGTTTTTAACTGCTTAAGTCGGAGCTGAAAGGAATGCATCTTATTCCACCCAGCAAGTAAATTCGTTTCCCACCAGTGCTTAACTTTATCTAAAAAAATGTGGAAATAATTTCTATTTAAAAAAAGCATTTGTGTAACCAATGGGTATATGATAAAAATATTTATTAATAAATATTAAATTTTAATAATAATTAAATTACTATAAATTATGAATATACTATTGCAATAATTTTTTTTTTTAAAGAATTCAGGTAACAAAGAGTATACAATAAAAATATTTATTAATAAATATTAAATTTCAATAATAAATATCACATTTTAATCATAATTCAATTACTAAAACCTCTTATAATTAAATCACTGAAAATTATGATAATATGCTATTGCAATCATTTCCATTTAAAAATGGCATGAGGGCAACAAAGGGGTATAAAGTGTGTAACTTTAATTATTAATCATTATAAAAGTGGATTCTAGATTATTTATAATGAAAAAAATAAATTAAGTATATTTCATGTATTTAATTATATATACATTAATAAATATTATTATTCTAAATTAATAGTAATATATTTCATGGATATCTCTTTTATAAAATACATGTATAATGTTTATTTTAGGGTGGATTTTATTTAGATAAATTAAAATTTTTAAAACTAGTCTATCATATTATAGTTATTTTTGTCAAAATTTTGTAAACAAAATTACCAACCTTTATTTTTATTTTAAAAGTTAAAACGAATTAAAAAAAAAGCAAAAAACATCTTAATTAAAGTTTATATCAATAAAATTAATATTATTTTTTATTTCCATTATCATCATAAATAAAATATCAAATCATATTCCAAATTTTCTCCAAAATAAATCACATATTTATTATATAAATGACATTTTTCACCTCTAAATATTATTAAATTTTAGTAATAAATGAAATATATATTAATAAAAAATATTTATAATAAATATTAAATTTAATAATATATAATAAGTTTTAATAATAAGTAAAATATTAAGTTGAGAGAATTAGTTTAATTGGTCAAATTTTTATAATTACATTTGCTATAAAGAAATTAGAAGATTTGGTGTGATCCTTTGCAATGGATCATGAAATAGAATAAAAAATAAGAGGAAAAGAAGAAATAAAACACTAAAAATCTATAACAACAAAATATAACAAACTGATGATCGCACTAGACAGCAAAATCGTGAGAATCAAGCGCCCTGTTTATGTTAAAGAGGTTCTTGAAGAGTATCCCACCATGGGATTTTCGACACAAGAAGTGTGAAATGCTTTGGAAAAAATAATCTTACTCGTCCTCTGATCACAACTCAGAACTTCAACAAGGGCGCCAACCCTATTATCTTATTCCTCTTTCATTTGCAGGTTCTGAACTTGAAGAATCGAAACAGATTCATTACCTCCCACAACTCATTTCGGCTTCATCCATTGATGGAGGTCGTCTGCTACGAGTGAAGTTACGTATGAGGAAGAAATATTTGGCTTCATTTGTTGATTCAGCCAATACCATTTCAGAGCTTAACAATCATTAAGCAAGAACCCTGACATATCTAGATGAGATAGATTTATTCATAGTAGAATACTTATTACCAAAATTGTGGGAAGTTAGATCCAACCTATATACCAATTGGAATGCTTATCCCCATAATTGTGCTAGGCTAGATCCAGCCTATATACCTCTTGGAATGCTTATTCCCATAATTGTGTGAAGCTATATTGAACCTATACGTAATTTTAATGGGATCATGATGTTGGGCATATAACTCGTCATTGTAGAATTGACATGAGATGTTTTTGTAAACTACCCAAAAAATAAGGCTTCTCTAGAAATTTCATCAAAGTTTGGAGAAGGAAATAATAGGAACCAAAGATAGATATGAACAATCAAATATAATCTATTGGTGAAGACTTCTCCAATTATATGCAAGTTTGAGGTGAGATGAAACTTGAAGAAGCAAAACATTGAAGGAATGAATACTTTGAAATAAGTAATGGAAATAGTATGGAAAATAAAAATATAAGAAGTTAAATATTGAGATGAAATTTGAATCTAGATGTAATAAAATTGATCAAGATAGGGGAATTGAACAATCAGATATAATATATTGGTGAAGGCTTCTTCAAGTATATGTAGTATAATTTGAGGCGAGATGAAACTTGAAGAAGTAGAAGTTTGCAGAAATGAGTATTTTGAGATAAGTAATGGAAATAGTATGGAACATAAGAATATAAGAAGTTAAATATTAAGATGAAATTTGAAGTGAGATGTAAGAAAATTGATCAAGACAGGGGGAGTTGAGATTGAGATGAAATTGCTGAAGAAGAAAAAGGCAAGAGAAAGAAAACATTAACAGGGGGAGTATGGTTGCAAAAAAATTATTCATAGGGAAGAGAAATCAACCATTGACTAGTAGCATGAGATAGTGAGCAACCCCAAAAAAACATAGCATTTGAAATAATAATGAAAAACATCCTTCACTAGGTGAGATCAAGGCTCATTGGATTGATCTGTAGGAATATCAAGATGAAAATAAAAGGAAAACAAGAAATTGGATGAGAATTAGAAGAAAAATTGTTTCAAAGAGGGTTGCGAGTTGGAACAACATGGAGGGCTTCAAAATATGCTTAAAATGAATAAATTCAAGGAATTTATATGCCAAAAAATTAGAGAGAATATTACTCGATAAAGCTCATGGGGAGTAGTAGGACACATTCAAACTGAGTTGATAACTCAAGCAAAACATAAAATGAAAGCCAATGGTGCAATAATATGTGTGAATTTTTTTATGATGTTTTAAATGTGTATTGGAACAATCATATAGCTCATACTAAATGGTACCATCGTAGACAAGTTAAACAAACATTGTTGGAAATACTAAGAGGGGGGTGAATCAATATTTATTTTCAATTGTTAATTTTTGCATGTTAGATTCTTCACAATTAAAACTAGGGAGGTGTATAATAATAATATTATTAAGGACTAATAAGAAATTCAATCCTTTTTCAAATAATTGAGTACAATAGATGTGTGAGGGCACCAACCCTTCAATGAATCAGGCACCAACCTCTTTCCAACCACCAACTTGGACTTTGATGAGGCTCCAACCTCTAGGGCTTCGACCATATCTTTCCCAAGGCACCAACCTTGTGTTTAGGGGCTCCTACACCAAGGAAACCAATCCATCTTATCTTTTTTTTATGGAGAATGAGAATAATACTTAATTGAATGTCCTTTACCAGATTCTGCACCATTCAATGCTTCACATGTCCAATAGCTCCAAAAATCTTAAAGATTTACTGCTCACTAATTTTTACTTCATTGTTCAGAGTTATACCTTCAAATTCATCACTGTCTCATCCAAATCTTCATATTTATCACTGAATATGTATACACAGATCAAAAGCTACACTAAGATTGCAATACTGAGGTTGTTTGAATGAGCTCTCTAACCAAGACTATAATTTCTGCACCAATCTTAACTCCAATCAAGCCACTGTACTATACCAGGTCCGAGGGTATATTACTAATCCAAGGTTCTGTGTTGCCTGTGGTAGTGATTACATCTTGGACCGAATGTATGTCCACTAACCTAAGATTCTGTGACCAATCTGAAGCTTCAATGCCAAGGTCCGATGGTCTATGGTGGTGATTATAACTTGGACCAAATGTTTGTCCACTAACTCGAGATTCTGTGACTAATCTGGTCTTTTTTTACTCCACAGTTTTGGAACTTAAGATATCTAAGTTCTTAATTATGGTTTCAAGACCCCTCAACCATATCCGATGTGTTATATTTACCACAATAGAAAATTCTCCAATTATTAATCTTCTGCTTATAGTACCCGCGCTCTACTGCTAATTCTGGCTGCTTGTAGTGCGTGAGCCATTTCAGCCTTATCAGCTTCTGATATCAAGTGATCCTTCTCGACCTATAAGTGTCCTTTAAGTTCACTATATTTGAACTGTATATCTTTATATGTAATTGATTTCCGAAAAAATGATTTGAGAATGAAGACCAGCGTTGTAGATATAGTGGTTTTATCACTGTTTAAACGAAAGGTCATGTCTTCATAAGTAGGCTGACATGGGAAAGCTAGAAACAGGTCGGCCCAATGACCAGTCTAATTTCCTTAACTTAGAAAATTCATAACTTTGAGAATACTTGGAGTTTCTGGCTAAGTGATAGCTCATTAGAAAGATAAAAATATGCTCTGAGGATGGTGAAGGTT
Source organism: Pinus albicaulis (assembly GCA_034641835.2). Lineage (NCBI taxonomy): Eukaryota > Viridiplantae > Streptophyta > Pinopsida > Pinales > Pinaceae > Pinus > Pinus albicaulis. Next base: position 478,855,255 of record CM076581.1, on the reverse strand, counting down.
TTAAAGAGAAATTCAGCCTCTGAGGTAGGGAAAAAATAATTTTAATGTTTCTGATCATTTATTGATGCAGAAGTGAGGAGAGAAAAATTTCTTGAGCTTATTTGTTGTTTGATCCTTCAATGTTTTCCTTCTTCATTATAAGCTTACCATGCCATATATATATATCAACATCCATCATTATTTATCAAGTTATATGACTGGCACTTATTCATCATCATATGACATCGAACCGAGATTAACAATCTCCCCCTTTGTCATTGATGGAAATATTCTACCTTTCTCTCCCCCTTTGACATCAATGGAAAATGGGGTGCCAATATGCTCCCCCTATCATGCTACTCCCCCTGTCATGCTGCTCCCCTCAACAAGCTACTTGTTTTAATGTGTTGCAAGAGAAATGACTGCCATATTTTGACGAAGATATTCAAATGCTTCTCGAGGAAGGGGTTTTGTAAAGATTAATGCAATCTGTTCCTTTGTATTGAGATATTCTAACTTGATATTTTGTTCAGCAAGTTTTTCACAGAGAAAATGGTATTTTATTGGAATATGTTTGGTCTTTGAGTGCATTATCGGATTCTTTGAAAGACTGATGGCGCTAGTGTTGTCTCAAATTTTTTTTATTGTTTTCTTAGTTTGTATATTGACATATTTCAAGGCTTCCTTCATCCATATAATTTGTGTACAACAATCAGAAACAACTATATATTCAGATTCGGTTGTAGAAAGAGATATAGATGATTTCTTTTTGCTCAGCCAAGATACAAGACAATCTCCCATAAAGAATGCATTTCCACTGGTACTTTTTCAATCATCAATGCTTCCGGTCCAATCAGCATCAGAGTAAGATGTCACAATAAGAGTTGAACTCTTAGGATAAAAAAGACCCATATTAGCCTTTCCTTTTAGATATCTGAGAATTCTCTTCACTGCTGCAAGATGGGATTGTTTAGGATTTGACTGAAATATTGCTACCATTCCCCCTGCTTGCATAATATCTAGTCTTATAGCAGTTAAGTATAGGAGAGCTCCAATTATTGACCTGTAAAGAGTCGCACTTATAAGAGGGGTATCACCATCTTTACTTAATTTAAAATTTGTGGTCATCGGTGTGCTCATAGGTGCACAATCTTCCATCCCATATATTTTGAGCATGTCTTTAACATATTTTGCTTGAGATACAAACATGCCTGCAGAGGTTTGAGATATTTGTAGCCCAAGAAAATAAGATAGCTCACTAATCATTGGAATTTCAAACCTTTTGGACATATTTAGAGAAAATTCATGGCTCATCTTATCATCATTGCTAGAAAATATTATATCATCAACATATATAAGAGTGATCAGAAGTTTTTCCTCATCCATCTTCATGTAAAGATTGCTACCTTCTACTCCCTTTTTGAAACCTTCTTGTTGTAGATAGTGATCGAACTTTTCAAGCCATGCTCTAAGGGATTTTTCTAATCCATACAAGGCCTTTTTCATTTTTCATACAAGGTCTTTTCCTTTAGAAATATCAAATCCCTCTGGTTTCTCCATATAAACTTCTTCCTTGAGATCTCCATTTAGGAATGATGATTTTACATCCATTTTATAAACCTTGAATCCATTTGAGCAAGAAAATTCCAAAAAAATTCTTATGGCTTCCAATCAAGCTACTCATGCAAAGGTTTCTTTGAAGTCAATTCCTTCAATTTGCGAGTATCCTTTGCACACAAGTTTGGCTTTATTTCTAATGATTTGTCCATCCTCATTCATCTTGTTTTTGAATACCCATTTTGTTCCAATTATATTTTTATCTTTTGGGTGAGGTACCAGTTCCCAAGTCTCATTATTTTCGATTTGAGACATTTCTTCTTCCATGGCCTTTATCCAATAAGGATCTTTACTTGCTTGAGAAAAATTTTCAGGTTCTATTAAAGATAATACCACAACATCATCTTTTCTTGGAGTTTTTTTCATCCTTCTTCAAGTTTGAATTCCTTCATCTATATTCCTGATAACCTATTCTTCTGGATGATGTTTTTGAATAAATTTGATCTTAGAAGGATTTTGTGAAGGTTCACTTTGAGGTTCTCCATTCTCCTCTTCTTTTTCAAGATATTCTTCTTCACTATATTCAAGGAAAGGCTCAACTTCATGATCTTCAATTCTCTTTTTTGGAAGGCCTTCATCAATATTCACATCAATGCTTTCCACTATTCTCCATAGATGATTGTTGTAACATTTGTAATATTTGATTCTTGTGGAGCATCCAAGAAATATTCCTTCCTCAACCCTAGAATCAAATTTTCCTAGTGAGTCATCGTTTATTTTTATGAAGCATTTGCTTCCAAAAATCCTGAAATATTTTAATGAATCAGGTCTTCCTTTTCATAATTCATAAGGATTTTTTTCATTATTTGTTCTTAGTTGAGTTCGATTTAAGGTATAAATTGTCATCCCAACTACTCCTCTCCAAAATTTTGGTTGCAAATCAACAACTAGTAGCATTGTCCTTGCCATTTCTTGAACGGTTCAGTTCCTTCTTTCAACTACTCCATTTTTCTTGGGTGTCCTAGGAGTAGAGATTTCTCTTTCTATTCCATTCTCTTTACATAATTGATCAAATTCTTTTGAGGTGAATTCTCCCCCTATATCTGTTCTAAGACATTTAATATTAGAGTCTTTCTCATTTTCAATGAGATCTTTAATATTCTTAAAAAATTCAAATGCTTCATATTTATATTTTATGAAATATACCCATATCATTCTAGTATAGTAATCAAAAAATTGAGCAAAGTACCTTTCACCTTGAAGAGCTAGAGTTCTAGTTGGCCCACATAAATCTGCATGAATGATTTCCAGAGGTTTTGATGTTGATAACTCCTTAGTTTTGTGGCTAGTTCTAGTTTTCTTTCCATGTTGGCATTGGCCACATACAACTTGATTTGGCTTGCACATTTTTGGAATGTCCCTTACTGCATTGATTTTGCTGATGTTGACCAGGTTATCAAAACTTGTATGCCCCAATTGCTTGTGCCATAACAAACTTTCATCTGTTTGACTTATGCATCATTTAACTCCTTGGATTTTATTGAGAATGTAAACATTATCTGGTGTTCTTACTCCTTTCTCCACAAGTTCTCCTGTGGATGAGTCTCTTATTTCACAATTTTTAGTTTTGAAGACAACATTATGTCATTGGTCACAAATTTGGCTAACACTTAAGAGATTGTGTTTGAGCCCTTCTACCAGCAAGGTATTTTGAGCCTTTCCTTGTCCATTGACAAAGGTAGTAGTTCCTTTTCCAGTGATTTTTTCATATCCAATTCCAAAGGATACATTTCTATTTTTCATGTTCAATGAGATAAAATTATTTTGGTGACCTGTCATATGTCTTGAGCATCCACTATCCACAAACCAATGATTTTCTTCATTATGAGCACATAGAGCTAGGCCACATTTATCAGTTTTGAGATTTATGCTTTTAGCTTCCTCCCCTTTGAGAGGGAATTTTTTTTCATTATGATCATAATTATTACATAATGAAAAAGACGCATCAAACTTAGCCAAAGGATCAAAGGAATTGTAAGGTTTTACTTGTCCTTGCTCTTTAGGACCACATAGTTTGTTTGTTTGATATCTCAATCTTAGTGCTTCATTCTTATGAGCCTTGCAATGCTTAGATTGATGCCCAAAGTTTTTACAATAGTAACAATACCCAAGAAAAATAGTTTGGTACCTGTTGTAATAGCCATAGCTTGAACCAAAATTCTTCCTTGGAGTTGATGTTTCTTCACTTCTTGGTTTTGAGATGGGGCTTTGTTCCTGATGAGATGACTTTTCTTCTTTTGGATGGCAAGAGAGTATGTCGACATAACTCCTTGCATTATTATTTGTGCGTGATGATTCTCCTTTGAAACCAATTCTAGATTTTTCATGTTGAGGTTTTTGAGTATTAAGAATGTTATCAAGTGCTAGAGATATTTTCCAACTCCTTTTGACTTGCTCCAATTCCTTTCTTAGAGATATTATTTCAGCTTCACGTTTTTCACAGATATCATCCTTCTCTTTTAGCTTATTGTTCAAGAATTCTTCCCTTCTTGTTTCTTACTCTTCTTCTATTTTGAGATAAATTATCTTCTTTCGTAGATTCTCATTTTATTCAATGGCACTCATTAGTAATCTATCCATGTTTCCTTCATCTTCCAGTTCTGAATCATATTCATTTGTAAATGCCATGAATAATGTTTATTTTCTTCCAAGATAATTACTTTATTCATCTAATTCATCATCACTTTCTTTGTGATGACGCATATTTCTAGTTTATTTCCTTTTGATGACTAAAAATTCATCTTCATCAGACTCATCTTGTTTGGAGAAGAATTTCTTCTTATTAAATCCTTTCTTTTTGTACATAAACCTTTTAGAGTCCTCTTCATCATCACTATCATGTTTATGAGGAGATTTTGCAACCTAATGACCTATTCTTCCACATTTGAAACAAATAAAAGGGTACTTACCTTTTATCTTAGATCCCTTCTTAAGTATTCATATAAATTGAACTAATTCGGTTTCACCATCAGATTCATCGCTGCTGAAATTCCATAATTTTCCTTTTTTTGTTGATTTTGAGGCTTTGAATGCTGCTTCTTTGAAATTTGGACTTCCTTTCCTCATCTCATAGGCAATGAGAATTCCATGAAGTTCATCAATCTTGAGAGTATCTAGGTCCTTCATTTATTCTATGGCACTTACTTTGGAGTCAAATCTGTCAAGAAGAAATCTCAAGATTTTTTGAACAATAGTGCTTTCTTCAATATTTCTCCCAACCCTTTAAGAGAGTTAACCACTTCAGCTACTCAAAGGAATTATGATGCAATATCTTCTTCATCATCCATTTTCAGACTCTCGAATTTTCTTCTATAGGTTTGAAGCTTTTCCTTTTTAACTTTGGAGTCCCCATCACACAGGGAAACTAGCTTATCCCATAATTCTTTGGCTGAGTCACAATTCATGACTTTCGTGAATTCAGAATCGGTAGTTCCACTAGTTATGGAATTTAAAGCTTTGGCATTAGCAATGTAGGCTTTTATTTCATGTAGATCAGTTGGAATACCGGAGGAGCTTTGTACCCATCCAAAACAAAGTGCCATACTTCAGGCCCAAGAGACATTAAATAGTAAGACATCCTCTTTTTCCAAAAACCAAAATTTGTTCCATCAAAGATAGACAGATTCCGTGTTGCTTATGTGTTCTTGATTGTGCCTAAGAATCCTTCTTCCAGCTATTATGCTAATAATGAAGAAGTTGGCTATGATACCAATTGTTGGACATACTGAGAGGGGGGTGAATCAGTATTTCTTTTCAATTGATAATTTTTTCCAGTTAGATTCTTCACAATTAAATCCCGAGAGGTTTATAATAATAATATTATTAAGGATTAATAAGAACTTCAATCCTTTTTGAAATAATTAAGTACAATAGATGTGTGAGGGCGCCAAACCTTCAATGAATCGGGCACCAACCTATTGCCAAGCACCAAATTGTACTTTGACGAGGCTCCAACCTCTAGGACTTCGACCCTATCTTTTCCAAGGCAACAACCTTGTGTTTAGGGGCTCCCACCCCTAGGACACCAATCCTTCTTATCTTCTTTTGATTAAGAATGAGAATAATACTTACTTGAATGCCCTTTACTAGATTATGCACCGTTCAATGCTTCACATGTCCAATAGCTCCAAAACTCTTAAATCTTTACTGCTCACTTATTTTTACTTCACTTTCAAAGTTATACCTTCAAATTCATCATTGTCTCATCCAAATATTCATATTTATCACTGAATATGTATATACAGATAAAAATCTCCATTGAGACTGCAATACTTAGGTTGCTTGAATGAGCTCTATAGGCAAGACTGTAATTTCTACTTCAATCTTAACTCCATTCAAGGCACTATACTGTACCAGGTCCGAGGGTATATTACTAATCCAAGGTTATGTGTATGCTTTGGTATTGATTATAGCTTAGACCAAATGTTTGTCCACTAACCCAAGATTTCGTGACCAATATGAAACTTCAATGCCAAGGTTCAAGGGTTTGTGGTGGTGATTATAGCTTGGACTGAATGTCTCTCCACTAACCCGAGATTCTATGACCAATCTGATCTTGTTTCACTCCACAGTTCTGGAACTTAAGATATCTGAGTTCTTAAGTATGGTTTCAAGACCCCTCAACTAGATCTGATGTGTTATATTCACCCCAACAGACAATCCTCCAATTATTAATCTTCTACCTATAGTGCTCAGGCTCTGTTGCTAATTGTGGTTGCTTGCAGTGTACGAGGCCATTCAGCCTTATCAACTTCTGATATCAAGTGATCCTTCTCAGCCTCTAAGTGTCCTTTAAGTTCACGAGATGTGAACTGTATATCTTTCTTTGTAATTGATAGCCAGAAAAATGATTTGAAAATGAACACCATCGTTGTATATATAGTGGTTTTATCACTGTTTAAATTAAAGGTCATGTCTTCATAAGCAGGCCGACATGGGAAAGCTAGAAATTGGTTGGCCCAATGACCAGTCTAATTTCCTTAACTTAGAAAATTCATCTCTCTCAGAATACGTGGAGTTTCGGGCTAAGTGATAGCTCATTAGAAAGCTAAGAATATGCTCTAGAGGATGGTGAAGGTGTTAAAGAGAAATTCAGCCTCTAAGGTAGGGAAAAAATAATTTTAATGTGTCCAATCATTTATTGATGAAGAAATGAGGAGAGCAGAATGTCTTGAGCTTCTTTGCAGCTTGATCCTTCAATGTTTGCCTTCTTTATTATAGGCTTACCATGCCATAGTGATATATATATATATATATATATATATATATATATATATATATATATATATATATATATATATATATATATATATATATAGTGAGAGAGAGAGAGAGAGAGAGATTAACATTTATCATTATTTATCAAGGTATATGACTAACACTTCTTCGTCACATATGACATCAATGACAACCTAGATTAACAAACATGAGAAGCTCAATTTTAGGGGGAGTTAGTGTATTAGAGTGCATGGTTCCTAAATCTGTATTTATTTGTTTTTAATTGGTGTCCCTTGTTTCAGTGGCAATAATAAATAGGTTCAATAGAGATTTATCTCAATAGTATCTTCCATCTGGGGTTATGACTAAATCCCTTTTAAGAGGCGAGTGATTACCCAATGGCTTCCCAGAAGCAAAGGGGGATAGTGAGAAAAAAATAACAAGAGAGAAGTAACAAACATTAGAGATAGTATAAAGGTATTTTAAAAATGGTAGGCCCGATCATTAGCCAATGGTGAGCTATTGGTCTCTATGAGCTTAGGGGGAGCAAAGTGAAGATCCAAGCACAATGACATAGTAATCCTACATGCATTTCAGTTTTCAACAACCTATGATATCCCTTTAGGGTGAGAATGGTAAGAGAGATAATATCGAAAAACTCTTTGTCAATTATGTCAAAGGGGAGATAAAGAATACATTGGATTAACAACAATATAGAGGGATGCCACAACTTAATAGGGGGAGTGCATCCCATTGCCATGAATGACCATCAAAGTCTAGTGGTGTTTCCATCAATGAAAAAGGGGGAAATTGTTGAGCATATTTTTTCATTAATTTGAAAGGTTAGTCATTGATGTCAAGCCCAAGAAGATTGTTAAGCATATTAGCATTTGGAGTTTGTGACAACCATACACATAATAGAAATAGAAATATATATATATTAATCCCTTTTTACTAACTTGTTCTAAATATCTTGGTATTATAAATTTTCCTTATTTAACATTATATTAGAAAATTCATGGTGTATATTCTTTTTATGGCAACAACAAATAAAACATACTTTATTAAACCAAATTATTACAAACATATTAATTATTAACCATTTCTCATTCAATGCCAAGGTAGGATGGAGTTTACATTTATTATAATATCGTCATTCGCTATGCTTACCATGTATTTTTTTTATGTCCAACTTGGATCTGGTGCTCACCTAACCTGATAGCTTATGATCTGTCAGCCACTTTGCAATAATGTTCATTGGCAATTCGGTTGATTGCAATCTTAGTATATAACATATATTTACCTTTGTATACATTATTATACATATTAAATAAATTCGACATGTACGAAGGTATCCTTATCTTATTTTTGTCTTGATTTTCCATGTTATTATTTAATGTTTTGGGCTGACACCTACAATTTTTTCACACCATTGGATCTACCACACTCAGATCGACGGTTGTGAGGAGTTTTAGGTTGGAGTTAGGGTAATTTACCTTTCCTCAACCCTAATTGTCTGTCATTTGTGCTCTCACATAATTTTTCCAAGCTCTGTTGCTCTGTAGCTTCAAGTGTTGCCATTGCTCCACTTACAGTCCTGGTCCGATTATTCTCCGGGTCCATTCAGCCACCCTACTTCGGATCCCAACGAGATGAAGGTATCATTTAAGAATCTATTCTTTAACCTTATTTACAGGATGTATAACTAAAACCTCTCATCCTTATCTTTAAGATTTTCTATAATTCTTAAGGTTTAGTTTATGTGCTCAGATCTTCGGGCTACAAACAGATTGTATCGTTGGTTTGTAAGAGTTCATACTAATGGTTTAAACATTTTGTTTGATGAGTTCTTCGAACGTCCTAATACAGATACAATGTGAGGGTTTTATACTTCCCACCGCTGGAGAACCAAGCTATCAGTCTCTGGCACGACTTATATATGTGAAATGCACTTCTCTGTCTAGTGTTCTGTACAGCAAGCCCTATTTGTAGTAGTTTCATTCTCAGAAGTCGGTTTAGCATTATTTTTTCCTCCTTGTTTTTCAAAGTCTACAACACCAAATCCCAGATTTTAAACTAAGGTGAGCTTTCCTAGTTTGAGTTGGGTCGAATGTTAGTGTAGACTTGTTTTATTAGCCCAGGTTTACACTACAAAACCTTAACCCTATTACATTTTATGTTGTCTCTTCAGGTAATTGTGGACCTCGCGTCCTTTTGAATGCATCGCACTCTCCTTCATGTGATTTTTCCTTCAGCTGATGATTCCATCGCTTCTCTGTGTACAGGTACCGCAAGTCTCTGAAATGATTTAATTTATTGAATCCCTTCATGCTTTTGGGTATAAAACTTAAGTTAAAAAGGCATAATAGGCTCATAGATGAAGCCCTCAAGGCTCTGTTCTCTTGTTTTATTTCATACTCGGTGTAAGAATATTCTTCAGCCTTGAAAATGAATTAATGTATCAGGTTTTCGATATTTATAAAATTTTCCATACATGCAGATGATTTTACAGTTGCGCTTAGGAGATTATTACTCAGATCTGTGTTTGAAATGTTTATTTTGGCTTGAAAAATCCCTTAATTCTTGTTAACGGTACAATTCAGAAGTTTTGGCATAAAGTTATTATAACGTTTCCTTATATAATTGTTGTGAATACCGTTTACCTCATTACTCACATTTTTAGAATTGTGACAGTGACTATTTAGTTCTTCCTCCTTTGTGCGACGACTATGTATTTTTACATGTATCTACATTCTTGCAGGTTGTTCTTATACTATGATTTATATGTTCATCACTGTCCCAGTTTACCTGCATGTAGTTCCTATGTTTCATTTTAATGTAATAAGCTACTCATGCATTTGCTTATTTTGAAAACTAAATGTGTTACAATTATATTTATTTCTACAGTTTTTCTCTTTCATGTATTACATTTATTTGTTGCTAGTAGTGCCAATATGTTTGCTAATTTTGTTTAAATTCATAGAAGTATTTCATTCAATCTATCATTTTCTTGGTAAATATTGTTTCAGTTACTGTATAAGGTTGATGTTTGGACCATCTCTAATTTGGGGTTACTCTCTGTAAACCCGTAGTCCTTGTATAATCATTTTACCAAAGAGAAGACAAATTTTTCAGACTTGGGTCCCAATTGTGGATAGACTATCAATATCCTCCACAATATATTCCCGTATTCACATATAAATATCCTATTTAACTCCTTACACTTTTCTACACTAACACAGTAATACTATACTCAACGAATACATTTAATAGGATGTACAGAAAATAAATTTGTCTTAAAAGACTGACACACACACACACACACACAAATATATATATATATATATATATATATATATATATATATATATATATATATATATCTATATATTCCTTCTATTTACCTTCATACCTTTTTCTTAAAGAAAATAACATACATATAGGTCCTAATGTTTCTAGTTTCCTCAGTTATAGAAATAACTATTTATATAGCTAGCAATCACAGTAAGATTCACAAATATTTCTTAACACCATGTTAAGTTACTTTTCTCACTTTGGTATGCTGATGATAGCCTCCCAACCTTGAGAGAGGCAATTATGTCCTCAACTCCCCCCATGCTCCGTACCAGAGTAGGACTTAGATAGCAGTATTTCTGGAATAGACCTCAAGACCCTTATTCCAGTCTTCTCTTCCAGAATCAGGTTGCAGAGTTTCCATTTGTTCCAACCAGCTCTGTATTTACTCTCACCTTCCATCCTCCTAACTATTCATTAAATTCACAGAACCCCCTTTCCTCACTTGGATTTTCTATTTATCCTCAAAGAAAAAGGTAACTATCTTTTATCTGATTTTTCTCAACAACTCTAGGTTCTAGGAATATTTTTATTATCAGTTTTATGGAAACCCTTCCATAAATAGTTCTTTATTTATATAATTCAAAGAAATAATGTTCATTACTAGATTAACTTTACTTGTTAATATCATTTAAAATTTAAATGCATATCCCTCTTTAAAATAAAAATAAATAGTTTAGGGATTAAATCGTGATGTTACAAAGTTGATAGTTTCAAGTTCAAGGGGAGCTTGGTAAGTATGTTAATGTGTGTTTCTATCTTACCTTTGATGGAATTAGGTATTCCTCTTAGATACCTTTCTAATGGTATATGGCACTTGATATAACTCTAAGGTACTGAAGAAATAGGTAAGGTTAAGTTTGTAAGTTTAATTTGGTAGTTTAAGAAGGGTTCCAAATCCTCTAGGTTCCTATGCATTTTTTATTTACTTTGTGATTAGTTTAATTAAATTTTATGCTAAGCTAATCATGGATCAACATTAATCGCCTCCCCCGTAGCCCTGGCTAGGTTTTGAATATGGTGAAATGAATTTTCCCAAGGACCTCTGACTACAATTATTTAATAAACAATAGGTGGTAGGAATAGATTGGATTATAAATATGGTTAATGAAAGGACCCACAACCATGATAAGTAAGCCTTTAGCAGTGACATATTGCAATAGTCACAGGTGGCAGGATTGGAGCGGTTGACGACAATTTAATCATGCCCACTTAAGTAAGGATCAAGGTTACATAATTAAGGATTAAACTTAATCCTTAGTGGCATGAACCCAAGTGTATATTTAGTTCAACTGCTGGAATGGCCTAAGGACTGGGGATCGTGACAACATTACATAGGAGTGATCATGATGACATGGCATAGGTGACGTGGTTGAGCAGATGATGTGGAACACTAAAAACATGACATGTGGCAAGTGAAATTATCCCTCTTGGGTGGCCAAGTGGCATGTTTTCATATGACATGTGGAACCACCTAGAGGACGCCATGAAACATGATCATTTCATGCTAACTTCGGCTCTCAAATTCCCTCAAATAGTTGAGGACATGGTCAGATGTCTTGGTCTCATGGGACAAAACATTTAAGGCCTTGAGGGCCAAGTGGCTGGAACCAGGAATTATATGTAAGCACATGGTTTTGAAGGTGGTCATATGGGCTTCAACAATAACCCTCGAGAAAATCAGTATCGAACTTGGGAAAACAGGCCTCATTCTCGTTGGTGTTGGTCTCGTCGATCACGAAAGATGATAAAAAACATGTTTAGTTTGGTTTGGCCCAAATTTTAATTGTGAGCACCATTTTGGATTGTGAGGAGCGTTTTGGTGTGAATGAATGTGAAGGGTATGAATTATAATGTGAGAATGTTTTATTATGGAATAAAAAAATATGTAACGAACTGAGAAATCATATATATGAGAAGCGAAGTTTATATTTATATTTTTTTTATGTGTTCTGGAGATAAGAGGGGCCAAATTTATTTATGTCCTTCTAGTCCGATATTACTTGCTTGAAGGTTTTACTTGATAGAAAAATTGAAATGAAGAGTGAAGAGGAAGAGTGATTTATGTTGGAATCTATTTATAATTGATAATGAAGTATAATTTTTATGTCCATGACTCTCTTTAATGAATTATGATGACTATATGAAATGTTGATTTCAAATTCGCTAGGAAGCCTAATTTTCTTGTCTATAATACTGAGTCCATGTCTTCAAAGTATGTTGTTATATAGAAGTATTAGTAATGAAATTTAGTTAATAGAGTTTCGAGTGTTCTAAGAAGATAAGAAATCATAATATGAAGAGTGAATTGAAGCTTGTGGATCCATTATGAAAATGTTATGAAAGGGAGTCCACTAATATTTGGGGGTTGGTGCCTCGAGCACATTGGTGTCTAGAAATTGATTGAGGAGTTGGGTGCCTCCATAGACTTGGAACATACATTAGGTTTTTTTAATAAAAATTGAGTGCTTGCATATTTCTAATGTTGGTGCCTCAATTATTTTGTAGCCTAAAGCAATTTGGTGCTTGCATAATGCTGAGGTTGTTGCTTTAATCAGGTTGTAGTCTAAAGCAAGTTGATGCTTGCATATTTCAAGAGATTGATGTCTCCTTCTAGTTAATTCCAATAAATTATTGTAATCAAATATTGAATAAGAATATAAGAATATTTGTGGTGTTCCACCTCTAAGGTTTCCACATATATCTCGTCTCCTTGTGTATTAATATGATGATTGATTTTGTTGATGCATTGTTATGTTTTTAGTTATGATGAATTATTTAGTTGGTTAAATTGGTAATTATATTGATTCAACCCCATCTTAGTATAATAATAATTCCAAAACCCACAATATACCCAAAGAAATTTGTTCTAGTACCATTACGATCTATCAACTACCATGTATATTCCATTAGACAATATGTTTCAATAAATATTCTAAAATATATTAGAAAATTCAAAATCAACACTATGAGGGTTAATTCTCCTTGGATTTTTTGACATATTCATATTTTTTATTTCATATCCATGAAAATTATAATTATGCACAAAAATAGATAATAGTAAAATAAAAATCATAAACCCCAAATTAACACAAGATATAACCTAGGAAACCTTTTTTGGATAAAACTGTGTTGGAAGGTGAGGTTGCTTTGGTCTCTTTCTCTGAATGGAAAATGGATGAAAGTAAAAATAAGTGAGATCTATGGCCCATGGGTTTCTACATCACACAAGACCTTTATTTTTTCTCTCTCCCTATCAACTCTTGGCTACTCTTCTCATTTGTGGAAAAAAATGCACTTGAATAGAATGGAGAAAAGAAAACCCTTTTCCTCCTAGTGGCATAGTTATTACATGGCCTAATAGCTTACTAGTGGTTAAGTTTGACTCCTTAAAATATTAGCTAGACCTACAAGATGGACTCTTCTAAATTATTCTTCATCGTGATCATGTGTCTCGAACATTTTACATCAATAATGGTGGTTGACGTGGCATCCTCTCGAATTGTGATGGTCAAAACAAGAAGGTCAACTTTTGAGCAATGTAACTTTTACATACACTCTAAGGGCATCAAAATGGATGAAAAATATATATATAATGATATAATTCATATTAGTTGAGGTGGCCTTAATGGGAAAACAAGGAGAAGAGGCCCCTATCGATCGAAACTGTAGGAGTTTCCTAGCAGGTAGCCAATAAGTATTGGGAACAAACTCCTTTGCAAATCTAGGAATAGATTTCCATTGTCGAAGGAGAAATTAGGCTAGACTTCAATGCCATAAATGATTAAGATATAGGTGTTGATATTGGAAAATTGGTGTTGGATGTGGGGAATTCCAGAACTAGAGACACAAAGTTTTGGAAAATTATTGAATTTTATTAGCACATTAAGACAATAATTAACAAAATCCGCAGTAGGGAATGAGGCCCAAGAATTTATTCTCCAATTGGAAGATGTAATGTTTCAACATAATAATATGAAATGTATGCTTCATCCTCCTTCTTATCAATACCTAAGCCCCTTGACAACTGGTGCAAACACCGAGGAACATATTTGTCACAACTATTAGGTTTTAGATTAGTTTGCATGATTATTTACTCTGCTTTCTATCTCACTATAAATAAGACTATCAATGTTCATAAGGATATGTAGCATACGAAATATTTGAGCTTATATGATATCATTGTTATCATGTCTATTAGAAATCTAGATCATATTATATGAATCAAAATTTTATTCGTTTTTGGTATATATATAGTTGGGTTTATCTCATGTGATTGAAGGAAATGATCATTATCTTCTCTACTTGGATTAAATTCACATAAATAATATGATGAGCTTTGTTGTAATGACTTCAAGCCTTATTGTTAAGTATGAGTAATCTCTCAAAATCTAAAACATATATATATATATATATATATATATATATATATATATATATATATATATATATATATATAATTAAAAATATAAATCAATTATATTTTTTAATAATTATTCTTTATTTATTAATTATAAATTCATTTTAAAAATTTAATAAATACTTCTATCCCAAAAATGTATATAAAAGTAAATATTAAAATCTTATACCAATACCTCTCATAGATATCTGTTTCATAAATTTGATAAAAAGACATTGTTATATGATTTTCCTTTTCTTGAGCTAAAAGTTTGAAGCTATCTATTTGTAAAGTTTATTCTTATCAGACTTCAATTTCAGTGATTTGAAGTTTTGAAAATTTCAAAACAGGTTTATCACATTAAATTCTCAATTTTTAGTCAACATTTTACTACCTAAATTTCTATACTTATCTTATTATAAGCCAAGTGTTTTTCAAAAATACAAAAATCGCCTCAATCAAAAGATGTGTATTACTCGTACGAAATATAAAGATATTTCTAATGTGGAAAATAAATCAATTAGGTTTTATAATAATTAATTTTTTTATTTAATTATCAATTAAAGTTTAAAAAGTAATAAATATTGTTATTTGAAAATGTATATAAAATTTGATATTAAAATATAATATCTATACATTTTAGCGATATCTATTTCATAAATTTGGAAAAAGACATTGTCATATAATTATCTATTTCATAAATTTGGAAAAGGACATTGTTATATGATTTGTCTTTTTGGAGTAAAAACATCGGAGCTATCTCTTTGTAAATTTTATTTTAGTGTGGTTCTATTTTGGTGATTTAATGTTCTGAAACATGTTTGTCATATTAAACAGTATTTTTTAATCAAAATTTACAAACAAAATTCCCAATCTCTATCCTCCTTTTAAAGTAAGTATTTTTCAAAAATGCAAAAATCACTTTAATCAAAACATGTGTATTACTCATTAAAAATACAACAATATTTGTAATAAAAATAAACTAAATTATATATATATATATATATATATATATTACTATCCCAAAATATATACAAGTTTCAATAATAAAATCTAATACCAAGATGTCTTATGAATATCTATTTCATATTTTTTTAAAAGATATTATTATATTATTATTTGTAATTTTGAATGAAAATATTGGGGCTATCCATTTATAAGGTTTATTTTAAGTTAAGTTCCATTTTAATAATTTAAAATATATTATTGTATAATTTGTATTTTTGAGTGAAAAAAAATGGAGCTATCTATTTATAAAGTTTATTTTAAGTTAAGTTCATTTTTAATAATTTAAAGTTTTGAAACTTTCCAAACATGTTAGCAACATTAAAGAGTTATTTTTAAGTTAATATTTTGTCAACAAAATTCCCAATTCTTATATTATTTTTTAAAATTTTGAAAATCATCTTAATCAAAATATTTGCATTACTAATTAAAAATATAAAGATATTTGTAATGAAGAAAACATATGAATTCAATTTTATAATAATTAAATTTTTATTTAATTATACATTAATTTTAAGCTATTAATAAATATTAATATCCCAAATTTTATATGAAAGTATATATTAGATATTAATATCTAATAACAATACATCTCATAGATTAATATCCCAAATTTTATATGAAAGTATATATTAGATATTAATATCTAATAACAATACATCTCATAGATATATACTTCAAAAAATTGGTAAAAGACATTGTTATGCAATTGGTGTGATTTTGACTGAAAATATTTGAGGTATGGGTTTCATTTTGGTGATTTTTTGAAACTTTCAAAATAATTTTGTTATATTAAATAGTCATTTTTGAATCAAAATTTAGCAAAATAAAATTCCAAATTTTTAGTTTTTTTATAATTGAATTTTTTTTTTTAAATGAAAAATTCATCTTAATTAAAATTTATACTAAAATTCACACTTGATAAAATTAGTATCCATTTTCTCTCACCATGGTAAGAAAAAGATATCAAATCAAATTCCATATATATATATATATGAAGATTGAATAAAATATCTAACCTTAGTGCAAATCACATTTAGATTGGACAATTTCACACAAAATTCACCTCTAGATTAAACATGAAAACTTAAAGTATATATTTATTATATAGATGATATGATTAGATGTAACCTTCTATTTTATTCCTTTACTATTTACTTGTTGTTACATGAGTTATTATGACACACATTTAGAATGGGTAAGAATGATGCATTAGTTAGTGACATTAATACATGACTTTTATTTAAAAGATTTAATTAAAAGATAATTTAATTTGAGTAAAAGGTGAAAGTAACTGTGTGGTAAAATATTCCAAGAAACCCTGGAAGAGGTTGAGACAGTTCTGACAGTTACCTTCCCAAAACAGGATTTAAGGAAAAATCCTAGGAGGCAATGGGGTTCTGTGCAGAATGGGGTGGTGGAATTAAGCAACAGACTGTTGCACTGAGATGTCCTGAGCTGGTGGGAGAACTAGTGGAATTCAGTATTCACCGAAAGAAGTATCAGACTTGACTTAGTCCTGAGGTCTAAGTTCTGTCTCAAGAAGCTTACCTTAGCCTGGTGTGGAGCTAGGTAGGAGCCGAGGACGTAATAGCCTCACTCAAGGTTGGGGGCACCAACAGTTACTGAATACCAGGTATTGGATTAGGTATTTTTGAGTAATGTTTATTTATTGTTGTATATTTTTTATGATTGAATCCTCTTGAAGATTGAAATTCTGCATCCTTAAGTATAGTTACTGAAAACGCTAGAAGTTATATTATTTTTAATTTCAGTAAATACTACATTTCTCATCTACAGAAAAGTAAAAGAAAAACAAAAATACTTTACAGTCAATTTTTATGCACCAGAAAAACATAGTTGTGTATCTTTTACCATAAGAATAGAGAAATGCATAGATTTTATACAAATATTTATATGCACTGAAAAACAAAATGATGTTAGAACTGTTGAATAAGTTAAAAGGATACTAACAACCACATATGGGAGAAGTAGTGCTAAAGAGTATAGAAATTATATGCTTGAACCAAGGCTGCATAACAAGTTATTTATGACTGTACTTAAAATTAAATAATTTGTATCTTTACAAGAAAAGCTAAAGAAAAAGCTTCATTTAATTAAACCAATCTACCATATAAAAAGAACATAAAGAGTACAAGTTGAAATGTAAATTGGACTATACAACTTTGTAAATTCAACACTTTAACTTTGAAAAATCAAAACTGTGGAATGAACCAGCTCTCGGCAAGACAACAAGGAAACTTAATAATCATCTGAAGTAACAAAAAGACATCTGAAAAATATGCTGGCTTTACACTTAAGTGGTTTTATCGTTATGGGCTGAGGGTTTAGGATTCTGACCCATGGGGAGGGTTTGAATTTTGGTCCCTTTATCGCCTAGCCACTCGGGAATGGGTGAAGGAGATCTATGGCACAGTATAGAAGTAATAATTAGGCTATACAAGAATCAAAACTAGCAAATGAAAATTTATTCTTCTATCAAAGTAAGACCTCAGAGAAATTGTCGCAAGATACTTAATCTTAAATAAAAAGCATGCAAATCTTAAATTACCAGAGTTAAAACTGTCCTAGCTAGTTTTCTTATAGAACAAATATCATAAATTAAACATTTCAAAATACTGTCAATATAAAGAGGCCTCAGCCAGTAATAACAATAAACCCAAAATTTATAGTCAATAAATTAACATTACAACTCGACTGTAAATTCGAAACTAGAAGGTTTGAGCCCACTTGACACTTTACTCCATAATTACAGGATTTAAAAGAAAATTAAAAATCTAGGTTGACTTGCAACCATCTCCGAGAACTCGAAACCCTACCTCAAAATAAAAGAGAAAGGAGAAAATACTAAACAAGACTCTAGGGGTAAATACCATAGATTTGCAATGAACTGAGCTTGAATAGGAGACATCATACCAACGTCTAGTTGGGAAGGATGTCAAAGAGGGCCGAAGCCCTACTATGCGAATCCGCAAACCTGCAAGCACAGTAAAAAGGGGACCATGATTTGAAAACAATGAAAAACAATGAAAAAATGGGAAACAGGACTGAGACAATTCATGACTAATACCTTGTAGCCAACGAGGTCAACGAATAACTGAGGCAAGAAGCGAGAACTTACTACTACATAGTTCCACTGTTCCAAGCATAGTTATCAAGTATTCTTGGAGTGAAACTAAGGAAGGTGAGAGCCAGAAGATTCCGAAAATCAAAAACTTGTGATATGATACCTTGAAAAAAAAAGGAATAAATTCCAAAAATTAAACCAAAATAAATTCCAGTATCTGGACGAAAAAACACTAAAATTATACGGATGGAAAACTTTGAAATGAACTGGGTAGCTTACCTCTTTCATTGGCAGGAAGGGTTGAAGATCATCGGTCGGCGGCATTCTCAGTTTTAGGAAGGAACGCTCGTGATAAAATGCACAGGGGCGATACAGTCTTATAGAGCAAGAATTTCGGATCTGTGTTGAAAAAAATGAACCATAAGTAGAGGGTTGGGGATGGGTAGTTACCCTAACCCTACCCCTGCCCAGCATCCATTGTCGATTGAAGGGAGAAATATCGGATGCTCTAGAACTTGCTAGCATTGAGAGCCAGCAAGCATGGAGAAGTCCCCATGTCACGTGAAGACGTGATTGTCATCCGCAACAGATAATAATTTAATACTGCACTTATTCATTCTGATAGCTTGCACCCAATGTTATGAGGGTGGGTACGATACGACATATGGGTATCAATGTTTATTAACCATAAGGATAGTGGTGTAATGACGAGATTAATGATAATGCAAGTAAATAAACTCAAATGTCAAATAATATAACCATGTATCTTTACTCTTCACCTATGGTTTATGACTTTGCAGAAATGTTTGTAAATGTGACTTAATTTATTTGTTCAATAGTTATGCTAAATCTGTTTAGTTGATGTAATTTTTTTTTATGGTGTAGTTGTTACAATGTAAATGTTACAAGTGGTATCAGAGCATAAGTTACAAACTCGGGCCAAATGGGCCAGAACCATACTATATTTTTTTTTTCATTATGACTTCTATTAAAATTTTAGATTTGAGGCTACGATGAGTATTTTGTGTAGAGACTTTTTCCGGATCAATCACATCCATTCTTGGTAAATTCAACGTTTCGAACCCAACCAACGTGGTTCATCTTCAGGAAAATATTCGTGGGTAAGATTGATCTCACAAGTAAGGTATAAATATGAGAGTGAGGGATGATGAGTGACAGGGAGAAACAACTGAGGCCAACTTAAAAATTCTAAAAATTAAATAATTAATCAATTAATTATAGAGATCTGTATAAATGTTAATAGTATTGTATTTAAAATCCATTCTAATTAGATAATTAATTAATTAATTTGTATAAAAGTTAATAATATTTATTTTTGAATTCATTTCTAATGATGGATCCAAGAAAGATTTATTTATTTTTAATTCAATTCAGATCTTATTTATTTATTTATTTATTTATTAGAGGAGATCAATTATTATTTATTAGAGGTTATCAATTATGATATATATATATATATATATATTAATATTTTTATTTATAAAAATTCATTCTTGTGTTGGGTTCAAGATAGATTTCACTTTTAATTCAATTTGAAATTTTTTTATTTATTTAAATTAAAAACTTAAATCTTTTAAGCCTAAGTTTTGAATTAATTAATGTACTAGAAAGGTGATAGTAAAAATTATTTATAATGATAAAAATTGATTAAGATTAATATGTGATGGAAGAATTAATCATATTACATAGCTAGTGGCATATAATGTTAATTGGAATAACAGGGAATTAATTAATTTGAAGAATATTATATTAAGGGAGGACTAAAGATAAGTCATCTATAATTAATGAGTTATTTGAAGAAGGCAAAGGTGTAAGAGAGTATATAAAGGAAAGGATATTTCTGGGATTAATATAATACAAAGAGATTTAATAATTATTGATAATTAAATTACAATTTTATCAACCTTGAATACTTATCAACATAATTACTATATAATAATTTTTTTTATTAAATTATAATAAAAATATATATATTTTTAATAATAAATAAAACTCCAAAAATTATAAAAACAAAATATTATAATAATTTCCAATTTAAAAAAAATAAATGGCTTAAGAGAAATTTAAAAACAAATATAAAAAAAATTAAATAAGGAAGTGAACTAAAACCATATTAAGTATGTAGTTTCAATTATTATTTATAATATGGATTATATCACTTACATATTGATGATAATAATTTTGTATAATATTTGTTTTTGTTAAGTTGTTTGTGATCCTCTAGGTTTGACCTGTGGATTGAGGAGCCACAACCTAGGGGCATCTAATATATCAAATTCACTCGAGGATCGCAACTGGCCTAAGCCACAGAGGCCCTAAGCTGACTAAATTTTTGAACATGTCTCATCCCCCTAGCACACGGGACAACCACCCCCCATGAGGTTTTATCCTAGGTTGCCATGCTAACGAGGCCCATCCTCAACTAGTTGTGATAGTGATACTTGCCAATATTTTATAATAAGTAATTTTTTCTATTAATAAATAATTAATTTTAAAAATTAATAAATATTATTTTTTACAAGGAAAAAAATCGTAAATTTATTTATAAAAATAAAATAAAAAATAACATTTTGTAAATGCACTTCAATAAAAAATTTAGGATGGATCTACCCATATCCATACTACAACAAAAAGTATACAAAAAATCATCCTAACACATGGTCTATATCCAAAATAAAATAACTCGTGTGGACTGTAAGAGAATACCATCGATATAGATATATGCTATAGAAAAACCAATCCATGAAAAATTATATTTCTATAGTTAGAAAATATAAGTAAATATACAATATCGTATACCAAAATCCATGCAATATGAACATGTGATAATATGTAGCAAAAAGTGCTCACGAAGAAAAATATCTAAAAATGTGCCTTGGCCGAGTCCATAAAATGCCAATGATAAAACTGATAAAGAGTATCATTTACTGTTTCTTCAATAAGTCATTTTCCTGCATCCAACTATAGTGGATGTTAGCATCAAAGTTGTGTTCCATGTATATATGAGAGCAATAGAAATAAAATAACAAATGTTTTAATCTCAATACATCCTCCAAAATGTGAACTCGATGTAAACAACAAAATTATTAGATCACATTAACCTAGTCGATAATCAATAAAAATTCTAAAAAAACATGAAGTGAACATTCACATCCCTTTTCCCATGAAAAAGCCAAAAGTGAGCGATAGAAAAACAACTTAGCTAGATTTTTTGTGCCCCACCCAATACCCATAGACACTTTGAAAATTTTTTGATGGGATAAAAATAATAGAAAACCACCACCACACATAGAATTATCCCCCTATACTGCCCCTATCAAAATAGCCTTACTATTGGGTGTAGAGCCTAATTATCTTCCTAATTTTTTAGAGGTTTTTGTTTTAGTTGCATTGGATCCATGTTCCTAATGGGCCAGCAACGCTGCCCATTTAATCTTCGTCAAAGGGGTCCAGGGAGGTGACGACATTTAACATTTCAAAAGAAATGACAACAGAAGGTTTAATGATGGCACTGACCAAACCATATGAAAAACCCACAACCTCAAATAATGTATTTCTTATGAAGCGTTTATTTAATATAAAGATGTGATAAGGCGAATATGTTATTGATAGTTTAAATGAGTTTAAAATGGTTACCAGTGAGCTAAGTTTTGTAGGGGTAAATTTTGATGATGAATTTAGGGCTCAGTTATTTCTCTGCTCATTTCTAGAAAGTTGGAATGGCTTATTTATGGCTATTAGTAAAATTTTCTTTGGATCTATTACTTTAAAGTTTGATGATGTTTTTGGTGCAATCCTTTGTGAGGAAATGCGTTAGAAAAGCTCCAGTGAGACATATGGTAATGCTCTGACTGCAAAGAATAGGGGAAGAAAAATGGAAAGAGGAAGGAGCCCAGGAAATCACAGTAAGTCAAGAAAAGGCAAATCCAAAAATAAGTCAGGGATAGTGTGCTAGAAATATGGGAAGAAAGGACATCTGAAGAAAGACTGAAAATATCATAAAGGAAAAAAAGGAGATGGACAACAAGAGAAAAATCATGAAGTGAATGTGACAGGTGATGTGTTGCAAGATTCTTTGATTCTTTCATTAGAAAATATTATTGATGCCCGGGTGGTTGATTTAGGGGCTTCATTCCACGCTACGCCTCATAGGAAACATTTCCATGACTATGCTCAAGAAGATTTTGGACATCATCATTTGGGTGATGATAATCCCTATAAAATCATTTTAATGGGTAAGGTTTTTATAAAGAAACAAAATGGAAAACAATGGTTATTAAAGGACATAAGGCACGTTCCATATCTGAAGAAAAATATGAATTTAGCAGGGCAGTTAGATGATGAATTTTGTGTAACTATTCATGAACAAAACCTGGAAGGTCACTAAAGGATCCTTGGTAATAATAAAACGATAAAATGTCGGTACATTATATTTAGGCAATGGTATTTCTTATTATTTTAATGCTTTGACCTCCACAAGAGTAGATACAACATCATGGCATCATAGGATCAGACATATGTGTGGGAAAGGGATGCTAATTCTTCACTCAAAATATTTGTTTCCAGGTTTGAAGAATATTGATTTCGATTTATGTGAAAATTGTGTTTACGAAAAATATAAGGGAGTCATATTTATCATAGTTGCGAAGGAAAAGAAGAGTGAAAAAATAGAGCTTGTCCATGCAAATATATGGGGACTTGCTCCGGTATTATCTCTCAGTGGCTCTTGCTATTATGTTACTTTTATTGATGATGCAACTAGAAAAACATGGATTTATTGTATTAGGAATAAAAATGATGTGTTTTATACTTTCAAGAAGTGGAATTGTTTGGCTGATAATGAGACAAGAAAGAAGTTGAAGTGTCTCATATCATACATTAATGGAGATGAATAGTGTAGCAAAGAGCTTGATAACTATTTTTCAGAGCATGGAATTCATAGAGAGAAGACAGTTCAAGGAGCACCGCGTGAAAATGGTGTGTCAAAAAGGACGAATAGGAAAATCGTGGAGCAT
This sequence comes from Pinus albicaulis, assembly GCA_034641835.2. Taxonomy (NCBI): domain Eukaryota; kingdom Viridiplantae; phylum Streptophyta; class Pinopsida; order Pinales; family Pinaceae; genus Pinus; species Pinus albicaulis. The sequence goes on along the minus strand of CM076581.1, from coordinate 478,831,560 downwards.
GAAAGGTGCATGATATTGCATGGAGGATTTCCCTTACAATTTTGGGTAGATGTTATATATATTTTTGTTTATATAATAAATAGAGGACCTCAAAGTTCCTTGGATGGTGGTATTACAGAGGAGGCATGGACAAGTAAAAAGGTAAACTTCTCATTTTTAAAGACTGTTAGTTGTGAATGATTTTTCCACATTAATAAATAAAATAGAATAAAGCTTAAGGAAAAATAATAATAAAATTCTTTATTGCATATGGTGTTAATGATTTTGATTATCGCTTATATGATTATGAAAATCAAAAAATCATTAGGATCAGAAATCTCATATTCAATGAAAAGGCCTTGTATAAGGATCAAATGCAGGGAAACAAACAAGAAAAGGGAAACAAAAAATACACAGTGCTTGATGATATCACAGAAAAAGTAAAGGTGTCTGAAAATCGTAATTATCATCATCCACAACAACAAAAACAATAGGCACCTCAAACACTTGAAAGTGGTGTTAGAATATCTACTAGGATAAGTGGGTTCCCTAAATGATACTCTCGTTCATTATATTATGTATTTTTCATTGATTCTGGTGAAACGGAAATATATGAAGAATAAATTCAAGTAGAAACTGGGAAGTGGGAGAAATTCATGGAATAAGAGATGGAATCCTTTATGCATAACCAAACATGAGACTTATTCAAGTTGCATGCAGGTAAACATCATTGGAGAATAAATGGGTTTATAGGTTGAGGGAAAAATATGGAGGTAAAAAAGGTATAAGGCTAGACTTGTGGTGAATGGGTTTACACAAAATAACGATATATACTTTGTTGAATTTTTTTCTCCTGTTGCTAAAATGACTTCAATCAGAACTATTTTAAGTCTTGTGGTTGTAGAATATTTGCAACTGAGCAATTATATGTAAAGACAACCTTTCGCCACCGGGATTTGGAGGAAGAAATATATATGCAACAACCACAATTGTATGAGATCAAAGGGAAGGAGAAACTAGTGTACAGGTTGAAGAAGAGCTTATATGGCCTAAAACAAGCTCCAAGGAAGTGCTATCTAAAATTTGACAGGTTTATGTTTGAACAAGGTTATGCTAGATGTCATTGTGATTATTGTGTTTATCTTAAGAAATAAAATGGTGGAAGTTATATTATATTGCTATTGTATGTAGATGAAATGATTTTTCCAGGGTATAACATGTAGGAAATAAATGTTCTCAAAGGAAAATTGGAAAATTCATTTGCAATGAAGGATTTGGGTGATGCAAAAAAAAAACCTTCGTATGAGAATAAGTATAGAGAGGAAAATTTTCAAATTAACATTGTCTCAGAGTGATTACATAGAAAAGGTGTTGGGAATATTTAATATGCAGAATTCAAAAGCTGTTAGTACACCTTCAGCTAACCATTTCAAACTAATAAAGGTGATGTGTCCTAAGACTTAGGAAGATATGGATTATAAGTGTAAACTTTCACCTGAATCAACAGTTGGAAGCTTAATGTATGCAATGGTATACAGAAGGCTCGATATTTCACACACACTAGGAGTTGTAAGTTGGTATTTGAAAAATCCAGAAAAAGAGAATTGGATGTTAGTGAAGTGGATTATCAAATATTTTAGAGGTACCACAAATCAAGCATTATGATTTGGTGGTTCAAACATTTCTCTACAGGGATATGTTGATTAAGATATGGAAGGTGATAGAGATAACAAGAGCATCACCATAGGGTATGTGTTTACTGTAGGTGGAACAACTTTTAGTTAGCTTTCAAAGTTGTGAAACATTGTTGCAGTTTAACAGCAAAAGCAGAGTATGTTGTTGCTATAGAGGCTAGTAAAGAAAACAATTTAGTTACAAAGGTTTATGGATGAGTTGGGCAAGAAGCAGGAGATGGGTAGATTATATAGTGACAACCAAAGTGTCATTCATCTTGCAAAGAACTCAACATTTCATTACAAGGCTAAGCGTATAAAAATAAAGTACCATTTCATATAGTCAGTGTTAGAATATGGATAATTGAAGCTATAAAACGTACACACTAGCCAGAATATTTCAAATATGCTAACAAAAGTTATAACCAGGGAGAAACTAAGATCCTACTTAGTTTCAATTAGTCTTCAAATGTGAGGATGAACATGAGAAACATCTAGTGCTGAAGTGGAAGCATTGTCCATTAAGTGAAGCAACGGTGGAGTCGCTATACTTGATTTCGATGAGATATTAATGAAAATATGCTTGAGATTTTGTAAATTGCAAGTGTTACAATTGATTTTTTTAGATATTTTATGTTAATTTTTAAACACATAAAGCATGAGAATAAACTAAGAAATATACAGAAACATCAGATAAATGCACCATAAAAATAACCACAACACAACAAATGATGAGGGGGTTCACCCCTCCTCGGCTCTGTCTCCTTGGTCCAGGTTCCAATGGCTTGGCCCTCTTTCATTGTGCTCAAAATGGTGATTACATACATTTAGAGTTCTTAAATAGCCTAAAAACCTATTCCATCAGCTTCAAAATACCCAAAAATGTTTGTCTAGCCTTTTTCTGATCTGAAATTGGTCAAACACTAAAGAAGTTATCAGCCTCCCTAGTTTTGTTGCTAACTGCACCACAAGTTCCCCAAAATCCGGACCAGCCCTAAAATTTCACCCTTTTTTTGGCCAACCAAGCAAGAATTTCCCAAAAATCTGGGCGAAATTGTAAGATCATTTAAATGAACAATGATGTCTAGAATCTGATTTTTAAACCATGTCTGAAATGATGCATTAATTTTTGTTTTAATATAAAATATGTGGGCAGTTATACTAACTGTTGGCGGTTAAAGGTCGTAGTGGTCACATGGGTTACAATTTATGCATGTGGTTAGGGCAACGGTTGGGACTCCATGCCCTCGATCACGGCTATGGGTTATATGCATAATGTAATATGGGGTGGGGGGGCTTAGCCGTGGTCCCTACTCCCAATCCTCCACCATTAACACTTTAATTAATGTTTTCAACCATAGGCTTAATAAGTAGCACATGTGGCTCAGTAGTTGTGCAGTGCATTGTTAAATGCCTAGTCTTCATTTAAAATCCCTCCATGGTTCATTTTGGCCTTAAACCAAATTTGGTGGCCCTCGTGATGCCACGTGGCAGCCTCTAGTGGGCCACAGGGCAACATGTGGTTGGCCACCTTCCCAACCTATAAAAACATGGCAACAAGAACCAAATGAAAAATGGACAAGTGGACCATGAGGATTGGTCCACCATGCATAGTCACCCTTTCACTAGTCAACCATGCCTAGTCATCTGTACAGATTGTTGACTCGACAACCTGCATGTTTTTTGCCAAAATTTACCTGTTTGGGAAAACGAACATAATGCATTTCTCGGAGCATACCGTGTCGATTTTCCACGAAATGAGTTGCGCTCAATTCCGAAGGATGAGATATACATGGTCGTTCAGGTTCCACACCATTCCGACAACTTTAAAATTTTAGCATAATTTTGAGCACCTAATCACTCCTCCCCAATGCAAGCTCTTGGAACCCAAAGGATCACTTTCAGCTTTTCAATAGATGAGGGTACAATTCCCTCACCTTTCCAATATTGATCCATTTGACTTTACTTTGATTTTTTCCCTTGAGCCCCATAGGAAGGTATTCCACATTTCCTCATTTTGAAGACCTTGTTTTTTTGTCAAGAATGGTGTCTTGTTGTATTTCATCAAGGTATTCAGGATAAAAATCCTTAGTGGAATGAATCTAAACATTTTCTCCTTGATCTTCAACCAAAGGTGGCTCATACAACCTTAATTTCTCAACATTAACAACAACATAAATTTGCATATATGAAGGAAAATCCAACCTGAAGGCATTATCACCAATCTTTTTGAAAATTATGAATGGACCATACACTACCAGGAAAAGACCCTCTAGCAGAGGTTATAAAGGAGGTTTTTAGTGTTATAAAATTGGCAAAAATTTTCAAAAAAACATTTGCTACAACATCCTTTTATGGTTACGGAGGTTTTGGTGGAGCTTTTAACGAAAATTCAACACAACTAAAAAAACTGGGCGCCCGGAGGTTATTACAGATTTTTTTTTCATCAGTATGCTACTAAGGTTTCAACACACCGGTGTGTGTCATCTAGATGGTGGCCCCAAGGTGGTTGAAGGTTCCTGCATTGGGCCCTCAAGGTATAAAACCGCACTAGGCACAGTGTTGGTGATACAACGCACAGGTCCATACCAACTGTTGTTGGGATTTGTGCGGTGCCCATAGGTCGTTGTAACACACCAGTACGTAGACTTATAGAAACGAACTGGTGCGCTGTATGAGACAAACACACCAATATTTATAATTGGTATTGGTATTTGTGCGGAGGCTATACTTCATACAAATTCACTGGTGCGTAGTCTCACATAAAAGCAATGGTGCCCATTATTGCACAAACGCATTGAGATTTTTAATTGGTTTTGGTATTTGTGCGGTGCCCATAGGTGGTAGAAATGTACTGGTGCACTGCAGCATACAAAAGCACTGGTGTACTATAACTGACACGCACTGGTGTTTATTTTTTATTTTTTAGAGACATCGACCTTTGACAGTGCAATTATTGTGATTTTTTAAAATTCATTATTCATCAAAAGTCGACACATCTTATAACAATATTGAAATGAATTAAATTTCTATTAGTGCCTTTGAGAATGACAATGGAGAACAAAATAGAATAAATTGAAAATATTTTATTATATATATATATATATATATATATATATATATATATATATATATATATATATATATATATATATATATATATATATATAAGAAAATCTTTTTCATACCAAATGGGATAGTTATTAGCATCCCTTTGTCTTTCAACTGGGACATTATGTCCATTACATTAAAAAAAATGTCTGATTTCACAGATAAATATTTCAAAAAATAAAACGCCCTTATTTGATATCCAAACATAGTGATCATCATTCTTCGCTTGAACTGTTGTCACTGCTAGAGCTACTTCCATGACTTGGGTTATTTTAAGGAATGTTTTGTTCATAGTGTTGATTTTTTTCTTCTTCTTCACCTTCCATCTACAAAGATAAAAATAAATTGAAATGAGTGTTATACATAGGTGAGAATAATGAAAATTGAAATATTAAAAAATATACATCAATGTAAATCGAAAATAAAAATGGCATACCATAGCAATAATTGACTCATAAACTATACACATTCTTTCAAAACCTTGTAACATGCCATCTTTCAAAATTTCATCTGTTGGCACAGTTCCACACTTTGTTTCCTGCTAGTTTTATACCCCATAACAAATCATATATTTAATATAAAAGAAATTTTTTTTTCTATTAATTATTGACGGAGCTAAGTAAAACAAGATCGATAGATGCTTACAAATTCCACAATTAATTTATGATATGCCAACAAATACTCACAACCCATATTTAACTTAATTTCAATCAATTTGTCTGATGGTTCTTCTTTGTATGTTAGCACCTGTTTGAAGACATTCAATGATGATTTTTGTAAAACAACTTAAAAAATACAAAAATTAAATCTAGTTTAGTTGTTATAAGGAAGTAACAATTCTCACAAACTTAGATGTCAACCATTTTCTTCCTTGTCATCCTGTTTTATGTGATGAATGGGTTCCATTTTATTTTCTTTTCTGCAAGAAAATTCTTGAAAATTAATATTTAATGCTAAATTTTTTATTTATTGCACCTAATGATCGAAAAATTCAATGATTACATATTACATTTGAAGCACGTTTTTGTTGACATGGCTCCTCCTATGATGCAATTTTGTCCATTTCTTTGACCATCTCCTTGTACACCTATTTGGACATTCCTACTGGCATATTTCTAATATCAGCTCGTTCATCTTTTGAGATTTTCATAATCTTCCTGGAAATGTAACATGACAATACACTATCTAATTTTTATATTGATATATGAAAAGTAAATATAACAAAAGTGATATTTATAAATAATTCTAGATAAACATTTAAAGGAATATTACTTTTTCATTCCTTCTTTTCTATTGTTGTATGTTTTTGTCATTAAAAGTTTGACATGTCTCATTGACCAATTCTCTGGAAACTCTTCCTGTACTTTAGGTAAAATTTGGTTCTTAGATTCATTAGATTGTTTTTTGTATTGTAAGTGGAAATAAATTCTATACATTCATTCCATTAGATCCCTCAAACTTTTGTAAAATTTTTCCCCCTTTCGTTAACCTCCAGCACCACTCCAGATGAGCTGAGCAATTCATTTTCATTTGCATGTTCTATTTTTTTTCTTTTCTTAGAACAACATTCCTTTTTTGAGTTGTTGGTCCTTGTAGAACATTGAAAATATGTGAATTAATAGACTATTTGGAACATGTTATCTAACAATTTTAAGTATATTATTAATGAAAATTAAAAAAAGAAACTCAAATTGGATCGATAGTAATTTTTCATTCACCTGATTCATCCTGTTGTAATTTTCCCATCAAGCTTTTACGCTCTTCTGGTCCCAGATTAGAAATAATCTTATCGAGCTTCATCATTTTGTGGCTCTGCATGATACACAATAAACAATACATATTAGTTAGACCTACATATAGTTCTGTTGACGGGAAAATTTGTCCGGCCAACAGTAGGGGATCTCCCCGGTGAAAAGTCCCAATTAGACCTTAAACCGTTTGGAGTAGGGATCCCATCTGGGGTGTGGGTCCGGTTACCGACTAAGATGCCTTCCCTTCTAGTCTCAAAAGATCTTGATCAAACCTAGACACACACTTATTCATAGGATACGAAATACATGATTGATGCATGGAACATGTCTACAACACTATGCGTAGCGAGAGAATGAATAAAACACATACACCCAAAGAGATGCAGTTAACGGCACTCCTTTGGGGTCATGCTTGCAAGGTATCTTACCACAGAAGAAACAATTCTTAATGGCAAGATTCCTCCTTACTTCTGAAAGATAAAACGGAATGCTAATAGACAAAGGTATTAACATCCATTTAGAAAGCGATAAAACTGAACATCATCAACACAATCATAGATAAACATGATGCATAAATGATATTATCAAAAGGGCAGTTTCATTAATCATAGGATGTTCTGAAACTGTTCAGGAAATACACATAGTGTTGTCACAGCAAAATACATCATCCGACAAAGGGGATTTAGCAAGTATTCGTATTCATATGTCTAAGAATATGGTCTTTCAATACAATACAATGTAGCTCTTGAGTCTTCCCAAAAAGAAAAATCCCTTATACAAGCTCCCGCAGGAGTATTTATAATGCCAAAACTGCCCGTTGGGTTTCCTTGACTGTTCACCTTCTTGACCTTTGGGTTACCTTGCGACCCATTCTTTCTGCGACCTGACCGGTATGCGCGATTTGCGACCTGGGTAGGTGATGCGACCTGCGACCTGCCCTATTGGTGCGACTTGCGACCTAGCTCTACTTGTTGCTCATGATTTGCTGCTACCGGGCTGTGGAGATGGACGCGAAATGTTAATGTCAGGGACGTTAACCTGTTGCTCCTTGAGGAAATCCTGCCATGTCCGGTACTCTGCCGCTATGGGGGAAACCAGAGGTACCTCCTCCTTCAATCGATGCACACATTCCAAAGCATTTGGTACTAAGGTTTCCCTTTTCTGTGCGATCTGATTTGAAAGCGAGGCAAGATTGGTATAAATCCACGCTGGAATGGCAATAAATTGACTCAGATGCTCTTGAGATGCTGAGGGCTCTGGATCAGCAGCGGCTTGCTTGATAGGTTGCAAAAATGATTGGATGTCCTGGTCCACTTGTTCCCAGGTTTTCTCTTCGTCTAATGCCCTAAGCGATGGAATGTGGTGAAACGTATGCATTGAGTCGATACCACTAATCAGGTGGTTGTACGAGGACATTACTTTGTCCAGGTCCTTAGACAGTTTGTCTCTAGATTGTATCGCCATGCGGAGTTGAACCTTTGCATCCTGCGTGTGAATCCAGTCCCTCTTCGGCAAATTTTCAGGTGCCTGAGGGTACTGTATTGTCCAACCCATCATCCTGTCTGAGGCCTGTGAAGCCTCTCTGAGCTGCTCGTGTCTTTGCCTAGTTTCCGCTTGTGCTCTTGCCAGTGGAGCGACTGTTTGTTTGATGGTGAAAATTTCACCATATACCTGCCTCATGGTCACTTCCAACACCTCACACTCCTTGAAGATGGACAACGAGACTTCATTTACTGGTGGAGCCTGGTTTCGAAGTTGCTGGACTTCTGCTTGCAATTCTGCTTTCTCTTGCTCTGCTCTCTTCTCGCGTTGCTCAGCTGCGTGCAGTCTATTTTGTAGAGATACTATTTCTCTACTCATTCGGGTTACATTCTCTTCTGTAGCCGCGGGGAAAGCAGTACCCGCTGATGCTATCATTACAGGATTAGTCCTGGTATCAAGGACTATGTCTTTGCCTGTTGCTACTGTGGATGCGGCAGAGGGACTTTGCGCCAATGACCTCCTCTTTTCTTGCCGGATTTTGAACGAAAACTGATCGAATGTAAGTTTGGTCAGGTCAAACACATCTTCTTCCTGTCCCCGGGGCGATCTAACGTCAGAGAGCTTGGTACGGCCCAGAGGTATATCGAGGGGAGTCACCTCAAGGTCGTCTAGCATGTCATCCTCCCTTTCCTCTGTGTTCTTTTCTTCTTCTTCCTTTCGCCGGCGTTCAGCTTCTGCTGCTGCTTCTATTTCGGCCTTCTTCTTCTGCTCAGCTGCAGCAGCCTGTTCGGCTTTCTTTTGGCGTTCAGCCTCTGCTTTGTCTAGCTCTGCCTTAAGTGCCCGTTCTGCTGCGGCCTGTGCCTCCTTGCCTTATTTTTCTTTCCTGGCCTCTTTGGCCTGCTTCTTCTTTTGTGTTGCTATTGCACTCTTTTGGCGCGCTTCCTCATCCTCTTTTAGCTTCTTCTCCCTTTCTTGCTGGGCTTTTGCCTCTGCTTCCTTTTGTTTGATGGAGGGAATAAGCCCTGTGTTGGTTCGAGATTTCTTGGGTAAAGAGGAAGAGGAACCTCCTAACTGACGACTTCTGTCTTCTAAGCTCTGATCATCTGGGTCTTCTTGGACCACGTCTGCTCCCAGGGCAATTTGTCTTTCAGCATTATACCAGTTCCTTCTCTCATCTTCCGTCGGGCGCTTACGATGCTGATAAGTCCACTTGAATTTAGCTCTCAAGCAGTGTTCAGGAACTATTTTCTCTGGGTCATAGGTTCGATGTTCAAGCGCCCCGAGCTGATAACTTCTCATTGCTTCTGCTTCTGCTGCTACTTCCCGGAAGTCTTTAACTGTGTATGCACCAATGGTGAGGGGTAGCGTGGGCCACGGCTTCTTTTTGCCTTTAGACAGGATGCTGGAGAATCCATGTGACATTTGAAAGCATACCTCCAGAATAAGCATTTTGTCTGTCACAAAGCGAGGCATAGCATGTGGCGCCTTGTAAGTTCCAAAGACTCGGATGAAGGTGTATCCAGGGAAAGGGAACCAGTGTGCCACTTTGACTAGAGTCTCCTTGGCCTGCCACGACATGCAGGGGGCGTCTTGGCCGAATAAATGTCTGTACAGAGAGGGGATAAATACCTGGGAAATCTGATCAATATCCTGTTTGTATTTGGACTCCCAAAATACCTTGAGTTGTAGATGAATTACGCGCGACTGCTCGGAATCCCAGTTGTGCGCCCATCCCTCAAACTGTACTCTGGCGCAGACAACATCTAGTAGGTAAGAGGCCATGTAAAATTCGGCAGGCATTCCTTCATCCGGGGCCAATGCTGAGTTCAAGTTGGTCTGCATCGAAGTCATCAGTATGCCGGCCCAGTTGAAACGGGTGCCATATGTTGTCACATACTCCATGATAGTAGCCCAACTGCCACTGAAGGTGGAGCAATCTGGGTGCCCGTAAAGTCTGCAGAGCATGGCGGCAACCAATTTGTAAACCTTCCTCAGGCTCGCCACTGGGTATTCTTGGTCTTTCTTGACCTTGAACTTCTCGGGCTCTTCCCACCATTGTCTAATAGTATCAACTATTGGAACGGCGTGAGCAACAACCCATTCTGGAGAGAAATGCTCATCTGGGCGAGGCAGTGAGTAATAAATGTGCACATCCACGCCTACCAGTGTAGCGAAAGCTCTGCCTTGGTTGTCCCTGATCACAAACTTCTCGGGGTCCGTCTTTTGTATGATCCAATCTATGACCTCTGGACATGGGAATATGGCTGGATGCGCCCCTGCCAGATGTAGTTTGGACCTCTTTACCGCCAAGTATACCTCCCAGTCTGGGAGATCTTCTGGAAATTCCTCTTCCGGTATGGCGAACTCATGATAAACTTGGTACCATCTCATGCTGTCGTCTTTTGTAAAAGTACATAGTGTATCTCTGTATATTGGGGGTGGGGACACCACCTCCATCTCATCAATCTCTTCCACTATTTTCTTGTCCTTCCTCCGAGATAGCGGGGGCGCCATGTCACTAGAATATGATAACACAGTTATGCACTCTATGTCTTCTTGAATTTCACCTATCAAATTCATAAAGGAATCCCACGATAAGAACGACATGGTGATAAAAACCAGTTACAATTTAGTGATGGAATTTAGCTGTGCCACATGCAAAACTGGGCTACTGGGTCGCTGGGTCGCGGATTGCAAGAAAAGAGTCCGGGCGTGACCTTGCGACCTCGCGACCAGGTCGCTGGGTCGCTAGGTCACAGATTTCTGAAAAATTTGGAAGATGTGACCTTGCGACCTTGCGACTAGGTCGCTGGGTCGCAGGGTCGCAAAATCCCAGAACTTGGAGAAAATGCGACTTTGCGACCTCGCGACTAGGTCGCTGGGTCGCAGGTCACAATATGGCTTGCCGGGGGTTTTACGCGCGCGCGGCCTTGAACCTTTTTTTCTCCCTCCTCTTGAGGATTTACAAGTTGGCTAGGTCCAGGTGGAGCTGTGGCAGTATTTTAATAGCAAGGGATGATGCCATGAAGGTGTGAATCAGAAAAACAGTGAGGTTTGGACAATTATGTAGAAAACAGATTCATACAACCCTCAGAAACATAAAAGCTCAGTCAAAGGACAATTTAAAGACCTAAGGGGAGATGGGTTTGGTAAGAAAAGCATCAAAACGGAAACAGCAGGAAGAAATGGCAACTTACCCGGGAAAAACGCGCCAGTTGAGCTGTCAGAGGCGTTTTCTTACAAATCGCTGACTGTGTAAAATGCGACCTGCGACCTCCCTTTTATAGAAAGTCGCACGTGCGAGCAATAAATGCAGGTCGCTGGGTCACACGTTGATTAGCTTCGGAGTTTTGCGACCTTGCGACCTTGCGACCTGGGGACCTGGGGTCGCTGGGTCGCGCCTTTCATAAAAATTGTAAAATTGCAACCTTGCGACCTGGCGACTTGGCGACCTGGGGTCGCTGGGTCGCTGGGTCGCATTTTCCATTAAATTTGGAGATTTGCGACCTAGCGACCTGGCGACCTGAGGTCGCGAGGTCGCAAGGTCGCTAGGTCGCGGCTTTCATCAACTGTTTAACTTTGCGACTTGGCGCCTTGGCGACTTAGAAATTTCTCTTTAGTTTTAGGGGGCTCCAAAAATTTGAAATGGTGATCTTTTTTGGAGGGTGTTGTAGGGGCTACAACAAGTTCAAAAATGATATTTTTTGTAAAGAATTTATAAATAACTTGCCTTTTTTGCTTTTCTTGATGTGTGATCAGTATTTTTGTTACTTGATCTCTTGTCAGTCATTTCTTTATCAATATGAAACCTGTACCATATCATTCATTAATATATTTATAAATAAATTGTCAAATTTTTAGGTAAAAAATAAATCTAAAGAAACTAGTGCATCGTTCATGATGTACGGACCGACGAAGGTGCATGGGTGTCTTATAAATGCACCATAAAATAGTATAATAGACCGTATGGTTCTATCGTCATAACATAGTGCACCGGTGCCCTATTTTAGATATGTCGCACTGATTAAAAAAAATTCTTTTTAAATTTTTTATTACACAATACTTGTGCGGTGCGTTAGGTTACATAGGGCGCACTGCTAAAAAAAAATCCATTTTTTCCAAAAATTCACGCAAGGGTCAAATGGATTGGGATCCGACTATGCAATTCATCATGTGGGTTGGATATCAATCTAAAATGAAAAGCCCTAATTCTGAAATCACAGAAACAGGAAGAATAAAGGCTAGAAACAAAAGAAATGACGGGTTTAGGGTAAAAATGGATAAAACTGAAGAAAAAGTAAAAAAAAAATGCAGAAAAAGTTTAAAAAATAATCAAATTTAATCCCGAGATGGTTTGAAATTCTATGATACAGGGTTTGAATCACTAGAGGTTTGGCTTCTGATTTTTTGAATACTTCTATTCGAACGTATTTCGTTGTTCCACAGTGCTCTCATGCTCTCTTGCTCTAGGTATGTCTCCTGCAAATCTCTGGCTGAAAATTTTATCAAAAATAGTGAAATAATGAAAAGTGTTTAGTATTTAAAGAATTATTTTATGAAATTCGATTTTTGAAAATATTTTGCCACCCATTTTTTAATTAGGCGCTTTTTCACTTAAATAAAATAGAGTTGCACTTTTTCTATTTGCGTTTATTCGTCACCGGTTCGTCCATTTGTAACACGGAACCGGTGCACAGTAACTAAAACACACCAGTGTGGTTATATGTATAGTAGCACTGATTTGCAGTTAAGGAATCAAAATTACTTTTAGGTGTGTACACAAAAATTTAGTAAACTTCAACCATAGAAATTGAGAATTAGAATTTTTTTTATTCTTGAGAATTAGAATAAGAATTAGAATTGGATAAATTTTTTATGGAAATAACTATTCTTCCAATGCATTTTGTTTATTGCATGAGGTCCCCACTGATTTTGTGGAGAGAATGCAATGTGGGGCATGTGAAGATGCAATACTACAGGGCCTAAGTGGGCAATTGTGGTATGTGAACCTGTGCTATGCTAAGACGTGGGAATTTTTCACAAATGGTTGGGAATGTTTTGTTTCTGAGCAGTTTATTGAAGTTTGAGACATTTTAGTTTTTAGACATGTTGGAAATGTACATTTTTCTGTGAAAATATTTGGGCCATTTCTTTTCAAAACTACACCTCTTCTTATTTTGGAAAATTAAACTTGAACCTTTCCATAACTTGCAACAAGGAAAGGTGCTTTGTGATCTACTTGTTGACCCATGATCAGCTTTCTCATTTGTAAGTTCCTCCTCCATCTTGGCATCCAATTTCCTCTTTACTCCTTTGTGTTTTCCATCTTTATATTAACAAAATTTATATAATCTTTGTTTTACGATAAACTAACATTAAATGTTCTAGGAGAAATGACAATGATTCCTTCATTCTACATTTGTTAGCAGAAGAAAACCGATTTTCAACTAGATGGCGTTGTTATTACATGTGGAGGCAATGGTTTCTCGTAGAAAATGAGTATAGGGTTTAGCAGAGGAAAGGCATTGAAAAATGGGCTATTACATTAGCTTTTCTAATGGGAAACCGATTTTCACGTGGAAATATGGTAGCTACAAGTATCTATGATTTTCTTCCCATAGAAATGGTCACTGGATTTCCATTTATAATACAAGCAGAATTTTTACAGGTTTCATCCACAGGACCACAACTCAGACAAGTTAGAGATGCCATTCAGGTTTAATTGAAAGCCGAAGATGTGATTTTATGCGATGTCAGCTTTTCCGGTAAAAGTTTATGTAAGCCAACCGAAGCTCAGACAATACTCCAAGGTAATTTTAAACACATTCTATAGAATCTTTCCCTTCATTGGACCTACCAGCCCAATCAAAAACTTCAATTGATCTTTCCCTGTTGTCCTTAAGGGAATGAGAATCCTTCCCTTCATGGTGCCTCTTGGCTTTATCGAATGCCTCGATTGATATTTCTCTATTGTCCAATATTTTTCTGCCATCCTTGTAAGAATGAGAATCATTACCTTCGTGTGATCTCTTAGCCCATTCAAGAGACTTAACTGATATCTCTCTGACATCCCTTAGCAAATAGGACTCCTTGCTTTCAAACCACCGTTTCACCTTGGTGGTCGCCAGAGCATTGACAATTATTTCTCTACCATCAACTCTTCTCTCCCTTTCTCCATCATGGGACCTCTTAAACCTATCCCCGGCCTCAACCGAATGCTCTCTTCCAGTCTCAACCTATACTCCTTTTCCCATTTTGTACTTTGTCGAGCTCTATAACCATCTGCATCCCTGTAAGTATCTTTGTCCGTCTTTTTGTTTGAATCACTCATTTTCTCTACTATAAAATTCTCAGCCAAAATTCGAACTCTCGTATTTTCAAACCTTCATCTCCTCAGAAAAAAAATTTCCCATGATTCAAACCCTCCACTACTCTAATACTGCACTTTACAGAATAAGCCTGTTCTGGTGCGCAGGTTTTATAGGCGCACCGGTGCAGTTTCGTAAGATTGAGGTTTATGTTTTGGCACAGTGTTTTATGACACACCGGTGTGGAAGAGTTGTGAAGCACCGATGTGCCTTAGTACTAAGACACACCGGTGCGTGTTATGATGATAAGCACACCGGACAAAAAACCAGGAATCTCTGCTAGAAATTGCATACTGTATTAAGTTATTTTTTTTTGGTATGTAAGATCATAATAAAATAATGATAATTCTAAAGTACATGAATTTATTTTCATTATTTTCTAAACTTTTTTATGTTAGAAAAAATCATAATATTCTAGATTTATTATTTTACAATTATTTACAAATTTACAAATTTAAATATTAAAAAAAAAAAATTCACATTAATACAATTAAAATTTTACAAATTTTTTACATACAATTACAATTAAAATCATAATTACATTTACAATTACAATTTTACAATTTCACATACAATTACGATTAGAATTAGAATTAGAATTTTAATTTTACAGACAATTACATTTAAAATTAAAATTTTACAGTTACAATCATTTCACAATAATATAATTAAAATTTTACAAATATTTTACATACAATTAGAATTAGAATTAGAATTACATTTACAATTACAATTACAATTACAAATAAAATTACAAATTTAGAATTTTACATACAATTACAATTACAATTACAATTTTACAATTTGTCATATATATATAATTACAATTAAAATTATAATTACAATCATTTCACAATAAATTAAATATTACAATTAAAATTAAAATTTTACATTAAATATTTTACATACAATTACAGCTAATATTGCAATTACAAATACAAATACAATTTTACATACAACTAAAATTTATATTTCAATTACAATCACGACATAATATTTAATAAATAGCATGGTCATTTAATATTAAATTAATTAATAAACATCACGATCATGATAACCATTGTACAAACATCATATTCGACTAAAAAACACATACAAATTCGCTAACATCATCGTGATCGTGATCATCTAACAAAACACAATTAGCATTGTATAACATCATCACAACACAAACATCAAATATATATCTCATGTCAAATAACTCATGCTATCACATACACATATATCTGCAAGCTGCACATTAAATGAACATATCTTACATGACCTAACAATATACACATTATGATGATCACCAACATGTAAATTAATTACAACTGTAACATGAACATAAAATACTTGGACCATATATATATATATATATATATATAATGTTAAAAATATACAACTGTAATATAAATGTCATGGATCATCTCGTCGTATAACATCAATAACAGTACTAGTTGAGGCCTTCTCAGTAAATGGTGAAACCTTGATGATCATTGGTCAAGCCTGCTCATGATCATTAGTGCTGATAGAGGCTACAGGCTGCTGACTGGACGTGGTCGATTGTCTCGCCTCATCTCCATGATGACTGCTGCTAGATGCTAGTGGAGGCTTATTCTCATCTGGCACGACGTGAGGTGAACGATCATGAGATGATGAGTCACTGCTCATGGACTATCCATCACGTGCTGCATCTCGACCACACCTATAATGTTCAACAGTCCTCTTAAGCCACATAACAGTTGTCATATCTCCTAAAACATGCCACATCAAGTTGTACATGCAACCTGGCATGCCTCTCCACATCTGTAAAAGCCTATCATTAGCCTGTATGTCTCTGTAATAAGTGGGACTGATGCCCACCTCAAAAATCAATGCATTGATTTGGTCACCCAACTACATCATGTATCTAGTATCAAGTCAACCATGCCCAGAAAAAGGTGGTACCAGCGCACCAGCAAGAGCATGTCTATCTACGCTGGCCTCCTAATGATCCTCGACATCTGGCATGACCTGATCATCATCAGGATGCACACCTGGATCATGTGGTGGTGTCGGCATGCCCTCGCCATCAAAATAACCAATGTCTGCAAAATATATGCAGGTACACAACAATAATTAGACAATTTCATTACACAATTTAAGAAAAACAAGTTAAAGAACATGTTAGAAAAAAATTAAATAATTTAGTAATATTACCTCTATCATCTGGCGACTCATCATCTATGAAGAGGATGTTGGCACACCCTCACCAAAAATCCAGCATAAGGATAGGGGACCATAATGAAGGGATTTAACTCGTCAACACTAGCTATCAACTCCAGTGCATCATGCAATATCCTGGCTGGAAACATAATCTCACCCCTCTTGGGCATCATTTTCCCCCACATGTGCATCTGTGACTCAAACATCGGCCTACGAGGCTGCTGAACAAAAGTAGCCCTCATCTCTGGAAACCTCTCAAAAAATAAATAAAAAAGCTCTAAAGAAAAAGGGACGTTGACCCTCCCTTGTGCATGAGCACGACATCTATCTAAGGCTATACAGAACTTCCACAAAAAAAATGGCAGACCACCTGACAAGTCGTGGCTCCTGTACTAAAGAATAAAAATAATATAGAAGCGAGAAACTAATTCATTTCCCATCACTGGTGTTGTGCAAAATGGTCGATATGAGAAGTCAGAGGCACTTCTTCTCCTCACTACCAAATGCACCAATACGTAACTGACCTCCAGTGACCTGAAAATATGCAGGAGACAGTACTGATGCTCCAATGTATCTCTGGGAGAAAACTAATTGACTCCCTGCTACACAACCAGTTGGAACCTCTGGGAACGAGGGAAAGTCCACCCCTCTCCTCGATAGCCCTCTAATGAAATACATATCCTCCTTAGTGGGTGTGTACCACTGGTTAGGACCAACCTGGAAAGCCTGTCGGTGGGCATTCCACCTATGGATAAGATGTCTCAAAAACACACCATGGGCCCTTAGGGAAGTAGCCTCCGCATAGAACTTGAGGAGGCCTACTTTCCTTAGGAGCCCCTGGGTATCTGATGTAATAGGGCGAGGGTACGCATCTATCTCCCTCTCTCGTGCCTCCCACATGCAAACCATGTCATACTACTCCACCTGTTATTGTTGTTGTTCCCCCTCTTCTCTCTAAATCATTGACATATTAAATAATTTTTTTTATTAAATGAGACATGTATTTAGGAATATACATATATAATGTTTTTTGGAAAAAAAAACAGACTTGTTGGTGCGCCACAAAAAATGGTCATGCACCGGTTCTGGTGTGTTGTTTGTTTGTTGCGCACCAGGGGTGGTGCCCCAAATGAAATTCAATGCACCATATGCCATACACCTGAAGTTTTTTAAAGCACCATTGACTATGTATGGTGTCAGAAGAGTGGTGCGCTGACTAAAATATACACCCCGGTGCGTATAGTTGTGTCAGCGCACTGACTTCTTGACTAATTACATAGTCAACGATGCAGCCGTTTACCAGGCGACACCGTTGACCCTGTCAGAATGCCGAATGCAGTGCGCTGACAAACACTGGGGCAGATATTTCCATCAACGCACCACATTGCAGCTATTCCACATGGTCAACGGTGCAGCCGACTAAATGACCGCACCACACTTTTTTTTTTAATTTTTAAAAATCTTGATTATGGAAAAACAAGAAAAATACATGTACATTTCGTCATTGAGGAGGCATATTGGCTGTAGAATTTGCAAAATAAAATTTTCCCATCGTTTTGAAGAATTCAAGCTGAATATTGGTGGCCAATGCACAAGAAGAATGTGTGCAATGGGTCCAATGGGAGCACCGATGTCAGGGCGGCTTAGACAAGGATAAATTGCACCAGTGCTTGAGATCTCTGGAGCACTGAGAAAAGCAAAAAATGTGGTTTTTTGGCTGTAATTTTTTTATTATTTAACCCTGTTCTGGTGTGCGAGTTTTTATAGGCGAACTAGTGCAGTTTCTTAATACCACACCGGGCGGTTTCAGTTTTGGTGTGGTGTTTTATGATGCACCAATGCGGTTTCTTAATACCGCACCAGGAGGTTTCTGTTTTGGCGCGGTGTTTTATGATGCACCAGTGCGAAAGAGTTGTGAAGCACTAGTGCTCTACAATAATATGATACACCGAACGGGTGTGTACGAAGCACACGGTGTTCGGTGTGCCAATGTTTTGTGCACACCGGTGCTTTCTCTTGTTGAGCGCACCAGTGCGATTTTCAATGATAAGTGCACTGAGCGGAAAATATCTGCAAGACCCTCTACCCGCCAACCTCCTCTAGTAACCTCTACTATAAATGGATGTATGGGGTATTTTTATAAGGGGTTCCTCAAATATATCTGCTAGAGGGTATTTTCCTTGTAGTGATATCGAATTGGTTTCAGTTTTTTACCTTTTATTTAAAGCCTTTCTTTGTAATGTGAAGCCAAACATACTCACTGACTTGGAATTTGCGATCTACCTAATGCTTATCATGCCTTGTTTTTTACTTGAATTGACTCTTTTCTAATTCTTCTTGGACTAATTGATGCACCAATTGGATTTTTTCAATGAACCTTTTAGCTTTGTTTATGTCACTATGACCATCAATAGCAACATCCTTTCCAAACATGAAATTCAAAGGGTATTTAGGAAATTATCCCAAACATGCCTCAAGTTTTGATGTTTGAGTTGAAGAGTTCTTGGCCCAGTTGTAATCATGTTGAATATAGTGCAAGTTTTCATCCCACAACTTAGGATGCTTGTTGCAATAACTGCAAAGAATATGTATCACCATCCTGTTCACCACCGCTATTTTACCATATGTATGTGGATGAAATGTTGTAATATTTTTCAATTTGGTGTCCATGAATACCCACAAGATTGACAGAAAATTCCCAACAAAGTGAGAATCTCGATCACTAACAATGGATGTGGGAAATCCAAAATTCACCCATACATTCTGAAATAATAACTAAGCAATTTGTTCAGCTGTAATTTGATTTTTACATGGCATCAAAATACACAATTTTCTAAACCTATCCACATCTACAAAAAGATAATCATTAATCCTCTTTGACATAGGAATACCTCCAACACATTCCATAGAAACACTCTCCCATTGATGAGAAGGTACTGGAAGTGGAGTGTACAATCCTAAATTTCTATTGGTAGGCTTATTAAGAAAACATAATGAATGACCTCTAATAAAACATGACACACTTTCAAGCATACGAGGCAAATAGCAATAGCTTTGTAGATGTTCCACCATCTTACTTACACTAAAATGACCAGCAATAAGAGAAGTATGTGCCTCTATTATGATGTTGACTCTTTCTCCCTATGGAATACAAATCTTACCAAGATGGTACAACAAGTTATTGTGCAAGTGATAATTCAATTCCTCTACTTGGCTCCCTTGACTTAAATTTGCATATACATCTTGAGAAGCATTATCTAAAGTAAATTGTTCAACATAGCTTTCATGAAAAACACATTTTTTCTTAAGAATAGTAGTAGCACTAACAATAGGCCTAGAAAGCATGTCAACAACTTTATTGTAGATACATTTCTTATACCCTATCACCAAGTGGAATTGTTGACGAAAACCCATCCATCGAAAGTGCCTTGATTGCTGCAACTTTTTTTGCAATTACAAGTATAGCAATGGTTGATGATCAGTGTGAATTATTGTTTCCTTAACCATCAGCTAATTTTTCCACTTTTTCACACTTTTCACCATTGCATAAACATCGTTGTCATATGTAGGATAATTAATCAATGCACCATTAAAAGTTCCCGAATGAAATTAGATGGGCTTACCATGTTGCATGACGACCGCACCCATGGCTTAATCAATAGCATCAATTTGAATCTCAAATGACTGTCTCAAGTATGGAAGCGAAAATATTGGGGTTGAACTGATCCTTTATTTCAATGCATCAAATTCATTTTGTTGTTTACCTCCCCACTAGAAGACCTGCTTCACACTTGTTAATGCATGCAATGGAGCTGCAATAGAGGATAAGTTAGCAATAAACTTCCTCTAATTGGGCTACTCCAAAAAAACTTCTTACCTCCATAACTTTTTTGGGCTTTGCCCAATTTAAAATGACATCAACCTTGGAGGGATCTATTTTCAATTCACCTCCTCCAACAATATGACCCAAATACACTAAAGAGGTTTTTCCAAAATCACACTTTGACATCTTTAGAAACAATTGTTCCCTATTCATGACATCAAGTACCTTTTTGACATGCATGACATGTTCTTCACGAGATTTACTGAAAATCAACATGTCATATAAGTAGACTATCAGAAAATCATCTAGAAATGGCCTCAATACATCATTCACCACATACAGAAAGGTAGCTGAATCATTGCAAAGAACAAAAGGCATAAATAGCCATTCAAACAAACCTTTTTTTGTTTCGAATGTTGTCTTCTATATGTCACCTTCAAATATTCTAATTTGATGCTAGCCACTCCTTAATTAAAAATTAGTAAAATAATTTGCATATTTTAATTGATAAAGTAAATCATCTATTCTAGAAAGTGGGTAATGGTTCTTTATCGTAATTTTTTTTCAATGCACGGAAGTCCACACACATGTGACATGTTCCATCCTTCTTTGGCACCAAACAATAGGTGACCTGTATAGCAGATAACTTGGTCTTATGATCCCTTTGTCCAAAAACTATTGATTTTTCTTTTTTGGTTTTTTCACTTTCCATCACTGCCATCATGTACATGCCAATGTTAGGAAGAGGAGAATCTTGCTGCAATTGTATTTTACGTTGGATTCCCCTCTTAGGAGGAAATCCTTTTGGCTCCTAAAAGATATCATCATATTGGTTAACAACCACAACCATATCAGACATTAATATTGAATCATAACCTTGGAAAGCTTCATTTTCAACGTCATTATTTTGCTTAACCATTAAAGGCACAAAATTATTGCTATATTTAATCAGTCTCTTCATTTCTTCGACATTTACAAGCGAAATATTTAGTTTCTGTTGAAGTGCCCTAACAATGTACTTTATGCCATCTTTGAAAAAGTGATATTTTTTTTCATGGCAAGGGAAAATATATTTTCTATCATACAAATATGGATTTCCAAAAACAATTCCAGAAATATCAAGTGGGACTACATAAAGGTGTCACATACATCATACTTCACCAGCAAAAGAAAACAATATTTTCCAAGTTTAACCATTGTGTAACAACATAATTTTTGTCAGCATTTAAGTACTAACCATTCATTAATAACGCAACAAAATTTAATTCTATAATTAATAATAATACAATGATTTATTTGGTTGGATTATGACTAATGTTCCTACAAGGGTTGGTCCCCATATACATTAGTGGTTTTCCACTCGTAGTTAGGCACAAGACTATAATATTTTGCAAATATTTTAAGCATATGGTGGAGACCAGCCTGCACTTAACGTAGCCAGCTATCCAAGTTCTCAAAACTTCTATGTGCAATATAGACAAATAGTTGTCGTTGATCATCCAACCCTTGATCTGACGGCTCCAATTTTTCTTTGAAGTTATGGCTAACCACCTGATTTTTCCCCTATTACTACCAGTCATTTGGTTTATCACACATGGTGATTTCTTAGTCTCCTATACCCTGGGTAGGATTTGGTTCCTCCGTTGTCTTGATTGCTCGTCACTGCTCAGTCCTGTGTGAAGACTATGCCCTTCCATGGTTGTACATTCAAGCGCAAACACCATATTTCCCTAAGGTAATTATTTCTTTTTTTATTAATTATATGAGTCTTTATATATCAATTATAGTTGAACAATAGTCGCTCATTTCTAAACTTTTTGGGTGATAGGTGCTAAACCAATTCTTGGTTGTCCAAAACTACCCGTGGGTGTCTCTGATGGACAACTTAGGCTTAATATTCCATTGTCGGGAAAGGTATCAAATCAATTTATGTTAAGTTAAATTACTCTTATATTTTTTGGGTTAATATTTTACCAATGTTTGAACAATATTTTAGTATTGGTTGATCCATGGCAGGTTTCTCCCTCATTCTGACTTTCAAGTGAAGGGTTGGGTCATCAGGTAACCTTCGGGTTTTACGGCAGCAGAACAAGGGTCACCCCCAATTGCTTCCTAACGCATATTCAACTACAATCAAGGTAGATCATTAATCCTGTGTTTTGTCGAGGGTTTCATTCCTACTATGAAAAATTTCATGTATATCCATATTTCTCCTTCCCGAGGATTGATTTTGCTGAGGAATGTCGTAAGGGTTTACTATGCTAACTGCAACAACGACCTTACTAGTATTTCTGGATTTTTGTTAAATGTATTGTTAGAGTACTCTGGTACTTAGTTGTCCCTCCTCGATATCCTGTGTTAGATGGTTTTCTTGAATTTTCATAGAAAACCTCCTTGGTCGAATTATAAGAATGTGATTTAGGTAAATGGTTGCTTAAGTTATATGCGTATTTTATTTCTTAGTTTCAAAAAATATATAGACAATAGTTTTCCTTCCTCTTAAGCATTTCTCTCCTTTTCTTTGTTGGGAGGATTAGAATTAACTTAATTTCTCTCTCCTCTCTCTCTCTCTCTATATATATATATATATAGAGAGAGAGAGAGAGAGAGATAGATAGATAGATAGTGATGCTTTGAGTTCTAAATATGGTTTGTATTGCATCTGCAATTTGGGTTCTAGTTTAAAATTATCTTTAAGGAGTCATTACTTTTTTAAATAAATAATATGTGCTTCTTAGGAAAAATAAAGAGTGATAGATCTATTCTAGAGTTTATTTCTCTCCATATGTAGTTCAATTTACTGGTTCTATATGGTTTACATTAAATAAGTGTGTTGAACGAGGAAGTATGAGCAGGGAAGAGTTCCAACCTCTGTGAATTTGTCTCGATGCTCTAGGTACATAAGCCCTTCCTTTGCAGAAGCAAGTCTTCTTTTCGGGTTAACTTGTATTGTTTGAAATCTGTCAGTAAATTTCTTCTGCTTGTAACCCACACAGAGGGCTTCATGGTACATTATCCTCTAGATTTATTTGGTATTTAATACTCTAATTACCAATCACACCATCGGCTTGTGGACAGATTTATTGACCTTCTTATTGTTTCCCTATAATGATTTATGTGTGTGTTCTAGAATAGATAATGTTATATGATATCTTTCTTCCATCAGTCTATACTATAAGCATGACTTTATTATCTAAGAAAAAACATTGTTTCTTTTTCTTGTTACACACATCAATGATTTTCTCTCTAGGAAATGATATTGTTCTAACAGTCTTTGGCTCTTAGAAAATCACCCAAGTTTTGAGAATATTCACAACATATATATTCATAAAATATTCTGAGTTTAAATCTAGATTGAATGTCTTAATTTTTTTTTTTTTATCTTTGACTACTTAACCCAAATTAAACACATAAAATACTTATATGCTTTTAAGGCTTAACTAGGTACTTGTTCAAAGAATGACTTGTCGACCACCCAACCAATGGGCCTGCAAATCACGTCGAGGAACCCCCCCATTGAGGCTCCTAGTTTCCAAAGTAGTTTATGACTCAGTTGAGTAAGGACCTCAAGACCTTTTCCAATCCAAAAAATTTTTATTTCAGGTTTTCATTGGTCACTACCAGATCTAGATAACCCTCCAGTAGCATTCTTCTCTCTTTCTTCTCTGAGACAAAATCCTCCAAAAATTCCTCTCTTTCCTTCTTAATCCCTCTCAGGAGAAAATAATTGTCTTTCCATAACTACTTTGAAATCCAATATTTTATTTCTTCAAGTCATTCTGATCACACTTAACTAATACAACTTAATAAAAACATTCTAAAAATAATCACACATTATTTTATATTCTTTCTTGAAATGTTTATAAGTCTTTAAGTACCAATTTTTATTTATGCAATAATGTAAAATCAAGTTAAAAATAATTACTTTACTGAAATTAAATTTCAATTGTTCCATGCTCAGGGGTGTTACATATTCCCCCCTTCAGTGAAACATCGTCCCTATTTTTTGATCATTCCTCTATATATGTTGAGGATATGCTTCTCTTATCAAGCCTTCATCCTCCCAAGTAGCCCTTTATGGGCTAAAGTGCTTCCATTTCACTTTAAATTAGATGGAGGCTCATTTCCATAATTTTATTTCTCTCCGATCGAGAATATGGAGGGGCTCTACCAAAATTTCTTCGTCTGATTCCACCTGTTCACCACAAAATACAATCTCATAAAAATAAATTTTAAAATAAACTTAGCTTTTAATAAAATGTTTTAGCTCAAATTCTTAATGCACTTCCTTCCAATTAATAATGTATCTAGGATCATATATGTATTTTTTAATAGGGACACATGGAAAATGTTATGTACTTTGATATGGCTGGGTAATGCCAGTTGGTAGGCCATTGGTCAAACCATTTTCTGTATTTGGAAGGGTCCACAATAATTGGGGGCTAACTTTGCGCAAATTTTCCCTTGCAGTGTGCTTTTCTAGGGTCGTATTAGAATATAAATATGATCCCCCAATTGAAATTCCTTGTAATTTATTTTTTTGATCTGAATATTGCTTTTTTCTATCCTGTGTACCCTTCATATTTTATTGAATTTTCCTTACAGTTCTTTCCATTTCTGCTAACATATCAAGACCTAACATTAATCTCTCTTCAGGGTTATTCCAATTAGTGGTTGTGTTTCATCTTCTCCCATAGAGGACCTCAAAAGGACTTAATTTAAATTATTCATGATATTTTTTTTTATAAATAATTCCAACTAGTGAAGATATTCTTCCAACTTGTTGGGTTGTTGCGTAACATACATCCAAACATTTCCTTCAGAACTTGGTTTACTCGATCTATTTGTCCATCTGTTTGTGGGTGGTAATTAGTTTTGTAATGTACTTGAGTACCTAACCCCATAAAATATTTTTCCAAAAAGTGGATGTAAAATTTACATCTCAGTTAGATTCCATAACTCTAGGCATCTTGTGCAATCTAAATATCTCTCGCATGAAAATATCTACAATCTTATTGGTTTTATACGTAGATTGAAAATGAATGAAGTGAGCTAATTTACTTCATTCATCAACCACTACCATTATAGAATCGTTCTGCTTCCTGGTTTGAGGTAATCCTGTGACAAACTCTAAGGTGATTTCTTCCCATTTCCACTCAGGAATGGGTAGAAAATGGAGTAACCCAACTGGATGTTGGTGTTCCACCTTGACTTCCTGACATTCCAAACACTTAGATAAATATTGTTAATGTCCCTTCTCATACCAGGCCAAAAATATTTCTTCTTAAGGGTAGAAAAATAATTTCTAAGATCTTGGGTGGGTAGCATAATGTCTCTTATGGAATTCATCTAAAATTAAGAGTCTAACAATTTTTTCATTAGGAACATAAATTATCCCTTTATATGTCAACAAATCATCTTCATTGATCTTATAATCGGCTTTCTTTTCTGAATTGTTTGATTGGATGGCTTGCTGCCATAGTAATTTGTATTTAGGATGTTTAATTGCAACTTCCCTAATCAGGTATGAGAAATTAAACTCTACTTGATTGTATGAGATTTCATACACATGGTGGAGTTTCATACTTAGATCATCTGCCACCCGATTTTCCTTCCCCTTAAAATGCCTAATATCAAAATCAAATTACCCCAACAAGTTTTCCACCTCATGTAATGTTTATTGAAACTAGGTTTCTTAAAGAAGTTGGTTAAGATGTTATGGTCTGCCATTAATATAAAATTCTTACCCATTAGGTAATGTCTCCATACTTTTAAGGCATCCACCATTGTCGGTAAATCCATATCATAAGTATAATATATTTTCTCACGTTCTTTCAATTTCCTAGACTCATACGCAATTACCTTGCCCTCTTGCATTAATACTTTGCCTACTTCCTGATAAGCGCCAATACATATAAGAAACTCCTTTTCGGGATCATAAATTTTTAGGACTAGGGCAGTGGTTAATAAATTATTTAATAGTTCAAAGCTATATTTACATTCATTAGTCCATTTGAAGGTTTTTCCCTTTTTCTGTAAAGTAGTTATGGGATAAGCTATCTTGGAAAAGCCTTCAATGAATTATTGATAATATCTTGCTAAGACCATGAAAGATCGAATATCAGCAACATTAGCAGGAACATGCCATTCCATGATGGTTTTAATTTTTTCATGATATACATATATTCCTTCTGCAGAAATCGCATGGCCTAAATATTGTATTTGATCATTGTAGATTCCTCATGTTCCCTCCTTTCACACTTTTCATGTATTGAAGATCCTTAGATGTCTTTTCATTGAGCTAGGATTTGCCAATGTCTCCTTTCTGTTTCATTTGTTGATAACATATTATTTATTCTCTGATCGCTTCATCCATCATCTTAGCGTTTTCAAATTATATCCATTCTTTCATGAAGACAAGCAAGTTGTGTTGAAAAGTCAACAAGAAATGTGTGTCTAATTTAATATTCCCTTAATTAAATTGGACAATAAAATGTAATGTTATCTCATAATCAGTTGTAATAGTTAACTGGGTGTGATAAACTCAGTTAGCTCATGAATTTTGAGTTGAGGGTGGTTGGTGAGGCATGCAAACTGATTCTATTAGTTATGTAGTTCGATTTGTAGCTAGTGCATTGGTTTAATGCATGAGATATCAGTTAACTCAATTTATTGAGTTAAAATCAATTAAATTAGTTGTAATTGTTTGTTTCACTAGTGAGAGATCAAGTGAATTAAATTAGATTTAATTCACATGCAGTGATCTGTCATGCAACTGATGATTTACTATTAATAGCTACATGCATGTTAGCTCTAGTGGAGACCCATTTGATACAAAGGTTACAGGGGTGTTAAATATCATTTGTATCATTAGTAGGCTGCCTGCATGCAGTAAGACAACCATAGGATTTCCCATGAGCATTGCACAGTTTTGGAAGGATAAATTTCCTAAAGAATAGGGATTTCATTCCACATGAATTGCACAAGAAAGGAAGGCTGAGCAAAGGCTGAAAATTGGCTAAGTGTTGGTTGATTTTGTTTGGATTGGTGTGAGACAGTTGTGAGAGTGCAAGAGACTCTTGGGGGAAGAGTGAATTGTAATTGTTTCATGATTCCTTGGTTAATATACAATAGAATAAAAAGGGGTTTTGAGAAGCAAGCTTTCCCAGGAAAATATTTGTGTTGTGGTTTGATTTTCTTCTTTCTTTACTTGTTGTGATTGGCGATCATGTTTATTTTCCACAATTGATTTGTAGAAGGATTCAGTATCTTACTTTAGCATATCACATGATCGGATTGAATCCATTGAAGTACATATTATTTGTATAATTTCTACATGGTATCAGAGCAAGGAATTGGACAATCAGATATAATCTATTGGTGGAGGCTTCTTCAAGTATATGTCATTTTGAGGTGAGATGAATCTTGAAGAAGCAGAAGTTTGCAAAAATGAGTACTTTGATATAAGTAATGAAATTGTATGGAAAATAAGAATATAAGAATTTAAATATTGAGATGAAATTTGAAGAGAGATGTAATAAAAATGATCAAGACTGGGGTAGTTTATATTGAGATGAAATTGATCAAGAAAAAGGAAAGAGAAAGAAAACATTCACATGATGAGTATGGTTGCAACAAACTTATTCATAGGGAAGAGAAATCAAGCATTGACTAGTAGAATGAGAAAGTGAGAAACCCCAAGAAAACTAAAATTTGAAATAATAATGAATAACATCCTTCAGAAGGTGAGATCAAGGCTCATTAGACAGGTCTGTGGTAATAGCAAACTGAAATTCAAAGGAAAACAAGAAATTGGAGGAGAATTAGAAGAGAAATTGTTTCAAAGAGGGTTGTGAGTTGGAACAACATGGAAGGATTCAAAATATGCTTAAAATAAATAAATTCAAGGAAGTTATATGCCAAAAAATTAGAGAGAAGATTACTGGATAAAGCTCATGGGGAGTAGTATCATTCTTTCAAACTGAGTTGATAACTCAAGAAAAACATAAAATTAAAGACAATGGTGTAATAGTATTTGTGAATCTTTTTAGGAAGTTTTAAATGTGGATTGGAACAATTGTATAGCTCATACTAAATGGTACCATAGTAGACAACTTGAATGAACATGAGAAGCTCAATTTTAGGGGGAGATAGTGTATTACAGTGCATGGTTCATAAATATGTCTTTATTTGCTTTTAATTGGTGTCCCTTGTTTCAGTGGTAACACTAAATATGTTGAGTAGAAATTTATTTCAATAGTCTATTCCATCTAGGGTTATGACTAAATCCCTTTTAAGAGGTGAGTGATTACCCAATGGATTCCTAGAAGCAAAGGGGGGGAGTGAGAAAAAAATAGCAAGAGAGAAGTGAACAAACATTAGAGATAGTATAAAGGTATTTTGAAAATGGTAGGCCCGATGGTTAGCCAATGGTCAACTATTGGTTTCTTATGAGATTAGGGGGAGCAAAGTGAAGATCCAAGCACAATGACATAGTAATCCTACATGCATTTTAGTTTTCAACAATCCATGATATCCCTTTAGGGTGAGAATGGTAAGAGGGATAATATCGAAAACCTCTTTATCAATGATGTCAAAGGGGAGAGAAAGAATACATTGTATTAACAACATAAGAGATGGATCTCGCAACTTAATAGGAGGATTGCATCCCATTGCCATCAATGACCATCCAAGTCTAGTGGCATTTCCATCAATGAAAAAGGGGGAGATTGTTGAGCAGATTTTTTTCATTGATTTCAAAGGTTAGTCATTGATGTCAAGCCCAAGGAGATTGTTAAGCATGTTGGCATTTGGAGTTTGTGACAACCATACACACAATGAAAAATATATATATTTTAATCCCTTTTTACTAACTTGTTCTAACTAGATTGGTATTATAATTTTTTCTTATTTAACATTATATTAGAAACTTCATGGTGTATATTATTTTTATGGAAACAACAAATAAAACATACTTTATTAAACCAAAATATTACAAATTTATTAATTCTAAACTATTTCTCATTCAACGTTGAGGTAGGATGGAGTTTACATTTCATATAATATCGACGTTCATTATGCTTACCATGTATTTATTTTATGTCCAACTTGGATCTGGTGCTCACTTGACCTGAGATCTTATGATATGTCAACCACTTTGCAATAACGTTCGTTTGAAATTTGGTTGATTTCAATCTTGGTATATAGCATTTATTTACCTTCATATGCATGATTATACTTGTTAAATAAATTCTTCATGTATGAAGGTATCCTTATCTTGTCCTTGTCCTAATTTTCCGAGATACTATGTAATGTTCCAGGTTGACACCTGTGATTTGTTTGCACCGTTAGATCTTGATCTGAAAATGGAAGGTACTTGAAAATGGTGCAAGGTATCCATTTTCAATTATGTAAATCAGTGCAAAAATACTCTAATTTTAAATCTGAAAATGTGAGAACTTCATATTTCTAATACAGAGATAGACTGTAGGGGCATTTACTGGATATTTCACCTTTCAAAGAAAGGATGAATCCAGAGGCTACCTGGCCCTCTTACAGATTTTTCCTAAAGAAATAATAGAAGTAAACACTCAGATTTAATTAAAATGATCTTGCTTTAAACTTGATGTTATGCGGAAATTTAGCTTGCAAATGGTGTATGTCTTTTCACTGTTTATGTATCTTAAGTGTAATTGTTTTTGCTGAAACTTAACATGGGTATCAGAAAAAATATTCAGCAATATAATATCAAAACACAACAGCAATATGATATAGGAGTTCACCCTAACTCTTGGGCTACATCTCCTGGATCAAGCCTCCCAAAATGGGCTTGTCCTCTTGTATTAAAAGCTCTCAAATGAAATACAAGATTATAAGTGTCCCAATAGACAAATATGAATATATAAACTGATTTAGAAGGCAGGAAAAAGTTAATAATGTCTTTTCAAATTCACTAAACAGTGAAAGATTACCATAAACAATGATTTCTTCATCAATGTCCTGCTGGTGCTTTGAACTTCTCTGCAAATTTTCTGGGAGTAGAAGTCCTAAAATTCCTTTGAAACCACTTCCAATGGCTTCATAAGGTCTAAATTATCTGAAATAGAGCTTTGGTTCACCTCAAACTGATAACCACAACTCAAAACAGCTCAAACCCCAAAATGGACATGGTGGCCCTGAAAACTCTCCTAAAGGTTTTCAGCCTCTAAAAGTATTCAAATAGCGCTAAGACCTATTCCAATGGCTATGGAATGTAGTAAATAGTCAAAAATGACTTTTTTTTCACCAAAAAAGGTTAACCATAGCTCAACCAAACTCAAAACCCAAAATGGCCCTAATGGCTCAAAAAGCTTCTCCGAAGCTAAACAGGCTGAAAATGAGCTCCCATGGCTCTGAAACCTACGCCATTGAGTCCAAAATGCTGATAAAATATGAAATCAAAAACAATTTCATTCAAAAAGGTTGATTAATGAGAAAGTTATGACCAAAACAACTTTGCCCCAATTTCCTCCACTAAATGTGAGGCAACTACCAGTCAACTCCACTAAAAGTGGAAGTCCACCTAAATTTGGGAGCGCCTCCAAAATCTCCGCCATATTAAACTCCACTTAATTGAAGCTTAATTAAATATTAAACTTGATATTAGGCTCCTTAATCACTCTTAATCATTAAGCTCCCACACTGGTCATATGATGAGGTTCCATGGGAGGAGGGTTGGCCCCTTCGTGCTCCGCCGGACCCACTCCACTAAAAGTGCAATAACTTCTTCATACGGTGTCTGTTTTTCGAACCGTTTACGGAAACGAAATCAGGAAGACGAGACCTATGAAACCATCTTGATTTCAACCAATTTTAAACATTTTCAATTTTGAGTTTTTTCTTTCATGGCTTGGACTTGAGCTCCTGATCAGATCTACCACTCTGAGGTCGATGATTGTGAGGATTTTTAGGTTTAGGTTAGCGTAAATTACCTCCCCTGAACCCTAAACATCTATCATTTGTGCTCTCCCTAAACTTTTCCAAGCCCCATGACTCAGTAGCTTCAAGCATCATCATCGCTCCGCTTACAGTGCTTGTCTGATTGCTCTCTGGGTTCATTCAGTCACCCTATTTCGGCTCCCAACAGGATGTAGGTATCATTTAAGCAATTATTCGTCAAATTTATTTACGAGAAGTGTAACTATAGCCTATCATCCTTATCTTTAATCTTTTCTGTAATGGTTAAGCTTTAGTTTATGTGCTTAGATCTCTGGGCTACAACCCGATTGTACCTCTGGTTTGTAAGATTCCATACTAATGGTTTAAACATTTTTTTCTGATGATTTAATCAGACCGTCCCAATAGAGATGCAATGTGATGGTTTTATACTTCCCACCACTAGAGAACTAAGTTATCTATCTCTGGCACAGCCTACACAGGTGAAATGCATTACATTGTCAAGTGTTCCGTACAGTAAGTTCTATTTGTGAGAGTTGCCTTCTCGAAAGTCGGTTTAGCATTATTTGTTTCTCATTGTTTTTCTAGGTCTACAACACCGAACCCCCGATTCTAAACTAAGGTGAGATTTTCTAGTTTGATTTGGGTTGAATGTTAGTGTAGACTTGTTTTATTACCTCGGATTTACACTGCAAAACCCTAACCCTATTACATTTTATGTTCTCTTTGGGTAATTGTTGATCTCACATTATTTTGAATGCATGGCGCTCTCCTTCATGTAATTCTCCTTCAGCTGATGATTCCATCACTCCTCTGTTGTCATGTACTTCTATATGTATAGGTACCATGGGTCTCTGAAATGATTTAATTTATTGAAGCCCTTCAGGCTTCTAGGTATAAACCCTAAGTTAACAAGGCATAATAGGCTTATAGATGAAGCCCTTAAGGCTCTGTTCTCTTATTTTATTTCATAATTGGTGTAAGGATATTCTTCAGCCTTGAAAATGGCTTAATGTATTAAGGTTTACGATATTTATAAATTTTCCCATACATGCAGATGATTCTGCAATTGTGCTTAACAGATTCTTACTTAACTTTTTGTTTGAAATGTTTATTTTGGCTTGAAAACTCCCTTAATTCTTGTTAATCATACATTTGGGAAGTTTCAGCATAGATTTATTATAACATTGCCTTCTATAATTGTTGTGAATAATGTTTACCTCATTACTCATATTTTTATAATTGTGACGGTGACTGTTTAGTTCTGACTTCTCTGTGCATCGTCTATGAATTTTCACATGTATATACAGTCTTGTAGATTTTTCTTATACTATGAGTTATATGTTCATCATTTTCCTAGATTACCTACATGTATTTCCTTTGTTTCATTTTAATGTAATAATATGCTCATGTATTTCATTATTCTGAAAACTGAATGTGTTACAATTATCTTTATTTCTACATTTTTTCTCTTTCATGTATTACATTTATTTGTTGTTAGTAGTGCCAATCTGTTGGCTAATTTTGTTTAAATTCATAGCAGTATTTCATTCAATCTATGATTTTCTTGGTAAATATTATTTTAGTTACTGTATAAGGTTGTTGTTCGGACCATATCTCATTCTGGGTTACTCTCTATAAACCCATAGTCTGTGTATAGTCATTTTACCGAAGAGGATACAAATTTTTCAGTCTTGGGTCCCCACTCTGGAAAGACTAACAGTCTCCTCCACAATCTATTCTGGTTTTCACATACAAATATCCTATTTACTTCCTTACACTTATCTACACTAACACAATAATACTATACTCAATCACTACATTTAATAGGATGTACAGAAAACAATTTTGTCTTAAAAGATCGTATCTCAGATCTTATATATATATATATATATATATATATCCATTTTTCTGCTATTTACCTTCATACATTTTTCTTAAAGAGAGTAACATACATCTAAGTCCTACTATTTCCAATTTCCTCGGTTACAGAAATAACTATTTATATAGCTATAAATCACAGTAAGATTCACAAATCTTTCTTAACACCATACTAAGTTAGTTATATTACTTTGGTATGTTGATGATAGCCTCCCGACCTTGAGAGAGGAAATTACATCCTCAAGTCCCCCTGTGATCCATACCAGAATAGGACTTAGATAGCAGTATTTCTGGAATAGACCTCAAGACCCTCAGTCCAGTATTCTCTTCTAGATTCAAGTTGCATAGTTTCCATTGGTTCCAACCAACTCTGGATTTACTCTCACCTTCCAACCTCCTAGCTATTCATTAAATTCTCAGAACCCCCTTTTCTCACTGGGATTTTCTATTTATCCTGAGAGAAGAAGGTAACTGTCTTTTAACTTATTTTTCTCAACTACTCTAGGTTCTTGGAATATTTTTATCATCAGTTTTATGGAAACCCTTCCATAAATAATTATTTATTAAAAGAAAAGAAATATATTCATTACTAGATTAACTTTACTTGTTAATCTCATTTAAAGTTAAATGCTTAATCCCTCTTTAAAAGAAAAAAAAATAATTTAAGGATTAAATCCCAATGTTACAAAGTTGGTAGTGTCAAGTTCAAGGGGAACCTGCTAAGTATGTTAATGTGCGTTGCTACGTTACCTTTGAGGGAATTATATATTCCTCTTAGATACCTTTCTAATGGTAAATGGCACTTGATATAACTCTAAAGGTGTGAAGAAATAGGTAAGGTTAAATTTGGTAGTTTAAGAAGGGCTCCAGATCCTATAGGTTCCTATGCATTTTTAACTCACTTCGTGATTATCTTAATTAAATTTTATGTTAAGATTCCCCTATAGCCCTTGCTAGGTTGTGAATATGCTGAAATGAATCTTCCCAAGGACCTCTCACTACAATGATTTAAGCAAAAATAGGTGGTAGGACTAGGTTGGATTACAAATGTGGTTAATGGAAGGACCCAAAACCATGATGAGTAAGCCTTTAATACTGACATATTTCAATAGTCATAGGTGGCAAGATTGGAGTGGTTGACGAGAATTTAATCATGGCCACTTAAGTAAGGATCAATTTTACATAATTAAGGATTAAACTTAATACTTCGTGGCATGACCCCAAGTTTATATTTAGTTCGACTGCGGGGATGGCCCGAGGACTAAGGATCGTGATGAATTACATAGGAGTGATCATGATGACATGGCATAGGTGATGTGGCTAAGAAGATGATGTGGAACACTAACAACATTACATGTGGCATGCATAATATCCATGTTGGGTGGCCAAGTGGCATGTTTTCATATGACATGTGGAACCACCTAGAGGACACCATGAAACATGATGATTTTATGCTAACTTCAGCTCTGAAATTCCCTTGAATAGTTGACGACATGGTCATATGGCTTGGTCACATGGGACCAAATGTTTAAGGCCTTGAGGGCCAAGTGGTTGGAACCAGGCTTTATGGATAAACACATGGTTTTGAAGGTGGTCCAATGGGCTTCAACAATAATGCTCGAGGGAACTAGTGTCGACCTTGGGAAAAGAGGCCTCATTCTCATCGGTCTTGGTATCGTTGATCATGGAAGATGATAAAACACATGTTTAGTTTGGGTTGGCCCAAATTTTAATTATATATATATATATATATATATATATATATATATATATATATATAAGCACCATTTTGGATTGTGAGGAGCGTTATGGTGTGAATCAATGTGAATGGTGTGAATTATAATGTGTACATGGTTTATTATGGAATAACAAAACGATTAACCAACTGAGAAATTATATATATGAGAAGCAAAGTTTATATTTATAATTTTTTTATATATATGATGAAGAGTGAAGAGGAAGAATGATCTGTGTTGAATTTCATTTATAATTGAGAATGAAGTATAATATTTGTGTCCATGATTCTCTTTAATGAATTATGATTTCTATATGCAACGTTGATTCCAAATTCACTACGAAGCCTAGTTTCCTTATCTATAATACTAAGTGCATGTCTTCAGTGTATGTCGTTCAGTTGAAGTATGAGTAATGAATTTTAGTTAATAGAGTTTCGAGTGTGCTAAGGAGAGAAGAAATAATAATATGAAGAGTTAATTGAAGCTTGTGGATCCATTATGAAAATGTTATGAAAGATAGTCCACTAATATTTGGAGGTTGGTGCCTCAAGCATGTTGGTGTCTATAAACTAATTGAGTTGGGTGCCTCCATAGAGTTGGAACCTACATTAGGTTGTTTCTACAAAAGGTGAGTTCTTTCATATTTCTAATGTTGGTGCCCAATTAGTTTGTAGCCTAAATCAAGTTGGTGCTTGCATAATTCTGAGGTTGTTGCTTTAATCAGGTTGTAGTCTAAAGCAAGTTGGTGGTTGCATATTTCAAGGGATCAATGTATCCTTCTGGTTAATTCCAATAAATTATTGTAATAAAATATTGAATAAGAAGATAAGAATATTTGTGGTGTTCCCCCTCTAAGGTTTCCACATATATCTCCTGTTATTGTGTATTAATATGATGATATGATGCATTGTTATGTTTTGAGTTATGATGAATTATTTAATTGATTCACCCCCATCTAAGTACAATAAGATTTCAAAAACCCACAATATAACCAAAGAAACTTGTTCTAGTACCATTACGATCTGTAAACTACCATGGATATTCCACTAAACAATTTCTCTCAATAAATATTCTAAAATATATTAGAAAATTCAAAACCTACAGTGTGACGGTTTATTTCTCCTTGGATTTTTTGATATGTTCATATTTTTTATTGCATATCCATGAAAATTATAATCATGCACAAAAATTTATAATTTTGAAATAAAACTCATAAACCTCAAATTAACACAAGTTATAACTTGGGAAACATTTTTGGGATAAACCGTGTTGGAAGGTGAGGTTGCTCTGCTCTCTTTCTTTGAATGGAAAATTGATGAAAGTACAAATAAGTGAGATCTCTAGCCCATGGTTGCTACATCACACAACCCTTTTATTTTTTCTCTCTCCCTATCAACTCTTGGCTACTCTTCTCATTTGTGGAACAAAATGCGCTTGAATAGAATGGAAAAAATAAAACCCTTTTCCTCCTAGTGGCATAGTTATAACATGACCTAATAGCTTAGTACTGATTAATTTTGACTCCTTCAAATCTTATCTAGAGCTACAATATGGACACTTATAAAATATTCTTCATCGTGGTCATGTGTCTTGACCATTTTCCATGAATAATGGAGGTTTATGTGGCATCCTCTCGAATTGTGATGGGAAAAACAAGAAGGTCAACTTTTGAGCAATGTAACTTTTATGTACACTCTAAAAGCATCAAAATGGATGACAAAAAAATATATAATGATATAATTCAGATCGGTTGAGGTGGCCAAAATGGGAAAACAAGGAGAAGAGGCCCCTATGGATCGAAAGTGTACGATGTTTCCTAGCAGGTAGATAATCAGTATTGGGAACAAACTCCTTTTCAAATTTGGGAATAGGTTTCCATTGTTGAAGGATAAATTAGGCTAGACTTGAATGCCATAAATTATTAGGATTTAGGTGTTGATATTGGAAAATTGGTGTTAGATGTGGGGAATTCCAGAACTAGAGACACAAAGTTTTTGAAAATTATTGAAGTTTATTAGCACATTAAGACAATAGTTAAAAAAATCCTCAATATGGGGATGAGGCCCAAGAATTTGTTCTCCAATTGGATGATGTAATGCTTCAACATAAGAATATCAGAGTAGGCTTCATCCTGCTTCTTATTAATACCTAAGCCCTTTGACAACTGGTGCAAACATCGAGGAACGTCTTTGTCACAACTATTAGGTTTTATATTAGTTTGCATGATTATTTACTCTCTTTTCTATCTTACCATAAATAAGACTATCTATATTAACAACGATATGTATAATAGGTAATATTTGAGCTTATATGATATCATTTTTCTCATGTATATTAGAAACCTAGATCATACTATATGAATCAAAATTTTATACGTTTTTGGTTGGTTGAGTTTTACATATGATTGATCAACTAAAAACATTTGATATGTATTTTTTTGGTAATTTGATATATATATATATATATATATATATATATATATATATATATATAATTGGGTTTATCTCAAGTGGTTAAAGGAAATGATCATCATCCTCTCTACTTAGATTCAATTCTTATAAGTGATATGATGAGCTTTGTTGTAATGGCTTCAAGTCTTATTGTTGAGTATGAATAATCTCTCAAGATCCAAGACATATATATATATATATATATATATATATATATATATATAATAATTATTCTTTATTTACTAATTATAAATTCATTTTAAAAATTTAATAAATACTTATATCTCAAAAATGTATATAAAAATAAATATTAAAATCTAATACCAATACATCTCATAGATATCTATTTCATAAATTTAATAAAAAGACATTGTTATATAATTTTCCTTTTCTTATGCCAAAAGATTAAGCTATCTATTTGTAAAGTTTATTTTTATTAGAGCTTCAATTTCAGTGAGTTTAAAGTTTTGAAACTTTCAAAATATGTTTATCACATTAAATTTTTTAGTCAAAATTTTACTACCCAAATTTCTATACTCATCCTCCTTTTATAATCCAAGTGTTTTTCAAAAACACAAAAATCGCCTTAATGAAAAGATGTGTATTACTAGTACAAAATATAAATATATTTCTAATGAGAGAAATACATCAATTATGTTTTATAATAATTAATTTTTTTATTTAATTATAAATTAATGTTATTTGAAAATGTATATAAAAGTTGATATTAGAATATAATATCTATACATTTTAACTATATTTATTTTATAAATTTGGAAAAGGACATTGTTATAACAATTTGTCTTTTTGGAATAAATACATGGGCGCTATACCTTGTAAAGTTTATTTTAATGTGGTTCCATTTTGGTGATTTAATGTTCTGAAGATAAAATAGTTACCTTTTAATCAAAATTTGCAAACAAAATTCCCATTCCTTATCCTCCTTTTAAAAGTCAAGTATTTTTCAAAAATGGAAAAATCACTTTAATCAAAACATGTGTATTACTTATTAAAAATACAATGATATTTCTAATAAAAAATAACTCAATTATATTTTATAATAATTACTTATTTATTTAATTATAAATTATTTTTTTAAATTAATAAATACTACTATCCCAAAATATATACAAATTCAATATTAAAATCTAATACTAACATGTCTCATAAATATATATTTCATAATTATTTTTTAAGATATTACTATATTATTTGTATTTTTGAGTGAAAATATTGGAGCTATCTATTTATAAGGTTTATTTTAAGTTAAGTTTCATTTTAATAATTTAAAATATATTATTATATAATTTGTATTTTTGAGTAAAAATATTAGAGCTATCTATTTATAAAGTTTATTTTAATTTAAGTTCGATTTTAGTGATTTAAAATTTTGAAATTTTCAAAACATATTTGCAATATTAAATAGTTGTTTTTGAGTTAATATTTTGCCAACCGAATTCCCCATCTTTATTTTCTTTTTCAAAATTTCAAAAATCATTTTAATTAAAATATATACATTACTAATTAAAAATATAAAGATATTTGTAATGAAGAAAATATATGAATTAAATTTTATAATAATTAATTTTTTATCTAATTATACATTAATTTAAGGTATTAATAAATATTTATCCCAAAATGTATATGAAAGTAGATATTAATATCTAATAACAATGCATCTCATGGATATATATTTCAAAATTTTGGTAAAAGACATTGTTATATAATTGGTGTGATTTTGATTGAAAATATTTGAGCTATAGGTTTCATTTTCATTTTAAATTTTTTTATATTAAATAGCTATTATTAAATCAAAATTTAAAAATAAAATAAAATAAAATTCCTAATCTTTATTTTTTTATAATTAAAATATTTTTCAAAAATGAAAAATTTATTTTAATCAAAATTTATACTAAAAATCACACTATCCATTTTTTATCAACATTGTAAGAAAAAGATATCCAATCAAATTCCATATATATGAAAATGAAATAAAATATCTAACCTTAATGCAAATCACATTTAGATTGGACAATTTTACACAAAATTCACCTCTATATTAAATTTGAAAAATTAAATTATATAATTTCAAATTAAATTGAATTATATATTTATTATATAGATGATATGGTGTTATTCTTTTCACTCGTTTTAGTATATATTTAGTGTAATTTAATAATTTAGCTTTCATGAAATTTTAATAATAAATAAATTATTATATAACAGAAATATTTAATAATAATAATACGTATCACAATAAAGTGATATAAGAACTCCAACTATATGAGCGAACAAATTTGATTATTAGTCATCGTAAAGTTGGATTATATCACTTGCATATTGATAATTTGAAAGTTAATTTTAATAAAGAAAATAAAGAAATTATATTTTATAATAATTAAAAGTTTTTTTTATTTATAAATTAATTTGAAAAATTAAAAAATATTATTATTCTAAATT
Organism: Pinus albicaulis; assembly: GCA_034641835.2. NCBI lineage: Eukaryota > Viridiplantae > Streptophyta > Pinopsida > Pinales > Pinaceae > Pinus > Pinus albicaulis. The sequence goes on along the minus strand of CM076581.1, from coordinate 478,791,724 downwards.
ATGTATAAATGTTTATACTAAAATATAATGTGACAATTGCATTTAATGTTAACTAGTTAAATGACATTTTATTATTTTTTTAAGAAAAAGGCTGAGAGAATCAATGTTTTACTCGGGAACTTATTTTCTTTATTGTTAATTGTGAATAATAAATTAGTTATGGAAAGTAATTCCATAAAAAGTAAAAAAGGCTGATGGTAAATGTTTTCCAAGAACTGAAAGGTGGTTGGACAGTTTGTACAGTTACCTACTCCTCTGGGGATAAGAGACTCATCCCAATGAGGAATGGGAGTTCTGTTCATGGGCTAAGGAAGGAGTGGAGATTTTCCTGAGCTGGTAGAGGCTAGTGGAAAACACTTAGTAAGTCCTGAAGTTTTTTGGCACTAAGTGGACCTGGAGTCCTGAGGTCACAGTAGAAAATCTATTGCCAACCCATACCTCTTTAGGAGTGGAGCACAGGGGCAAGAGGATGACTTTATTTCCTCTCTTGAAGGTTGGGTGGACACCAATAGCCAGATACATTATACAATAAGTGACTGCTTGTTTTAGTAGTATTAGACAGAAAAATTGTTTTTAAGTTATTGTACACAGATATCTGTTATTTAATTCTAGGGGAAACATTATCTTTCTTTTCGAACCTTTATTTTTGTTAAAAAATGATAAGTTATGAAATACAAATAAATCAAAAAATATTTGCAAGACTCTGTGAATTACTTCTTTCATATTTATAGTTTAATTTTGTGCACATAACCGAATAGCTGTAAGATACATGGAAAGTATAGTAGATGCATATCAGGAGTAATCTGGCTAACTGTAAAATGGCTAACTATACATAGTAAATTATTGTAGGAGTTATTTTATCTGACAGAATGCATCTATAAAGAACTATGACCAAGAGGTATAATAAGAAAAGATAATTAAATACTGAAGTTATGATTATTGTGCAAGAAAATCAAACTAGAACAACACTGTCTTTAAACTAGGATGGGGTGAGCCTTTGGTATTGGGTACAGGGGTGAAACCCCGACCCAATACTCATCACTACCCCTACTAACTATACTCGGACAGAGAAATTCATTGGTCCGGACACCATATAACTATATATTACTTAACAGTAAAGATAGAAGTAAATAATTTAAAATCTGAGTTACAATAAAGACAGCAGGAAAAACTTTATATTTGCATTACAGTAAAGATAGCTGTAAAATTCTTTACAATTACAAATCATTGACCGAAAAATGAATGTGTGATGGAATAAATGGAGAAACGCATATAGCATATACAAATTATGGAGTGTAATGATACCTCACTCTATAGGTAATGCGAGCAATGCATTTATATATAAAACAATGCGAGAAAAGAGGTGAAGTTTGGAAATTACATGAAGAGAACTAGAACAACAGTAAAATTATGTCAAGGAAATTTATTCTTAACTACAGTCAAAATTCTTCTTTTATATTATCGAAAGATTACATAACCCAAAATAATGAAACTTTCAATATCACTTCTACAATTAAAATAACTGTAGCCTTAGAGAAATGACCAGAAGTTGTAACTAAATGTCTTCACAAGAGTGAAAGACAAAACATTTCATGGACAGAGCTATTCGAAAAAATGAGCTCGACTGATGAGTCGATAAACTAAACTTGGAAAGAAGTTTGCATTGTTGTGAAAGTGCTAAACATGCAGAGGAGTGTAAAATCTTTGCCACCATATGAAATCCTTAGAGAATACCTGGAAAGAGTCGAACAAGTTAGCTAAAGACCGGGATTCTCCAATGTATAACAAAATCAACTCATTGCAGAAGAACCACTTCTGGGTAAGGGAACCCACCTCCAAAAACGCCATAAAATCCTGTAGGGTAAATATAAAATCATAAACTCACATTACAAAATGAAATTGAATCCAACAGTGGAAAATTATCTTAGAAATGGATTACCTATTAGTGACAGACACTGCGAATCATCCAAAAGAAGAGTTGGATTTAGAAATAAATTGTAAGGCTTAAACTCAAAGACAGCAACTGCAAAAGATACTAATAAGGTAAAAACGAAGTCAATTTATGGAATATTTTAAATACTTGAACTGTGGAGTAATAAGGCCTTCTTTCTGGCGCCAGAGGATCGAATAGGAACTACGAACACAGAGCTCTTGCTAGCGGACAGAGGAAACGGAGCCGAGACACAATAGTCATGCTTGAAAATCTCTCCTCCACTGAAAACCAAGATGGGTTGCCATTGGAAACCCATTCCACAGTGAAGGGTGTTACACTCATAGTTGGAGCACAGCCCTCGAACATCATAGTTACATTCTCTATAGAAACAGTGGGAGAAGCCGGAAAGGAGAGACAAAACAAATGAGAGGGTTAATAAGGGTTTGCAAGATAAACACATTGTTTCCTGCCAGCAAAATTGATAATGGATCTCTAGGAGGGTAGACGGTGAGGATGATGGCAAGTGGCCTCGAATCCTGCACCGGATCTATGGCCAATCACCCAACTATCAAAGGAATTAACTTGGCAGAACCAAGAGCAATGAATTATGCAGTACATGCCAGCTCTTTTACCGTATAAATCATTAGTCTCGAAATTCCATTCATAAATGAAACAATATGATATACAAAATAATATTAATAGAACCATAAAGATTAAGGTTGAAGAATCAATTGAAAACATAAAACTTTGAAGGATATAATCCATATTATTATCAAAAGTGATAATTCGATTAAGTTTTTTGAAATATATATATATATATATATATATATATATATATATATGAGATAAACACATTCATGCCTTATGGTGGTGACTTTGGATTAAAAAATTGCATTAACATTTAAATGGAAACATTAATATCTATGGTAAGAACTTTGTCATCAAATTAAAGTAAAAGATAAATAAGGAGTAAAATTAAACTTTTTTCTTATGAGTGTTACATATAACATTAATATAAAATATCTATTTCATATATTTATATTTAAAATTAATAAATATTATTATCCCAAATTATATATAAATGTTTAAACTAAAATATAACATTAATATAAAATATATATTTCATATATTTATATTTAAAAGATATTATTATTATTATTAAGTTATTGATGAGTAGAATTTATTTTAATATGATTTAAAGTTTTGAAATTCCAAAAAAAAAATCATATTTATTTTGAATCAAATTTTTGTAAAAAAAAATCTCAATTCTTGTTTTCCTTTGCTAAGTTAAGTGTTTTTCTAAATGCAAAAATCACCTTAATTTGACCAAATTTACACTAAACAAAGTTAGTATCCATTTTTGACTACCAAGGTAAAAAATAGATATTAAATCAAATTCCGTTATTCATATATATGAGTTTTGTCATAGCTAGATATTCTACAAAATATCTAATTTTATTGTAAATGAAATTCTATTAATTCTATGAAATTATATCAACCTTGTATAATTATCAACATAATTACTATATAATAATTTTTTTATTAAATTATAATAAAAAATATATTTTTAATAATAAATAAAACTCCAAAAACTATAAAAACAAAATATTCTAATAATTTCCAATTTAAAAAAAATTAAATAGCCCAAGAGAAATTTAAAAACAAAAATAACAAAAATTAAATAAAGAAGTGAACTAAAACCATATTAAGTGTGTAGTCTCAATTATTATTTACAACGTGGATTATATCACTTACATATTGAAGATAATAATTTTGTATAATATTTGTTTTTGTTAGGTTGTTTGTGATTTTCTAGGTTTGACATGTGGCTTGAGGAGCGACGAGTTAGGGGCATCTAATCTGTCAAAGTCATTTGAGGATCACAACTGTCATGGGCCACACAATCCCTAAGTTGACTGAATTTTTTAACATGTCTCATCCCCCTAGCAGAGGGCACAACCACCCCCCATGAGGTTTGATCCTAGGTCGCCTTGCTAACGAGGCCCATCCTCAACCACTTGTAATAGTGAGACTTGATAATATTTTATAATAATTAATTATTTTCTATAAATAACTAATTAATTTTAAAAATTAATAAATATTATTTTTTCGAAAAAAATCATAATTTCATTTATAAAAAGAAAATTACATTTTGTAAATGCACTTCAACAGAACATTTAGGATGGATCTACCCAGATCCATACTACAACAAGAAGTATAAAAAAAATCATCGTGACACATGATCTATATTCAAAATAAAATAACCCAGTGGAGTGTCAAAGAATACCATCAATATAGATATATGCCATACAAAAACCAATCCATGAAAAATTATATTTATATGGTTAGAAAAAATAAATAAATATACGGTATCGTGTATCAAAATCCATGCAATATGAACATGTGATAATATATAGCAAAAATTTCTCATAGAGAAAAATATCTAAAAATGTGCCTTAGCCAGTCCATAAAATGCCAATGATAAAACTGATAAAGAGCATCATTTACTTCTTCTTCAATAAGCCATTTTCCTGCATCCAACTATAGTGCAGGTCAGCCTCAAAGTTGTGTTCCATGTATATATGAGAGGAAGAAAAATCAACAAATAAATGTTTTAATCTCAATACATCCTCCAAAATGTGAACACGATGTAAACCATGACATTATTAAATCACATTAACCGAGTCGATAGTCAATAAAGAGTTAAAAAAACCTAAAGTGAACTGTCACATCCCTTTTCCCATGAAAAAGCCAAAAGTGGGCGATAGAAAAACAACTGAGCTAGATTTTTTGTGCCCCACCCAATACCCATAGACATTTTGAAAAAATTTTGATCAGATAAAAATAATATAAAACCACCACCACACATAGAATTATCTCCCTACGCTGCGCCTATCGAAATAGCCCTATTGTTGGGCGTGGAGCCTGATTATCTTTGTGATTGTTTAGAGGTTTTTGTTTTAGTTCTATTGGAACCATGTTCCTAATGGTCCGGCAATGCTAGCCATTTAATCTTCGTCAAAGGGGTCCAGGGAGATGACGACATTTAACATCTCAAAGGAAATGACAACAGAAGGTTTAATGACAACATTGACCAAAATATATGAAAAACCTACAGCCTCAAATAAGGTATTTATTATGAAGCATTTACTTAATATGAAGATGTGAGAAGGTTGATTTGTTGTTGATAGTTTAAATGAATTTAAAATGGTTACCAAATAGTTAAGTTTTGTAGGGGTAAATTTCGATCATGATTTTAGGGCTCAGTTATTTCTATGCTCATTTCCAAAAAGTTGGAGTGGCTTATTTATGGCTATTAGTAAATTTCTCTTTGGATCTAGTACTTTATAGTTTGATGATGTTTTTGGTGCCATCCTTAGTGAGGAAATGCATCAAAAATCTCTGTTGAGACATCAAGTAATGCTCTAACTGCAAATAATAGGGGAAGAAAAATGGAAAGAGGAAGGAGCCCAGGAAATCACAGTAAGTCAAGAGAAGGGAAATCCAAATAAAGTCAGGGATAGTGTGCTAGAAATATGGGAATAAAGGACATCTAAAGAAAGACTACAAGTCTCAGAAAGGAAAAGAAGGATATGGACAACAAGAGAACAATCATCAAGTGAATGTGACAGGTGATGTGTTGTAATATTCTTTGATTCTTTCATTAGAAAATATTATTGATGCTCGGGTGGTTGATTCAGGGGCTTCATTCCATGTTACGCCTCGTAGGAAAAATTTCCATGAAAATGCTCAAGGAGATTGTGGACATATTCATTCGGGTGATGATAAACCCTGTAAAATCATTTGAATGGATAAGGTTTTTATAAAGAAAAAAAATGGGAAACAATGGTTATTAAAGGACATAAGGCATGTTCCATATCTGAAGAAAAATATGAGTTCAACAGGGAATTTAGGTGATAAATTTTGTGTAACTACATTCATGAACAAAACCTGGAAGGTCACTAAAGGATCCTTGGTAACAACAAAATGATAAAATGTTGGTACATTGTATTTAGGTAATGGTATTTCTTATTTTGTTAATGCTTTGACCTTCACAAGAGAAGATACGACATTTTGGCATCATAGGATCAGACACATGAGTGGGAAAGGGATGCAAATTCTTCGCTCAAGAAATTTGTTTCCAGGGTTGAAGCATGTTGATTTGGATTTATGTGAAAATTGTGTTTACGAAAAATAGAAGAGAGTTAGATTTATCATAGTTGGGAAGGAAAAGAAGACCGAAAAATTAGATATTGTGCATGCAGATGTATGGGGACTTGCTTCGGTATCATCTCTCATCGACTCTTACTATTATGATATTTTTATTGATGATGCAACTAGAAAAACATGGATTTATTGTATTAGGAATAAATATGATGTATTTTATGCTTTCAAGAAATGGAAAGGTTTGGTCGAGAATGAGTCAGGAAAGAATTTGAAGTGTCTCATAACATACTTTAATGGAGGTGAATACTATAACAAAGAGTTCTATAACTATTTTTCATATCATGGAATTCATAGAGAGAAGACAGTTCTAGGAACACCACGTGAAAATGGTGTGTCAGAAAGCATGAATAGGAAAATAATGGAGCATGCAAGGTGCATGATATTTCATGGAAGATTCCCTTATAATTTTGTGCAGATGTTATATAAATTGTTGTTTATCTAATAAATAGAGGGCCTTGAAGTTCCTTGGATGGTGGTATTATGTAGGAGGCATGGACAAGTAAAAAGGTAAACTACTCATTTTTAAAGACTCTTAGTTGTGAAGCATTTTTCCACATTAATAAATAAAATAGAACAAATATTGAGGAAAAATAATAAAAATGTACATTTGTTGGATATGGTGTTAATGATTTTGGTTATTTCTTATATGATTATGAAAATCACAAAATAATTATGAGTAGAGATCTTATATTCAATGAAAATGCCTTGTATAAGGATCAAATGCAGGGAAACAAACGAGAAAGGAAAACAAGGAATACACAGTGCTTGGTGATATCACAAAAAAAAGTAAATGTACCTGAAAATCATAATTATCAGCATCCACAACAACAACAACAACCAAAACAACAATAGGCACCTCAAACACCTGAAAGTGGTGTTAGAATATCTACTAGGATAAGTATATTCCCTAAACGATACTCTCGTTCATTATATTATGTATTTTTGATTGATTCTGGTGAAACGGAAACATCTGAAGAAGCAATTCAGGTAGAAACTGGGAAGTGGGAAAAATTCGTCAAAGAAGAGGTGGACTCCTTAATGCATAACCAAACTTGAGACTTATTCAAGTTGCATGCAGGTAAAACATCATTGTAGAATAAATGGGTTTATAGGTTGAAGGAAGAAGATGGAGGTAAACAAGGGTATAAGGATAGACTTGTGGTGAAGGAGTTTGTGTATATACTTTGTTGAAAATTTTTCTCCTATTGTTAAAATGACTTCAATGAGAACTATTTTAAGTCTAGTGGTTATAGAATATTTTCATCTGAGTAATTAGATGTGAATACAACCTTTCTCCACGGGGATTTGGAGGAAGAAATATATATGCAACAACCATAATTGTATGAGTTCAAATGGAAGGAGAAAGTCATATACAGGTTGAAGAAGATCTTATATCACCTAAAACATGCTCCAAGGAAATGCTATCTAAAATTTGACAGGTTTATGTTTGAACAAGGTTATACTAGATGTCATTATGATCATTGTGTTTATCTTAAGAAAAAAAATGGTGGGAGTTATATTACATTGCTATTGTATGTAGATGACATGATTTTTACAAGGTATCAGGTGCCAGAAATAAATTTTCTCAAAGGAAAATTGGAAAATTCATTTGCAATGAAGGATTTTGGTGATGCAAAACAAATCCTTGCTATGAGAATAACTAGAGACAAGGAAAATTTCAAATTAACATTGTCTTAGAGTGAGTACATAGAAAATATGTTGGAAATATTTAATATGTAGAATGCAAAACTAGTTAGTACACCTTCAGCTAACCATTTCAAACTAAGAAAGGAGATGTATCCCAAGAATCAGGAAGAGACGAATTATATGTGTAAAATTTCACATGCCAGTACAAGGAAAAAACCCTCTAGCGTAGGTTATAAAGGAGGTTTCTAGTGTTATAAAATTGGCCAAAATTGTCAAAAAAACATTTTCTACAACATCCGTTTTTGGTAACGGAAGTTTTGGCGAAGCTTCTAAGGGAATTTCAAGACCACTATAAAAACCTGGTCGGCTGGAGGTTATTACAAATGTTTTTTTCATCGGGGTGCTAATTAGGTGTGAATGCACCGGTGCATTTTAGAGTGACGGAAAACAAGCACCGGTATGGAAAACAAATATAGGACGCCTCGAGGCATTTAGCAACGTCTTGGTGCGTGTCATCCAGATAGTCACCCCAGGGTGGTCGAAGTTGCATGCACCGAGACGTTAAGTTCTACAACTACATCGGGTGCACTTTAGGTAATACAACGCACTCGATCATTCTAATTGGTATTGGGATTTGTGTGGTGCCCATAGGTCATATCAATGCACCGGTGTGTAGTATTATACAAATGCACCGGTGTGCAGTATCACACAAATTCACTGATCGTTCTAATTGGTATTGGGATTTGTGCGGTGCCCATAGGTCGTATCAACGCACCGGTGTGGATTATTATAGAAACGCAGTGATCATTCTAATTGGTATTGGTATTTGTGTGGTGCCCATAGGCCATAGAAACACATCGGTGAGCAGTCCCACATAAACGCATCGGTGCACAGTATCACAGAAATGCACCGAGAGTTTTAATTGGTATTTTTTTGTGTGGTGCCCATAGGTTGTAGAAACACATCGATGCACATTAGAATAAAAACGCACTAGTGCACATTAAATGACATGCACCAGTGTTCATTTTGTACTTTTTTAGAAACAACGACCTCTGAGAGTGCAATTATTATGTTTTTTTAAATTCATTATTCATCAAAAGTCGACACATATCTTATAAGAGTATTCATATCAATTAAGTTCTATTAGTGAATTTCAATGTGATGTTTGGATTAATTTGTTATATCATATCATAATTATTATGATTTTTTAAAATTCATTATTCATCAAAACATTACACATATCTTATAACAGTATTTATATCAATTAAATTTTTATTAGTGCATTTGAATGTGATGTTTGAATCAATTTGTTATACCATATCATCAGATTTCACATCTCTTCATTATATTATTTAATCATCCATATATTTAATCATTGGTGTTACATTTCACAATGACAATGGAGAATGCAATAGAATAAATTAAACCGTATTTTATTAGATATATATATATATATATATATATATATATATATATATATGAATAAGACACTCTTTGTCATACAAAATGGGACAGTTATTGGTATCGCTTTGTCTTTCAATTGGGAAACTATGTCCATTACATTAAACAAAATGTCTGATTTCACACACAAATATTTCAAAAAATACAGCACCTTGCTTTGATATCCAAACATATTGATCGTCATTCTTCACCTGAATTTTTGTCACTACTCGAGCTACTTCCATGACTTGGGTTATTTTGAGGAATGTTTTGTTCATGGTGTTGATTATTTTCTTCTTCTTCACCTTCCGTCTACAAACATAAAAATAAATTGTAATGAGTATATATACATTGGTGAGAATAATGAAAAATTCAATATTAAAAAATATACATCAATGTAAATCGAAAAGAAATTACGTACCATAACAAAATTTGACTCATGAACTATACAAATTCCTTCAAAACCAAATTTCATTCCATATTTCAAGATTTCATCTATTGGCACAATTCCATACTTTGTTTCCTGCAAGTTTTATACCCCATAACAAATCATATATTTAATGTAAACTATTTTTTTGTTCTATTAATTATATCCGAAGCTAAGTAAAACAATATCGATAGATGCTTACAAATTTCACAATTAATTTCTGATATGGCAAAATATACTCACAACCCATATTTAACCCAATGTCAATCAATTCATTTTATAGTTATTCTTTGTATGTTAGCACATGTTTGAAGACATTCAATGATAATTTTTGTAAAAAAACTTCAAATATAAAAAAATGAAATATAGTTAAGTTGTTATAAGTAAGTAAAAATTACTCACAAACTTAGATATCAACCCTTTTCTTCCTTGTCCTACTTTATGTGCTGAATGGGTTCCATTTTATTTTCTTTTCTGCAAGAAAATACTTGAAAATTAATATTTAATGCTAAATTGTTTATTTATTGTACCTAATCGAAAAATTCAATGATTACATATTACATTCGAAGCATGTTGTTATTGAAATGGCCCCTTGTGCGATGCAATTATGTCCATTTCTTTGACCATCTCCCTGTACACCTTTTTGGAAAATCCTACTGGCATATTTCTAATATCAACTCATTCATATTTTTAGATTTTCATAATCTTCCTGAAAATGTTACATGACAATAATCTATTAATTTTTATATTAAAATATGAAAAGTAAATATAACAAAAGTGATATTTAGAAATGATTGCTTTCTAATAATATATACATATAATTCTAGAAAAACATTTAAAGGAATATTACTTTTTCATTCCTTTTTTTTTGTTGTTGTGCATTTTTTCTATTAAAACTCTGACATGTCTCATTGACCAATTCCCTGAAAATTGTTCTTGTAGTTTAGATAAAATTTAGGTTTTGGGATCATTGGATTGATTTTTGTATTGTAAGTGGAAAGAACATTTATACACTCATTCCACTAGATCCCTCAAACTTTTTTAAGAGATTTTCCCCCTTTCATTAACCTCTAGCACCACTCCAGATGAGTTGAGCAATTCATTTTCATTTGCATGTTCTATTTTTTTCTTTTCTTAGAACAACATTCCTTTTCTGAGTTGTTGGTCCCTGTAGAAAATTAAAAATATGTGAATTAATAGATTGTTTGAAATATGTTATCTAATAATTTGAAGTATATTATTAATGAAAATAAAAAAAATAAACTCATATTGGATCGATAGTATTTTTTTCATTCACCTAATTCATCCTTTTGCAATTTTTTCATCAATATTTTACGATCTTCTAGTCCTAGATCAGAAATAATCTTATTGATCCTCGTCATTTTTTGGCTCTGCGTGATACACAATAAACAATACATATTAGTTAAACTTACACATAGTTCAAAAATAATAACTTTTGTAAAGAATTTACAAAGAACTTGCCTTTTTTTCTTTTCTTGATGTGGTATTAATATTTTTGTTACTTGATCTCTTGTCAGCCATTCATTTATCAATATGAAAAATGTACCATACCATTCATTAATATATTTTATAAATAAATCATAAAAAATTTAGAGAAAAAAAAACTATCAAGAAACTAGTGTGCCTTTAATGATGTACGCACCGATGTCGATGCAGCGTGTTCTTATAAACGCACCGTCAAAATAGTAGAAACATCATACGGTGCTCTATGCCAACAAGGAGCACTGGTGCATTATATTTTAACTAGCGCACCGATTAACACAAACAAATTAATAAAAATCCTCTAGTGTTATTTTTTGTAGCATATGATGTCGTGGAGGGGGCGGTGTGGTATATTCTTATAAACACGCCGCATAAATAGGGGACTACCGTATGGTGCCCTCTGTCAACAAGGAGACCCGGTGTGTTATATTTTAAATGGTGCACCGATTAACACAAACATGAAATAAAAGATTATTTTTTTCAAACAGTACATGCACGGTGCACTATAATGAAATAGTGCACCGGCGCCCTATTTTACATATGGCCCGTGGATTTAAAAAAAAAAATCATATTTCAGTTTTTTTAATCAAAAAGTACGTGTGCGGTGCTCTGTGTTAAAACAATGCACTAATGCTCTTGTTGACAAAGGGTGCACTGATTAAAAAAAATCAGTTTTTTAAAAATTTACGCAAGGGGCGACATGGATTACGATCCGACTATGCAAGTTGTCCCATGGGTTAGATATCATAGGCTTATATATATAGCAATACAAACCTTATAAATATAAAATGAAAAGCCCTAATTCTAAAATCACAGAAACATGAAGAAGCAAGGGCAGAAACAAAAAGAATCAAGGGTTTAGCGTAAAATGGATTTCTTTGCTTTTTGTTTTTTATGAAAATGAACAGTGAATTTAAATTTTTTATTTACTGCATAAAAACTATTGCAGAAAATGTAAAAAAAATAATAAAATTTAAACACCTCATTTGAAATTCTATGTTACAGGGGTTTGAGTCACCAGAGATTTGGAATTTTGATTGTTTGAATATTTTTGTTCAAAATTATTTCGCTGCTCCATAGTGCTCTCACGCTCTCTTTCTCCTCTAGGTATGTCTCGTGCAGATCTCTCCTTGAAAAATTTTGCAAAAATAACGAAATAATGAAATTTGTTTACTATTTAAAGAATTGTTTTACGAAATTAAATTTTCGAAAATATTTTGCCGCCCATTTTTGAATTTACCACTTTTTTTCACTTTAAAAAAATATAGTTTCGCTTTTTTTATTTGTAATTATTTGTCTCCAATGCATCAATTAATAACACTACATTGGTGCGCAGTAACTAAAACACACCCATGCAGTTATCTGTACATTAGCACTGATAATAATAAGTCTATTTTTAGGGCACTAAAATTAATTTTAGGTGTATACACCAAAATTTATCATTGATTTTTCTCAAATGCAATGAGAAAATATCATAATTATATCGAATGGACAATTCTTCAAAATTCATCTCATTCCATAATATTTCACAAAGTCCATTGCGGAGTTCTCCCTATCCATATCGACATGTAATATTTACTTCAGATTTTATTTCTATTTTCATTATCTAACTGAATTTATGTTTTTTATCCATTTCAATTAGCTTAATAAAATTTATAATTAATGTATACAAATTTGCAAGTTCATGCAAATAATTCAGAATCGAGTTCAGATGCATAAAATATTCAAACAACTCCAAAACATCAGAAGCTCTTATGAGGAGAAGCATACCGCAAGGCACGTTTGGTAGATGAAAATGGACAGTCGCTCCACCCTTCCAATTGTAACAATATTACATCTTCTAGCCAAAATCCTGGGACAATTATGGTAATAATAATTGTTTGGTATATTAATGTAATTATTTCAACGTCAAACCAATTAATCGTGAATTTTCAACGTGCTTAGTAATTGATATCATAGATTTTGTACTAATCATGTTCAAATATATTTTTTCAAATTATTAGGATTCTAGTGATGATGAGCGACCTACCTACAATGTTTCGTTGCACCCCATGACAATGTCAAATTTAGGGAAGGCTGAATTAAGAGAAAAAATCGGAGAGGATCGATACCAATTATGGTTGAATCAATCACCTATTGAATTCCCGCTACGTCCAGATTCACCAATTAGGAATGACTACATCAACAGTAGTTCTTCACAAGATGGCAATGGAGGAAATAAAATAAAGTTTGGTATGGATGATTACTTAAGGGATACGACTGCCATGGAGACAATGTTGTTAGATGCATTCGAGAACGATGATCAACTAGGGGATGATGCTCATGTCGATCACACCTTTTTCGAAAGCCTTAAATTTGATTCCACCACCACTCTCTTTGGACCTAGCAGTCAGTCAAAGTCTACCCAATTGGGGACAATGATGTTACTATACCACTTGAAAGCAAATTTTGGCTTGTCAAATGCATGTTTCTTGGAAATTTTTGAGGTAGGTTATAACCATAAATTCCTCCCTTATATTTTTAGAAATATAATCACACAATGAACATTAAAAATGGCCAATTTTATGAACGTTAATAATTATATCGGCATTAAAGTACATTTAATATTGTCCATGATCAACAACTACAGGTTTTTCAAAGATAAGGTTCTTCCGAGTGATAATGTCTTGCCCGGTAGCTTGGAAGAGGCAAAGAAATTGTTGAAAATTTTGGGCGTTCAGTACATATCATATCATGTGATGTAGGAGCATCGGGCCATAATTAAAAATAAATGTTATGAAGGGTGAAATGTGGGAAATCATTGTAAAACAAGGCATATTCTATTAAAACAGAGCTAAATTAATGGAATTGATGAATCTCTAAAAGACTTGATTAAATTGTAATTATCTGCCATGTATGTGAATAGAGGGATTTAGGGTTGGTTGAGAGATTATGGGAGGATCTCATGGATCTTAGATGATCCATGTCCTTTGTAATTTCTTCATTTAGCGAGTTGTGTTGTGGGAGAGGGATAGGGGAGAGTACGCAATGTAGAAGTAGGGGCTTTAGTGTGATTCAGGCCATGAGGCCTTAGTCTGTAATCAAGTTCTATTTATAAATGAAATATGTGTGTTGTTATACATCCAAGTGTAATGTGGACTTTGCGTGTCTGCTTATTGTTTACATATAAATTATTTTCTATATATTGAGTATGGTAAAGATAATTTTATTTAAATGTGAATGCCATAGATAGTTATCATAACAAAGCGAGAGATGGACTGGTGAATGCACATCGCCATCAAAACTTGTTTTAAGTACATATGAATATTTCGCAAGTTAAATGATTTAACTCACAATGCAACGAGGACGAGACACATGTCGGAAGAGGTCCAAGCGATATCGCACATCACATTGATTAGCATTTACCATTGAGAGTTCGCAAGTTAAATTGAATAAATGTGATGTGAAATAGGGAGGACACGTGTTGGATCAGCACTACTTCGCACTTCGCAAGCGATAAGTGTTGTAGTGAATGGAGGAAGATTAAGTTTTCAAAAATGAAAAATGTAACCGTTGCGATCTACGATAAGGTTTCTCGGCCGATAAGAGATATATGTTATATTTCGATTGTAGATTTGTTTTGACATTGTGAAGTTTGCTGTTAAAATTCTTTTGACTGTTTATGTGGGCCCATAACCCACAGGTCCACGTGGTTTTATGTAATTTGCAGTTTTTTGCTGCATTAAAGTGGTATCAGAGGAGGGAAAGATTTCCTACAAGAAATATTTTGTGTGCCAAAGAAAGAGGTACAGTTATGTCGAAGATTGGTGATTTTGTGGTCTTTATATTGTTTTGCAGGTGAGAATATTGCAGCAACCTAGAGCAAGGAGTGTTGAAATGGTTCCAGAGAAGAGAGAACCAGAGAGATGTTAAAAGACTGAGCTCAGAGGAGAGAAGCTTGGTGAGGTATCGTGTCATAGGGAGGACTTGTTACTGCAGAGGTTTTGTTGCAGCTCACGGAAATATCATAAAGGAAATTCCATAGAGGATGTGGGTAGAATTGATAAGCGATGAAGGAGGCATATGACCAGTAGGTCATAGAAAGTTTTTTACCTGGGGAGTCTGATGCAGGAGCATCGGGCCATAATTCAAGCTCAATGCTATGAAGGGTGAAATGTGGACAATCATTGTAAACCGAGGCATATTCTGTTAAAACATAGCTAAATTGATGGAATTGATGAGTCTTTAGAAGACTTGATTAAATTGTAATTATTTTCCATGTATGTGAATAGAGAGATTTAGGGTTGGTTGAGAGATTATGGGAGGAAATCATGGGTCTTAAATGATCCATGACCTTTGGAATTTATTTATATAGTGAGTTGTGTTGCGTGAGAGGGACAGGAGAGAGTACGCAATGTAGCTGTAGGGGCTTTAATGTGATTTAGGCCATAAATTTCTGTTTATAAATGAAATATGTGTGTTATTATACATCCAAGCATAATATGGACTTTGTGAATCTGTGTATTGTTTACATATACATTCTTTTCCATATATTGAGTATGGAAAAGATAAATTTATTTAAATCCGAATTCCATAGATAGTTATCATAACGAAGCGAGAGATGGACTGGTGAATGCACATCGCCACTGGAACTTGTTTTAATTACATATGAATATTTTGCAAGTTGAATGATTTAACTCGTAATGCGATGAGGACAAGACACATGTCGGAAGAGGTCCAAGTGATATCGCACATCACACTGATTAGTGTTTACCATTGATATTTCACAAGTTAAATTGAATACTGCAATGCAAAATAGGGAGGACACGTGTTGGCTCAGTGCGACTTTGGACTTCGCAAGTGATAAGTGTTGTGGTGAATGGCGGAAGGTTACGTTTGTGAAAATGAAAAATTTAACCGTTGCGATCTGCGATAAGGGTTCTTGGCTGATAAGCGATATATGTTTATTGCGATTGCGGATTTTTTTTTATGTTGTGAAGTCTGCTATTAAAATTCTTCCGACTGTTTATGTGGGCCCATAACCCACAGGTCCACATGGTTTTATGTAATTTTCATTTTTTTGCTGCATTATCATGCATGTCCAAATGATTATATTCTATATAGAGGAGAATATGAAGAAAAAGAGATCTGTCTGAAATGTGGGCATGATAGGTATGGTAGATCAAAAAAGAAGGGTAAATCACGTGGTCCTCCTTTTAATATATTGAGGCACATGCCTATAATACCAAGGATTCAAAGGCTCTTTCACTGCAAAGAATTAGCTATGTTGCAGGGATGGTATGCCTCACATAAAAATGAGTTGGGAGTTATGCGAATCCCAACAGATTCAATAGCCATGAAGCATATAGAGGATACCTATCCAAAAAAATTCAAGGATGAATTTCAAAGTCTACAACTCAGCATAGCCATGGATGGTGTCAACCCATATTCCCTCCAGAACACCAACTATTATGTTTGGCATGTAGTAGTGATTAATAAAAATATCTCCCCATGGTTGTTCGTGAAGAATGAACATCTTATGTTGGCTCTGATACTCCCTAGTAGAAGACAAGTGAAGAATATGGATGTCTACTTACAACCACTGGTAGATGAATTGAAGGAATTATGGGATGGGATAAATACGATGTATCAAGACCCATCGCAATACATAGGAGTTTTACGTTGTATGGCATATGTGCTTACATGACACATGATTATCCATGCTTAGGAGTTTGATCTAGTAAATTACATATTTATTGATTTGTTTATATATGTAACAATATTATTTCGCATATTAGTTATTTAAGTCGTTGTAATTGTTCTGAGCTTCATGATATTCTTTAACGTGTCATGCATATAAATTGTATACAATAATCTTGCAGGTCTTGTAACAAAAGGGTATTTTGGATGTAAATGTTGTGGACCTTCTCTAAAATCTAGATGGTCCAACGACCTACGAAAGCCAGTGTATGGCTGCTCCAGCCTCCCAAAAGAACACCCTTACAGAAGTGCAGCATCTGATTTCAATGGTAAATGTGAGAGAATCCAAAGACCTCCAATAATGACACTAGCTGAATGGCTTAAAGAATATGAGAGAGAGAAGGAGAATGAGTTCATAGAAATGTTATATTCAAATGGGGAGCCTATGTTCGATGATCCAGAATTATTTTACACCTACGTTGAGAAATTTCCCATTGGGATGAAAAGGAAATCTACCTTTTATAACCTACCATATTGGGATCATCTTAAGATTACCCACTTATTAGATCCTATGCATATATTTAAAAATGTTTCATCTTCTTTATGGAGGCACATATCATCGAAACAAAGTGACACATTGGTTGTTAGGAAAGATCTTATTACTTCAAAAAATAAAAAGAAACAATAGCCAAGACGATTAAAAAGTACAAGATCAAAGACAGGAATTGGTCCCTCTAATTCATGGTATTTCAAAGAAGATGATGTCCCATGGATTTTTAAAAAAGATGATATTTCTTTGGAAAAGGAAGTTATAATGGGTGTGAGGGTGCCATCTTCATATGGGTCTTCACTACGACATTTCTTCACCGTGGATGACCATTTGTTGGGGTTGAAATCGCATGATTATTTGAATCTTCTAAGATTATGTATATTGTCAAAAGCATGATTTTATTATTTTTTATATTAATAAATTTTATCCCATGCAAGGAAAATAAAACATAACTAATTTTGTATATTATTGCACGTGTTTATAACTTCGGAGTTTCAGTATCCTTTATTCATGCATGGGTGTGTGAAACATGAATTCCCCCAAGACTTAGGGTGTGCCATATCTAAATTATCTGCATTTGTATGTTGGATCACGTCAAATGAGATTCATGTGGCTAGCATTCCATGGTGGTGTCAAGAGATAGTTGAGATTGTTTGTATGTTTGAGAAGTAATTGTCGATGAGTTTCATGGAATTGTAGGTTCATATTCTAATCCACCTGGTAGATGAGGTTGAATTATTTGGGGTCGTTCTTCTCGTTAGATGTTATTCTTAGAGAAGTACATGAAGAAATTGAAAGGTTTTTTTCGACAAATGGAATGTAATGTCCCGAAATGGAAATCATCATATTTTTCTCCACTGAAGTGCTCCTTTGTCGGAAATATGGAAAAGGCTATTTCAGAGATGGACTGAATGGGAATTTACCGGATATGTCACCTCTAAAAATAAGATGAGATCTAGAGCATAGCTGGCCCCTTCTCAGGCTCTGTCTATAGCTATGTAAATATTCCTCCTTGGGAAAAATTAGGAAGCAAGAAGAAAAAACGCATTTCCAGCCATGCATCCAATAAAATACTGAAATGAACTCTTGGATCCCATATATACTGCAATAAAAAATATAAATCCAATAATAGATCTGAAACAAATCAAAATAGGTAGGCTAAACAAGTCTCCCACACTAGTGTATTCAAAACTAGTGAAAAACCCAAAGACTGCAAAATGCCGCAGTAGCTGCTCAAGGGACTGTGTAGTATAGGAGAGGTTTTACACATAAAATGATTAGATAAAAATATATCTACTCATATATTAATCATAAATTCTCAATGAATGATATCTAGTCTCTGTATACAAAAATCAAGACAACCCGATAAGGGTTTCTTGTCAAACTCTCTAATTACAGAATGTAATATTCAGAAATCTCTTAATACACACTGCAAAATGAAGCATGAGAGTATAAGAGGCTGATATAAATCTGATCTGATGCAGATCCTTCAAATTCTTCCTCCCATGAGATAATGAACCTCTCAATCACAAGGAAAAACCACAAAGAAGCCACCAAACCCTGCATGAAATCTGCCCCCCAAAATAACGTATTTCCCAGCTACAATTGCGCCGGAAACTATGAGAAGTATGTGTTCTGATACCACTGATCTAAAATATGCTCCAAGACCCTCCAAACAGATCTCTGGATGAAAGTAAATCTCCCTCTAAAAAAATATTAGCTCAGAAAGTGGGATATCAATCCCTTCCACTGTTGCACCCAGCTACACTGCACAATATCTGTTGTAGAGACTATGCTGATGAATATGGCTGAAGCTTGGCCTAAAAACCTGGTGTGGAATGGTGAATTAAAGCTCTCCCAATGAGGCTCCTCAAAGGAAGTGGTGGGATTCCCGCTCAGGAACATCCAAGTGCTAAAAAACATTGCTACTCTACTGAACAGCAAGAGTAAGGAAATGTCTAGAAAGACATGAATAATGATATAAAGCATGAAGAAAAATGCTCCCATCCTCTTCCTCATATAGAATAAAATTTTTCTTCTCCTTGGGCCCACCCAATTAGGTCTCCTCAATCAAAATATGCACTTCCCTCCAAAATTGCGTTATTCTTCCTAGGGTTTCTTCTCCTCCAAGACTGCGCAGTTGACCAAGTCAAAGTAGTTACATTTTATCCTTGTTCACACATAGATATGTTTTATTAAGCTTGAAATAATGTCTCCTTTCACACTTTGAGTGTTTTTATCCTACTTAGGAGAATTATGGGCTTTTCTACCCATTTATTTTCTAACTATAGCTGTTGCTAACTCTAATGTTCCATTTAGCTTGGAAGCTAAAATTTGGAACATTACAGTCCTCCCCTCCAAAATATTTGCTTGTATTCAAGTGAATGCATAAGGAGAGAAAAATATCTCCCCTCCTCCTCATGTGGCCTCCATCATAGCCTCCATTCCTGCATCAAGAGAATCTGCAAATAAATTGTCATCCAATGCTTCCTCCCAAGGGTGAAAACCAAAGTGTCTGCATCAATAAAAGGTGGAAAGTGTGAATGGAAACATGCTAGCTATCTCATTGCCTCCACAAAATAGGAGTGATGATCAAAATGGTGAATGAGTGCCTCCCTCACCCATGCAATCATCCAAATGAAGTGAGTCACCCTCCAACACGGTAACTCATGAACAGTCTCTTCCACCTTGTGCCCCTAAAATGAAGGTGGGATGAATAAGTGAACATGATAGGCAAGAGGGCTTATCCCATGTTGTCTTCCCCTCCACTCATGATAAGTGTAGAGGGTATGCTGATATGGGGCTGAAACATGATTTCCCTCCAATGGAAAGAAGAAGATTGAGCCTCCAAAGACTCTTCCTCCAAGATCATGAGTCATGCCAACCCAAACCATTCCATTCAAGATGAATGGAACATCATCACCACATGGAATCCAACTTAGAAAATGGCTGAATTTTATGTGCAAGTTTGGATGGTACATATGGTCTCTCTGGTGGATACTGCGCAGTTCTCCCAACCGCTACTTGAGAATGTCATATGGAAAGTGTTCCTGCAACAAGTTACAAGTTGAATATGTATGTTCTCCCAACATGTGGAAGTAAGAATAAATGTATCTCAGTTGTACATATACAAAATAAAAATACACCTGCCCAATGTCATGTATATATGGGCTACTATCATCATAAACATTGGCCCTAAAGTGACCATGAAACCCAAAAAAACTCCTGCTCCTTTGGGGAGCAATGCACTGTACAAACATGGTGAGAAAGTACAAATACTCAATAGGGTAATCAACAAGTATAGAATTGCATTCTCTACCATACATAGTGAGTGGAATGAAAGTGAGATCCTCCAATAAGTCCTCCCACAAGAATATACTCATAAAAATCTGCAAGAAGAAGGTATACCTCCTCCCTTTGGAATATCTCATCCATAAGAACATGCTCCTATGTGACAGCGATGTAGACCTTTGTGAGAAGGCTTCATGACTTCTCCCTTTGACATTACACATGCCAAAGCCATCCACCATAATGCTGCTATGTGAGGAGATCATCTTTCTATATGGAAGTCTCTCATGATCCTCCAATATTGAAGAGTAGCCTCTTTTCACCATGAATGTGCCTTTCTTCTCTTCAGAAATATCATGAAAAGTATGGGAATAATTTTTTCCATACTCTCCCAAGTGCAACCATAGCAACAAAAACTTTTGTTGCTGCCTCATCTCTCCCTCATACAAGCTTCCTCTGAACAAGAACACATCAGCAATACATGTAAGAAAGATACAATAAAAACAAGTTTCCAATTGATAACTGGAGAGTGAATCTTGCTCCCTCTCATGGAACCAGTGTAGTGCACCCTGGGCCTGTTGTTTGGTCAATTTAGTGTGTCCTAAATTGCTACATTAATTTGTCAATCCAGGATTCGTAAGCTGACGAAGTGTGGCGCACTATATGTGCAAGATAACCTATCTCTTACTTTTTGTCGTTTTTGGGGTTTTTATTTATCTTGGGGGTTTTTATCTTGGTTGGTTTCCTAATGTGAGATGGAAATTATAAAAGACAAGTATGGATATAAATGTTCAAGGAAATGATGTCCTTTATAATGATTTCCCAAACTTCAAACTTCAAAATGGTTTTAAAACGTGTAATGACAAAATTAATTCCTAAAATAAAATGAAAATGTGCCACTATACTAGTCAAACAAACAGTGAAATAGTGATCATGAAACCCATTACCCTTGCTGCTGTCTAAATACAAAAGAAACTATGCTCAAAGAAATCCAAGAATTGCAAGCAAAGTAGAGCTAAAATCAAATTACATCAACTCATATTCTGACCCCTCACCATTAGTCTTGCTATGGCTTTCGGAGGTAATCATAAAAAACTTGAGCAATCTGATATCTAATTTGCAGAAAAATAAACTAATATCAAATTACACACTCATACTTCAATCCCTCACCATTAGTTTCGCTATGGCTTTCGGAGGTAACTGATAATGACATGAGCAATTTAATATCTAACTTGCAGAAAAATAAACTAATATCAAACTACACACTCATACTTCAATCCCTCACCATTAGTCTCGCTATGGCTTTTGGAGGTAACTGATAATGACATGAGTAATTTAATATCTAATCTAACTAATAAAGCAAATGTACAAAACTGAAATAAATAAAACAGTGCTGGAATTAAAAGCTAAGAAAAATAAATCAGTAGAAGGACAAGACTGATTCCATGTCATTAGTCATTGTAAAACTATGTGCAAATGCCCGGGCTGCCTACTATAATCTGGAACAAAGACACTGATCAGTTAACAGCAGTATAAAGCATGAAAAATTATGGACAGAAATAAAACGTTAATACCATAAGAGATGTAATATATACATGTGAATAACTATGGCATAATGAACGTAAGGAAATAAAGCATGAAACTATACAGCAATAAACAAAACCTTGGCGTGTGCAGGGGCCCTCTGCACAATCCTCGGGAAGCAGCTATCAACCACGAATTATTATTATGAACATAGTCTTCTCATGTATTCAAAATGCAGTCATAACAAGGAAATAATGTCACGGCACAGTGGGCTTTCTTTTCAACAAAATTACATTACAGAAGCTAGCTACTATGCGTATGAGAACGCATTATTTATAACAGAGGATGACATAACTATTTTCCTAATATCTGCGTTGATAAAAGACACGTGAACAACCACGTCCAGAAATCTAGCATTATGGCTACCGTGAAGATTAAATCTATGGAGGGTGGCCGTTGGATTCGGATTATGGAGCAGTTCACAGGTGTTGATATGTCCCCTGAGATTTAGGAACGGCCACACAATTCTTCACGTGGTGAAAAATGGAGTTTTGTCACTGTAGGACTCTTAGGTTGACCACTGCTTGACTACCTTTGACCACGGCCTTCTTTGGTGAATTCGACTGAGCCAATATGACTCGATCCATATCCATGTCATTTCAAACTTGCCCATGTGGCTTGATTTGCCTGAAGACACCTGCAATATAGACTTTAACAAAATGGCTGTGGAAAGTTGAAGCAGCTGTGGAAAGTGACAAGATTCCACAGCTCAATGAGAAAAAATCTAATTCAAACAGCAGACACAAAACATAGTTAAAAACCACTTTAAATGCTCTTTTATGATTAATATGCAATGATGTTGATGACTTAGGAGGTCCAGGTAAATGGAAAAATTCTAGAAAGGTGTATAGGAAAGATGCAAGTTTGGGACTCAACATACCCCCACTGTGAAGGTGTTGCATGTCCCCATGCAACCAAAATTTTGATCATCCTCCTTCAATTCATATGCCCTGATACCTCTGCCAGTACATCTAGTCCTCTTCTCCTCTTTCTTGGTGTTGCTAACATCCTGGGCTTCTTCATCAAGCATCTGAATTTGAGATTAATCAGTGCTCTACTTATCTTCTTGCATTTCTTCTTCAATTTCCTGTTCTTTTTGTGCCACAGTCCCAGATGTAGCATAGTGTTGTCATGAATGATCTTTTCCAATCTACTTTGCTCCTTTAATGCTTCACTTTCATTTTTAATATGTCTATTTAAAACCTCCAACTCAAAGACTTCTTGTTTCAACGATTGTACTAGAGCTTCTTGTGCTGTGTGAGACTGAGTGGATGAAGTGTTGGGACCCGTGGTTGTTCTTTCTAAGGATTCTATGTGATCATACACCTCTTGCTACTTTGGATCTATCTCGGGTGTCGTTTTCCTTGGGCTGTCCCCAAAATGCTGTGGAGGAGAATTGACTTCAAGATCTGGCCGAAAAGGACTCATGTCAACATTTTGAGGACTAGTTTCAACATTTGGCTGAGAATGAGGTGGAATACAGCCAGCTGGAGTTTTTTCAGGTGTTCCTCCTCCCAAATCAATAAAATGGGGTCCTTTTGTTTGTGATTTCCTCCACTTTCCTTTAAGCATGGTGCTTCTTCTTACATGTTGTGGACTACTGTCTTTTTCCTTCTGTTTTTCTTTTCCTTTCATTTTGGCCATAGCTGACTGTTCCTGAAGGTGACCTAGTCTCTCAGACAATACTTGATGGTCTTCTTCTGAGGAAGGGGTTTGATGCATAGCCTCAATGCTTCTTTTCTCTTTTGATTTTGTTGGCTTTTTACCCTCAGTCTTTTCCTTCCTCCTTTTAGACAGTCTTTCTTCTCTACTAGTTCTTTCAACTGTGTTAGTAGGAGTGCTTTGAGTTTTATCACATGTTCTCTTTCTTCTACTTCTTTTTGATGTACTACCTTCAGGGGTTTCTTGGGGTTCTTCAAAGAAATTTCTAATTAAAAACTGCTCCCAGGTGTCCTTTTTTTCTTTTAATTCTTTTTCTATCAAGATTTTCACGAGACCATGGTGATACAAATGTGGTTCTACATCCCCCAGATGCTTCTAGACAGTTACAGGCATCTTTTTCAAACTGTTTAGTAAAAATTATGGCAGATTGAGGGTCTGGTTTTCTAGAAAATTCATCAACAGTCGGGTATGATACATGTACATTGATCCAAAACATCCCTCACAGGTGATAAACTTTTGAATAACCAACATTAAACTGGCCCATTAATCTTTTAAAGCATGGACAGGAATTCCCTTTTTGAAAATGGTGACATCCATACTTGGGTTACGTAGGATCACTCTCCAAGACATCCTCGCCAATGATCTTGTTCTTGAACCAGCGTTCACCTTCTTGAGGGAGTTTTGTAGCAGCTACTATGGATGCCTCAGTCACTGTAAATTTGAGGTCCCCAATTTCCACCTCCAGACCATTGAAAGACCTCGCAAAAGCTTTTGTTACCTCCTTATTGTAGCCTTTAAAATTTTGAATAAATCGAAGCCATTTTTCCTTTTTCAATATGTCTTTGACTTGCGAGTATCCTTCCATAAATTTGGGTCCCTCTAGTTATGTCCTTAAAAACCGACCCATCCTTCCTTCTGTTCTTTAAAACTCGTCTGCGTGAGGAGGGTTTAGCGGAGGTAAGACGGCTGAATTAGCGGAAATGAACAGGGTTTATGAAGGAGACCAGTGACTGTAAGTGGATATCAGAGAATAGGTACACGGAATGAAGTGGAACAGAGAACAAAATGGGGTGAAGGCTTATGTGAGCACGGTGGAAATGCAGCCGTGAGGTCAATAGAACAGTAGGGGGAGTAAAGTGCATCCAGTAGTATTTAAAATTGGGTGGCTGCAGAGTAGACGCAAGCATGTTTATGAAACAGCTACGGATTTTGTGCGGCTGAGAGAAGCCGTAGTCAAATCAACCACGTTCCATAATTACAGGTGGAGTATCAAAGTATAGCCGAACACGAGTGAAGACCGGAGGCTTGATTATGAGGCCATTTAAAAATGAATGCAAGGATTGTGGGGGAATCGTATAGAGATCGTGGAACGGTTATGGAGTTATCAACGCAATCATTGCATATAATGGAGCTATGGTTTATAACTACGTAAAAATGTGCTTGAATGCCATTTGAAATAAATTTCTACTCATACCTTGGAATTCTTGCCATTTTTCATTAGTCTTCAATCAGTTGCTCCTCGTTGATGCTTTTGAATGCCGCATGTCTTCATAATATGTCCTCATACCTGCATTTGATTTCATGATTGTTGAACTAACATCTGACTGTAAATTTTTGAAAAACAGAGTGGTGGCTGCAGAAACTGGTTTCAGCTGCGGAAACTGACACATCAATTATTTGGGTGAATGGAGATGGATAGATGATAACTGACTGAATGAAAATGGTCATGAAAGAAAATTTTTATTGGTGAAATGAAATGAAATAGATGAAATGGAGTGAAATGAAATGAAGTGGAGTGGAATGAAGTGGAATGAAGTGGAATGAAATGGAGTGGGTTGTCATAAAACTTTTGGAATGAGAGAGAGAGGGAATTTTTTGGAAAATATAGGGTGTCAGGTGTTCCTGATTTCCACCCTACATTTTCTGTATAAGACTGCCAATCAGTGATTGGTTTTTAGGCTTATACAATTTTTTTTTTTTTTTGAAACTGAAAAGAACAAAGGCTAGGCTAGTGGAGAAGAAGGATTCTTCTTCACGAGCCTTATTGCAGAATTATCTTGAAACATTTTGACAAATTCCTCTTTTGAGAGTGGCTTATGATAGATCTTTAATCTGTGGCTATTCACAATAAGAGGAGTTTGAGATTCATCAATGGTCTTGATTCTTACCGCTCTATTGCTAAAGATCTTGTCAATCTCATATGGCCCAAGCCAATGAGTCTGAAATTTTCCTTTAAAATCTTTAAACTTGGAATCAAATAGCAATGCCCAATCTCCTTTTTGAAACTTCTTCTCTTTGATGTATTTGTCATGCCATTTAGCTCTTTGATATTGAACTAGATCAGTTCTTAGAATTGCCTCTTGTTTGATCTCATCTAGCTCATTCAATTGCTCCATTCTATGCTTTTGGGCTTCTGATAAGTCCATCCCCAACTGAACTGCTATCTTGAAGGTCTTGACTTGGAACTCAATGGGGAGCGGGACTTCTTTCCCATAAACAAGTTCATAGGGAGAATGTCCTGTTGTATTTCTCCATGTAGTTCTGTAGGCCCACAAGGCTTCAGGAAGCCTTTCTGCCCAATCTCTTCTATGTAGATGAACAGTTTTGGTGATGATACTTTCAAGAACTTTATTTGTGAACTCCACTTGACCATTTGCTTGCGGATGGTAAGGAGTAGATCTTCTGTGCTTGATTTTGTATTCTTCCATCAACTTCTCCACCAAATTGGATGTGAATTGGCTCCCCTGATCTGTCACAATTTTTCTTGGAACACCAAAGCGAGTAAAAATATCCTCATAAAGAAAATGAACAACTGAATTTTCAGTAGCAGATACTAATGCTTTAGCTTCTACCCATTTAGTAACATAATCAGTACAAACCAATATATACTTCTTTTGCTTATATGGTGGATTAATAGGTCCAATGAAATCTAAAGCCCATTTTTCAAAGGGTTCAATGAGTACCTGTGGTTGCAATGGCATTTCATTTGAAAGGGTAGGTTTCTCTACTCTTTGGCAGCTGTCACACCTTTTGACATATTGTTTTGCATCTTTGAAGAGGGAAGGCCAACAATATCCTAAAGAGAGGATTTTATAGGCTGTCCTTTTGTCAGCAAAGTGTCCGCTGCATGGTTCATCATGACATGCCTTGACGATATCAGGCATTTCATCCTCCCTGACACATCTTCTAATCACAAGATCTGGCCCTGTTTTAAACAATTCGTTATAAATCCATGAATAGTTTGAACTCTCCTGAATAATCTTTCTTCTTTCACTTGGAAATAAATGTGGAGGCAGTTTCCTTGTAACCAAATAGTTAGCAATATCTACATACCAAGGGGTCTTATTAGTTGCTGCAAACAAGTATTCACCAGGAAACTTATCCTCTACAGGAGAATCTTCTTTAGTATTCTGAATCCTAGACAAGAAATCAGCTACTGTATTTTGTTTCCCTAGTCTATCCAACACAGTAATATTGAATTCCTTCAAAAGTAGGAGCCATCTTGTCACTCTGCCATTAGTAACAGGTTTTTTCATTAGATATCTAATCGCAGAATGATCAGTATGAATAAAATTTTCATAGCCTGTTATATAATGTCTAAAATTATTGATTGCATGAACAACAGCTAAAAACTCTTTTTCAATTACAGTATAGTTAAACTCAGTGGGAGTCAAATTTTTACTAGTATAGTAAATGGCATAAGGGAATAAATCCTTTTGACCCAACACAGCTCCTAGAGCTGTATCTGAAGCATCTGTAGAAATATGGAAAGGGAGTTTCCAATTTGGTCCTCTCAAGATAGGTGCTTGAGATATTCTTGTTTTCAAAGTTTCAAAGGCTGATTGACAATCAGGATCCCATTTGAATTCACAGTATTTTGTAAGCAATTTGAAGAGTGGAGATGCTATTTTAGTGAAGTTTTCTATAAATCTTCTATAGTAACCAGTAAATCCTAGAAAACTTCTAACATCTCTTTGACAATTTGGAATAGGAAACTTGGAGATGACTTCAAATTTTGATCTATCAACCTTAATCC
The DNA here is from genome assembly GCA_034641835.2 of Pinus albicaulis. Taxonomy (NCBI): domain Eukaryota; kingdom Viridiplantae; phylum Streptophyta; class Pinopsida; order Pinales; family Pinaceae; genus Pinus; species Pinus albicaulis. Next base: position 478,763,748 of record CM076581.1, on the reverse strand, counting down.
CATCTCCTGAAATATGATGTCCTAAAACAATCCCTTCAGAAAACATCATAAAGCATTTTTCATGGCTTAATGAAAGGTTTGTTTCTTTACATCTTATAAGAACTTTTTCCAAATTTTCTAATACCTCTTCAAATGAATTACCATAAACTGTAAAATCATCCATATAAACCTCTACACAATCATGGATTAGATCAGAAAAAATTCCTAGTACTGCTCTTTGGAATGTTGCGGGTGCATTACATAACCCAAAAGGAATCACTCGATAGGAAAAAGTCCCCCATGGATAGGTAAATGTGGTCTTATCTTGATCTTCAGGTGCTACCTGAATTTTATTATAGCCACTAAAACCATCCAAAAATTAAAAGTACTTTTTGCCTGCTAATGTATCTAATACCTGATCGATAAAGGGCAAAGGAAAGTGATTCTTCAAAGTTGCTTTGTTCAATTCCTTGTAATCAATGCATACCCTCCATTTACCATTCTTTTTAGGTACTATAACCAAAGGAGAAACCCATTGGCTCTCTGAAATTGGATAAATGAAGTTTACATTGAGTAGTTTTTGGAGCTCTTCTTTCACTATCTCCCTAAGGTTTGGATTCATCCTTCTCTGAGGTTGTCTGATTGGTCTACTGTTTTCCTTAATATAGATATGATGGATGCAAGTATTAGGATCAATACCTTTCATATCAGTATACTCCCATGCAAATGCAGTAGAATGTTTTTGCAAGATTTGGTTAGTTCTTCCTGTTGTGACTTTTCCAAATTTTTGTTGATATTCAATGTTTTTCCTGGAAAAATCTCAATGGTAGAACTACCGAACTCTTCCATAGAGTAAAGAGACATTTTTCTTGATGATAAATATTCAATGTCAGATTCCAACTGAAATTTTGTGGGGTCATATTCTGAAGATGTCTCAAAATTTTCTAATGTGTTCAGAATTTGACTATCCTCACTGATTTCAGAAATGGTAAAGACGGGTTGTATAGTGTCCTCATCATCAACCCATTCATTGTCTCCTACTTCTGTGATTGCTTTTGCTGGAGGATACAAATTGAATTTCTTTGTCGAATTACCATTAGAAATGTACATATCCCCGGATCTACAACTAATGAAAGCATCAGCTGTGGCTAGCCAAGGTCTTCCTAAGATAAGTGGGTGCCCTCCTAGATTACTCTTGGGAGTCAAAATCATAAAATCTATTGGATATTCCCAAGAATCTAAGGAGACTGAAATATCTTCTAATACACCATCTGGTTTGATAATTGATCGATCTGCAAGTTGTAGTAAAGTAGGTGTAAAAAGAAGATTAGGAAGTTTTAGTTGTTCCATAGTATGTCTACTCATAATGTTGATAGCAGCCCCTAAGTCAATCAATGTGTTTGGAATTTCTATCCCATTTATATGTGTCTTGACAATTGGACTACCTGGATCTACATACTTCTGCATGGTAATTTTTCCCATCATGATATCTGCAATTTTTCCTACCAGGTGGATTCTTCTTGTATCTCTTAGTTTCCTTCCTGGTCTTTTGAGACTCAACTCCTTTATTGTTTTTTCTAGAATAGGGATCTCTCTAATGGCTTGTAGCAAGGGAATCTTGATACAAAAATTCTTTAATTCATCTAGAAAATCATAGTTAGGCAACAAGATTTGTTTTTCCACCCCTTTATCAATTTGTAATCTTTCAGGGAAAGGAGGTGTCGATGAAGATGCAGGTTGCTCAACTATAGGAGTTGTGGGGGTTAAATTTGCTTTCTTTTTTTGAATGTTCGAGTTTTGAAGAGATGCTTCCTCAGAACCCTTATTGACTTTAAGAGAGTCCTCCTTAGAGGTATCTTGCTCTTGGACATCTATAGAAGGTTTTTCTAAAACTCTACCAGACCTGAGTTGTACATCATTGAGAGGAACAATCATATAGGTAGGAAATTGTTGTCCTTCTATCATGTAATTATTCTGAGGATTTTTATTGTTAGGATTTGGCAATGGCTGAGCTGGAAGTTGATTTCTCTTTTGTTGGAATGGAAGCATGAGTTGAGGATTTGGATTTTGTTGAGAAGGTTGTTGCTGTGGAAATGGCAATGAAAGTTGTAGATTTGGGTTTGGAAGTTGTGGAACTTGTTGATTTTGAAAAGATGGAGGATATTGATAAAATTGAGCAAATCTCCCATAAGGATTTTGCATACCTTGTACCCATGACTGATATGGATTTTGAGGTTGGGGCCAAGGTTGTTGCCAAGGATTCCAATTTGGTGGGGTTGAAAATTCATAGGGTTGTTAAACCCTTGAGTTTGTTGCCCCTGCCAAGGTCTTCTTGCAACAAAACAGAGAGATTCTACTGAATTTGGATCTTCTTGAAAGACAGCTTTGAGTCCAGGAATTGAAGGACAATCCTTGGTCTCATGATTCTCTGAGCAAATCATACATGTTTCTACAAATTTTGCATCCAAGGGACATCCCCTTAAAGCATGTTTCTTCCTACATTTCGGACAAAAGATGGCTAGAGCATCAGTTTCTGCTTTATGCTTGTTTTGAATTTTAAGGGTGTCTAGTTGTTCACTAAGGCTCCCTAAGATATACGTTTTGAAATCATCAAGCATATTTCCAATATCTGCCCTACTTACTGATCCAGTTGCAGATTTTTTTGCCCTGATAAGAGAAGGATCTCTAGGCCCTTTTCTCGTTTTAGATTTTCCCCTTGAGAGATGGACACATAGTTTTGTTATGTCACGAAGTGGAAGTTGAGAAATGTCTCCTTTCCCCATCATGTTTAAAATATCTATCCATTCATCTCTGATGGATTTTAATAGAAGGGCTTTCAAATTTTCCTCATCTAAGTTGCTCATCTTTTCTCTTTTTTAGTTGTATTGAAATCTTTCAAGTAAATCCTCCAAATTTTCATCTTCTTTTTGCACCATTTTGAATACCTCATCCTTGTGATTGGTGGGCATGCAATAGTCCAGGTATCTATCCAAAAATGTTTGTTTCATATCATTCCATGTCCTAATAGATTGGGTGACTAATCCCATGAACCATTTCAAAGCGGCTCCCTTCAATGTTAAAGGAAACAGTTTGAGTTTTTGAGAGTCTTCCATATAGTCATAGGTTCGGCACATGACTTCAAACTCAAACAAAAATGTTTCAGGATCCTCACCTCACAATCCATAAAAGTTGGGGAGGACAGATGGTGAGATTTTTTTCATCGTTGTATGATTTTCCTCATCAACTATAGGGAATCCAAACGAGTTGTCTCCTTCCCTATTTCTTCCATTATTACCTCCACCTCCACCATTGTTTCCTCCATTATTTCCTCCTCCTCTACCTCTACCTCTACCTCCGAATCCATCTACTACTTCCTCTGTCATGATAGTTTCTTCAGATTCCTCAGAGTCCTCTGGTTCTTCTATCAAGGGAGGATGAGAGGGAGTTTCTTCCTTTTCTTCTTCAGGTGATTCTACTTCTTTAATTACAATATGCTCTCTTGTAGAAGTAAAGAAAGGGTCTTCTTCTAAATGAGATTTGGTAGATGGTGTAGGAGAATCCTCTAATTCAGCTGCTCCTTGAATTCCAGGAATCTTAAGGCTAGGGGTAGATGGTGGTGAATCTTGTCTATGCCTTGAAGAATATGGAGTTGTGAAAATCAAACTCTTGGCTCTAGCTATAAACCTTCCCCTAGAATCTCTTGCTCTATGCATGTCATTTTTTTTATTTTTAAGTTGGGCTAATAATTCTCTTTCTGATCTTCCAGGTCACACTAGGTGCAAGAAGAGAGCATACTTAAGAAATTATTGAACCAATAAATCTCTTTTCTGATCCTCTAGATCAGACTAGGTGCAAGAGGAGAGCATACTTCAAGAAGTTATCAATTTTCCCTTCTTTTTATTGTTTTTTTTTAAAGAAATTGGCTACCTAGTTACACTTCCCCGGCAACAGCACCAAAATATTTGGTCAATTTAGTGTGTCCTAAATTGCTACATTAATTTTTCAATCCGGGATTCGTAAGCTGACGAAGTGTGGCGCACTATATGTGCAAGATAACCTATCTCTTACTTTTTTCGTTTTTGGGTTTTTTATTTATCTTGGGGGTTTTTATCTTGGTTGGTTTCCTAATGTGAGATGGAAATTCTAAAAGACAAGTATGGATATAAACGTTCAAGGAAATGATGTCCTTTATAATGATTTCCCAAACTTCAAACTTCAAAAGGGTTTTAAAACGTGTAATGACAAAATTAATTCCTAAAAGAAAATGAAAATGTGCCACTATACTAGTCAAACAAACAGTGAACTATTGATCATGAAACCCATTACCCTTGCTACTGTCTAAATACAAAAGAAACTGTACTAAAAGAAATCCAAGAATTGCAAGCAAAGTAGAGCTAAAATCAAATTACATCAACTCATATTCTGACCCCTCACCATTAGTCTCGCTATGGCTTTCGGAGGTAATCATAAACAACTTGAGCAATCTGATATCTAATTTGCAGAAAAATAAACTAATATCAAATTACACACTCATACTTCAATTCCTCACCATTAGTCTCGCTATGGCTTTCGGAGGTAACTGATAATGACATGAGCAATTTAATATCTAACTTGCAGAGAAATAAACTAATATCAAACTACACACTCATACTTCAATCCCTCACCATTAGTCTCGCTATGGTTTTCGCAGGTAACTAATAATGACATGAGTAATTTAATATCTAATCTAACTAATAAAGAAAATGTACAAAACTGAAATAAATAAAACAATGCTGGAATTAAAAGCTAAGAAAAATAAATCAGCAGAAGGACAAGACTGATTCCATGTCATTAGTCATTGTAAAACTATGTGCAAATGCCCGAGCTGCCTATTGTAATCTGGAACAAAGACACTGATCAGTTAACAGTAGTATAAAGCATGAAAAACTATGGACAAAAATAAAACGTTAATACCATAAGAGATGTGATATATACACATGAATAATTATGGCATAATGAACGTAAGGAAATAAAGCATGAAACTATACAACAATAAACAAAACCTCGGCGTGTGCAGGGGCCCTCTGCACAATCCTCGGGCAACAACTATCAACCACGAATTATGCTTATGAACAAAGTCTTCTCATGTATTCAAAACGCAGTCATAACAAGGAAATAATGTCACGGCACAGTGGGATTTCTTTTCAGCAAAATTACATTATAGAAGCTAACTACTATGCGTATGAGAACGCATTATTTATAACAGAGGATGACATAACTACTTTCCTACAATCTGCGTTGATAAAAGACACGTGAACAACCACGTCCAGAAATCTAGCATTATGGCTGCCGTGAAGATTAAATCTATGGAGGGTGGCCGTTGGATTCGGCTTATGGAGCAGTTCACAGGTGTTGATATGTCCCTTGAGATTTAGGAACGGCCACGCAAGTCTTCACGTGGTGAAAAATGGAGTTCTGTCACCGTAGGACTCTTAGGTTGACCACCGCTTGACTACCTTTGACCACGGCCTTCTTTGGTGAATTCGACTGAGCCAATAGGACTTGGTCCATATCCATGTCATTTCCAACTTGCCCATGTGGCTTGATTTTCCTGAAGACACCTGCAATATAGAATTTAACAAAATGGCTGCGGAAAGTTGAAGCAGCTGCGGAAAGTGACAAGATTCCGCAGCTCAATGAGAAAAAATCTAATTCAAACAGAAGACACAAAACATAGTTAAAAACCACTTTAAATGCTCTTTTATGATTAATATGCAATGATGTTGATGACTTAGGAGGTCCAGGTAAATGGAAAAAGTCTAGAAAGGTGTATAGGAAAGATGCAAGTTTGGGACTCAACACCTGCATCAAAATAAGAATCAACAAGCTCTCTACCAGCCACTTGTTTGGTGCCATAGTCATCTCATGAGATGGAAACATGAAGTTACAGTATGGTGTCATTGGTGCACACGAAGGGACATATGGCTTCCCCTACAACTCATAAAAAAGATAGCCAAAATCAATGCTACAAGTAGCTGCAAGTACATCACCATATAATATGCAAGAAGAAGAAAATCTTCTTGATACATCATGCTGCTTAGATAATGAAAATAAGTACAATATAAAATCTGAAAATATACCTCTCCCATCATGCACTTGAGGTCTTGAGCTGAAATGGCTCAACTGAAAATCATCACTTACTCTCAATGAGTAGGAAGGTGGTTGTGACATCCTCGCTATCACCATCCGGGCTATGCATCTCTCCATATGTTGATATATTTCATGCTGGATGCCCTCCCAAATGAATGCCTCCATCAACTAGAAATATGCATCAAGGTGCATAGAAGAGAAGTCCTCATGTGTTGCATGTAGCAGCTTCTCCTTGAGACTAGAATATCTAGTCAAGAAGATCCCGCCATAGGAATATATGAACACATCATCCATAATGTATCTGTCATCTCCATCTGGGTCATAAATAACCATTCATGCACCAAGATCCTTGGAGTATTCTACAAAAATCTGAGACCAACAATAAGGATCAATCCTCCTCAGTGACAGCGCTGGTGATCTGGCATGTGAAGCTCCACTCAAGTTGTTGCCTGCTACTTTGAAATCCCCCATGCCAAAGCTCTCCTCAAAACTCTTCACCTATTCAAAATCCAAGAGTGGTGAACCCAAAGACAAGACATTTCTCATCAACTGAAGATCAGGTGGCCTCCCAGGTGGGATGCCTCCATGAAGTGAGACATCAATGTCAAGAGTAGACTACATATGTGATTGGGCAACCTTGCCCCTGCCCTGACTATGCAAATCATTCTGCCTCTTTCCTGCATTGGCTCTCTGAAATAGAGAAGGGTGTGTGCTCCTCATCAACTGATGTTGCTCTTCCTCCCTCTCCCCTTCTTCCAACTGCCATGCTGCACAATCATTCTACTCACTGATTGTGCTTGGACCTCTATGTATGAGATCCTGGGGAAATTCCTACAAAGGTACAAGAATCCCTCCTGTTGGAGCATGTGTTCCTCCTTCCTCTGCATGAGGCAATGGATGTGCTCTAGATATGACAACATTGTTTCCCTCTTCTTCAGTAATGTGTGTGGGAAACCTTCCAACAACTTGATCCCTTTGTGAAAAAGAGACCCCCATGTCCTCTTGTTCAAGAGTATGAACTGAAGGTCTTACCTCCGGCAATGTGAAATGGAAGATGTCAGCTCCCTTCCTCCATATCAAGATAGATCTAGGCCCTTGACTGCACTATGCACTATGGTCTACAGCTGCATGCTTCTCTTCACCATGTGAAAATCTATATTCTTCTCTAGATTCATCCTTCTTTGGAGATCCCATCTCCAATATTGTGTTCTTTAGCTCTCCTTGAAAGCTCTGTATAAATTGTGGAAGAAGTTTTATCAGCTTATCTTCCCTTCCTTCAGCACATACTAAATCTTTCTAGTTTCTTTCCACTTCTTGTTTCTCTGAAATGCAATGGCTTGAGAACTCATTGCAACCTCTTCTTCTTTGAGACCCCTTTGGAATCTCACTGCATCTTCCCTATTTTCCTTGAGATCTGAAGATGGATGAGAGTAAACTCATATTCTTCATCCTTGAGCCCTCTACTTCTGAATTTCGAACTTCATAGGCTGAGCCAAGTTTGAAGCTCTGATACCACTGTAATGACTTGAAATGGAAATCAATAGATTTTTCTCCATTGAAGTGTTCCTTTGTCGGAAATATGGACAAGGCTATTTCAGATATGGACTGAGTTGGAATTTACCAGATATGTCACCTCTAAAAACAGGATGATATTTTGAGGCTAGATGGCCCCTTCTCAGGCTCTGTCTATAGCTATGTAAATACTCCTTGGGAAAACTTATGAAGCAAGAAAAAAAAATGAATTTCCACCCATGCATGCAATAAAATACTAAAACGAACTCTTGGATCCCATAGATACAGCAATAAACAATCTAAATCCAATAATAGAGCTTAAACGAATCAAACTATGTGGGCTAAACAAGTCTCCCATACTAGTGTAGTCAAAACTAATGAAAAACCCCAAGACTGCAAAATGCCGGAGTAGCTACTCAAGGGACTGCACAGTCTAGAAGAGGCTTTACACATAAAATGATTATAGAACAATAGATCTACTCATATATTAATCAGAAATTCTCAAGGAATGAGATCTAGTCTCTGTATACAAAAAGCAAGACAACTCGGTAAGGGTTTCTTGTCAAAATCTCTAATTACAAAATGTAATATTCAGAAATCTCTGAATACTCACTGCAACATGAAGCATGAGAGTGTAAGATGCTGATAGAAATCTGATCTGATGCAGATCCTTCAAATTCTTCCTCCCATGAGAGAATGAACCTCTCAATCACAAGGAAAAACCACAAAGAAGCCACCAAACCCTGCAATGAAATCTGCCTCCCAAAATAACGCAGTTCCCAGCTACAAATGCACTGGAAACTCTAAGAAGTATGTGGTCTGATACCACTGATTTTCAATCTGCTCCAAGACCCTCCAAACATATCTCTGGATGAAAGGAAATCTCCCTCCAACAAAAGATTAGCTCAGAAAGTGGGATATCAATCCCTTCCACTGTTGCACCCAGCTACACTGCACAATATCTGCTGCAGATACTGCACTGATGAAGATGGCTAAAGCTTGGCCTGAAAACCTGGTGTGTAATGGTGAATGCAAGCTCTCCCAATGAGGCTCCTCAAAGGAAGAGGTGGGATTGCCACTCGGGAACACCCAAGTGCTAAACAGCACTGCTACTCTGCTGAATAGAAAGAGTAAGCAAATGTCTAGAGAGACATGAATAATGATCTAAAGCATGAAGAAAAATGCTCCCATACTCTTCCTCATATATAATATGATTTTTCTTCTCCTTGGGCCCACCCAATTAGGTCTCCTCAATCAAAAGATGCACTTCCCTCCAAAATTGTGTTATTCTTCCTAGGGTTTCTTCTCCTCCAAGACTGCGGAGTTGACCAAGTCAAAGTAGCTGCATTTTATCCTTGTTCACACATAGAGATGTTTTATTAAGCTTGAAAGAATGTCTCCTTTCACACTTGGAGTGTTTTTATCCTACTTAGGAGACTTATGAGCTTTTCTACCCATTGAGTTGCCGACTGTAGCTGCTACTAACTCTAATGTTCCATTTAGCTTGGAAGCAAAAAATTTGGAACATTACAGGGAAAAACCCGAGGGGTCTATGGAAGAGGGGTACATATCATATGATTCTTTCTATTATGCCAATGAGTACATCAATCAGATCGACAATATACCATGTATGGTGACTTGGGACGAAGAAAGGGATGAAGAGAAAAGAGAATGGGAGCTGCTCCAAACGAATGGAAAAAGGCACTTCATAAAGAGTAAGCGACTTATAATTTTTCAAATTTACACAAAGTAAATTTTCATGTTGAACTTCAATATAATGTATATTTTGATCTCATATGTACTATATGTTGGTTTGATTTCATCATCGAATGCAAAAATTGAAGCAATCAATAAATTTGTTCTTTAGAATTCCAAAGTGACATAACCGTGGGTCTCATTGTATGAAAAAAAAGGATGAAATGGGATACTGACAGGAAATAATTTAGACAGTTGAATGGTAGAAGTGTGCCTTATCCTAATCATTTAAAATAAAATATGCCAAAACATGCCTGAACAGTTGGGTTGCTAACCAAGTCAGAGAGAAATATGGTGCAACCGGTCGTTATCCGCGTGCTGAAGAGGATGCGCTAAACGTAGGGATTGGGTGAACCCACTTGGTAATAATATATTTTTTTATGTACATTTGAAACTTAATAATCCACCTTTCAAATGTAATTACATATATATTTCATATTTTAACTGTTGGATTATTATAAGACACATGACACTATGATTTTTTTACTTTTTTATCGGTGCATTTTTTCCAATCTATGTGGGCATATGGACATCATTTTGACACAAAAATTTCTGATTATGGACACATGATATAAGACTGTGAAGTGGAAGTCGAGTTTGATCAATCTAGTCGATCTAGCCACCGTGATCAAAACCTAGTATGAGGGACATTAGGTTACGTCGAAAAGATACAAGATATCATTGAAGTGGATTTCTCTTCTTTCCAATGTATTATTTTTTAGGTGTAAGTGGTGCAACACCTTTGATCGGAACAATGTAAAGGAGATCGTGATAGTAGGCTGATATGTATCAACTCTAGAAATATGTGGGATGAAGCTAAGGAGCCCTATGTTTTCTCCAAACACTGCAACCAGGTGTTTTTTTACCCAGATGTGTTGGATAGTGATTGGTGGTTCGTATTGAGACATCACCCTAGATCAAAACATATTTTTGAGAACAATAGTGTTATCATGCCAAGCGAGCTAGAAAATATTGAGGGTGATCATGAGAACCGAGAGTTATATGTTACATGTGTTATTTCATCATTTATAATTAATTACCTTATAACTAAGACTTTTTTTTTCGAAACATTATAATATGCATTTTGAATTAATTGGTAATTCACATTGTCTTAATGTTAAAATCATTTCACTTGATAATTTGCAATTATGTTGATCTCAAAAACAATGGTGTACTGTATAAAGTTTTTATTTTATTTTGGTATGTAAGATCATAATAAATTAATGATAATTCTAAAGTACATGAATTTATTTGCATTATTTTCTAAACTTTATTATGTTACAAAAATTCATATTATTCTAAATTTATTATTTTACAATTATTTACAAATTTACAAATTTAAAAATTTTAATAAATTCATTTCACAGTAATACAATTAAAATTTTCACATTAATACAATTAAAATTTTACAAAAACTTTACTTACAATTACAATTACAATTACAATTCCAATTCCAATTACAATTACAATATTTACAATTACAATTTTAGAATTTTATATACAATTACAATCATTTCACATTAATACAATCAAAATTTTACAAATATTTTACATAAAATTACAATTACAAATTTACAATTTCACATACAATTACAATTAGAATTAAAATTAAAATCACAATTTTAGAATTTTACATACAATTACAATCATTTCACATTAATACAATTAAAATTTTACAAATATTTTACATACAATTACAATTAGAATTTTACAATTATGATCATTTCACATTAATACAATTAAAATTTTACAAATATTTTACCTACAATTATAATTAAAATTACAATTACAATTTTATAATTTCACATACAATTACAATTACAATTACAACTTTAGAATTTTACATACAATTACAATTACAATTTTACAATTTTACATATATACAATTACAACTAAAATTACAATTAAAGTCATTTCATAATAAATTAAATATTACAATTAAAATTTTACAAATATTTTACATACAATTACAAGTAAAATTACAACTACGAATACAATTATAATTTCACAATTTTCCATAAAATTAAAATTAAAATTCCAATTAGAATCACGACATAATATTTAATAAATATCATGATTTAATATTAAAAATAAACATGACGATCATGATATTAACCATCGTAGAAACATCATATTAGACTAAAAAACACATTCAAATTCGCTAACAGCATCTAATCATCGTGATCATGATAATCTAACAAAACACAAGCATTGTATAATATCATCACAACACAAACATCAAATATACGTCTCATGTTAAATAACCGCTATCACATACACATCTATCTGCAAGCTAGACATTAAATGAACATATCTAACATGACCTAACAATATACACATCATGATGATCACCAACATGTAAATTAAGTACAACTGCAACATGAGCATAAAATACATGGACTATATATATATATATATATATATATATATATATATATATATATATATATATATATAATGTCAAAAATATACAACTGTAATATAAATGTCAAATATCAGCTAGTGGTACATCATTAATAGTAGTACTAGTCGAGACCTACTTAGTCAATGGTGCAACCTCGACAAGCTCAGATAGATGCCAATCATCACATGCATGTTGATCTTGTGGTGCCTCATGTTTATCAGGATCAACTATCTCCTCATGATGACTCGACATGGATGGTCCAGCCTGCTCATGACCATGAGTACTACTAGATGTTGTAGGATATTGATCATGATGACTCGACGTGGATGGTCCATCCTGCTCATGAAAATTATTGTTGGTCAATGTTGCAGGTTGTTCATCTACAGCGTGAGGTGAACGATGATCACTACCCTGATCGTGATAATCAGATGATGCGTCGCTACTCGACTGTTAACATATTGCGTCTTGCCCACGCCTACATTGAAGGGCCCTCCTCAACCACGCCACTAAGCTGATAGCTCCTACGACATGCTACATCAGGGTCAACATATCACGTGGCATGCCTCTCGACATCGCTATGAGCCTATCATTAGACTGTATCTCTCTCATAGGGGTCGGTCTGACTCCATCATCCACAAGAAGTCCAAAGAGTTGATCACCCAACTCCATCCTAAATCTAGTGTCAGGCCTACGTCACACACCAGCCGGTAGCTGCACAACATGATGACCAAGTCTGTCTACACCGGCCTGATCCTCAGCATTTACCATCTCCTAATCGTCATTAGGATATACACGTGGATCATTTTGCGACGATGGAATATCATTGCCATCAAATCACCCAATGTCTGCAAAATATATATAATTACACAACAATAATTCGACAATTTCATTAAACAGTTTGTTGAGATTCAACAAGATGATGAGCTTAGTGAGAATTAAGCACCTTCACTAAGTGGGGCCCGTAGGCTATTTTTAGGTGTATTTTTATTTTTAGACATGGTGAGCATATTCTATAAGTTGCAGGATGATATTTGTAGATGGTTGATCAAGTTGGAAAAATAGATGAAATTCTACTTTTAGAAGATTGGGCGAAGTCTATTTATAGATCGCTAATCTAAAAATAGATGCATGTCGATTATTATTAGCCCTTAATAATAATCCGACAATAAATATCAACTTATTCTCTTGGAGAACTTTATTTCAGTGAACAGATTTGGAAAATCAGTGGGTTGAAGGAATTATGCAATTCCTATGGTGGTTGGTGACTCATGTATGGAGGACTCAGTTAGAATTGAAGTGGCAGAGTTGTGACAGAGTTGGAAGAGTACTTATGGGAGTTTTTATTTAGTTTAACTTAGTTAAGTGAGTTAAAATTAGTTGTGCTAGTTGTATCTAGTTTTAACTAAAGATACACTAGTGAGAGTTTAGTGAATTAATTATTTAATTAATTCACAACTAGAGACTCACTTGCAATTGAAAAAATACATCAGTTAACTACTTGCATGTCAGTTCCAATGGAGACCCAGTGGAGAGATAGGTGAAAGGGTGAGATGGAGTATTTGTTGTGACTATATTGATGCATTCAATTCATCTGACACACATTGGAGATGCCAATGAGGATTGCGCAGTCAAGGCAAGGCTAATTCGAATTCATTTAGAGCTATTCTTCAGCAGGGATTGCGCAGTGGAGGCAGGCTGTCAGGAGACAAGAAATTGATGCATAGATATGCAAATTTTTGCATGACAGTGTGTAATGATTGTTGATTGTACTGAGAGCTTGATGTACTAAGATTTGTATGATATTATTACATGATCCATTGATATACATAATATATGATAGTTGGGGCTTTTATTTTTAAACTTTCTCGTTAAACAATTGTTTTTCTGTGCGATTGATTTTCCTTCATATGTGTTTTGCAATTGGCGATTTAATTTCTGCAAAGAATTAAGTGGAAGGATTATGTATTCAACATAAGTAAAATTTTTAGATCAGGGTAGTCCGGTAATATAAATGCATCTTGCATATTTTCTACATGGTATCGGAGAAGTGTTAATCACTGAAGATTGCAATCTTGAAGCGGTGTTGAGTTTTGTGCTAGTGGACAATTCGAATTTGCTCCAGAAATTTCTTGGTGCGACAATTGAGTATTCATTGAAATGGCTTTCAATGGATTGCGGTTGGAGTATAACCTTGATGGTAGCTCGAACTACATAGCCTAGAAGGACATGATGGAGGCAGTTCTTGAAGATAATGGTCTGAAGGATTTCATCGATAGTGATGTTCCTAAGTCTACTTCTGGCGATGCTGCATTACTTGATGCATGGCAAAAGAAGGTAGCAAAGACAAGAAGAATTTTGTTGGAAGGTGTGAAAGACCATATTGTGTCATGCCTTCACAGGAAATCCACTCCATTTGCAATGTGGAATGATTTGACAGATCTTTTCCAAAGCAGCAGTGACCATAGGAAGTTGGCGCTGAAAGATAAGCTCAGAAAAATCAAAATGGAGAAGGGTGACAGTATTCCAAAATATATCTCGAAGTTTTTCCAATGTAGGGATGAGCTGGGGAGTGTGGGAATCATAGTTTCAGATGATGACTTGGTGAGCTTGGCTCTCCTTGGGTTAGCAAAGATTTGGCATAGTTATCAAGACTCTCTCAGTGGATGGGAGAAACTGTCGGATTGGGAGCGACTTTGGTTGGATCTGGTGCAGGAGGAGATAAGGCGAAGTACCAATGATGGCTCTTCATCAAAGAATGATGATGAAGAGAATTGGGCTTTGGATGCTAAAGAAAGGAAAGGGAAGGGGAAGAAATCCCATCCAAAATCTCAGGCTAAAGGTAAGAAGCTAGATTTGTCCAAAGTGAAGTGTTTTCATTGTCATGAACATGGGCATCTCACCATCAACTACCCACAAAAAAAGAAGAACAAGAAAGTTGTTGGAGCTGCAACAGGTGAGGCCTTAGCCTCGCAATTTGAACTTGATTTCAATTTTATCGCATGCTTTGTTTCAAGTGCAATGGCATCGATGTGGTATCTTGATAGTGCTGTTTCCTTCCACATGACGGGAGACAACGAGTTGTTTAGTGACTTGGAGGAGAAAGATCTCCAAATGCATATAGAGATGGGTGATGATGGTAGATACAGTTCGAATGGAATTGGAACCATTACCTTTGAGAGGGATTCAGGTAAACCATTTATGTTGAAAGATGTTATGCATGTTCCAAGTCTGAAGAAGAACTTGGTCTCGGTCGCGATGTTGGAGGACAGAGGTTATGACGTTGTTTTCAGCGAGGGAAATTTTTTCCTGCGACATAAAACAATGAGTCAAACCAAGAGGATAGAGATTCAAGTTAAGAATCTCTACAAGCTAGATGTACATGGCTGCACTGCAATGATGGGTAAATCAAAAAAAGTGGTGAGTCGGGATGAGGGCGAATTATGGCACAGGAGATTGGGCCATCTTCACCATGGTGCCTTGAAGATTTTGCAGCAGATTTCTACTAGACTTCCAAATGGTACCATGCAGTCAAATCAGCACAAGGGATGTACTATGGGTATGTTTGTGAATACCATATTTCATGAGAAGGAGAACTGTGCTTCGGTGATGCTGGAGAGAATTCACACAGACGTGTGTGGAACTTTCTCAATTGCTTCAACATCAAAAAATAGGTATTATGTTATATTTTTTGATGACTATTCTCGTAGATGCTGGATCTTCTTCATACAAAAGAAGAGAAAAAAATTATCAAATTTCTATGAGTTTAAAGCATTGGTGTAGGAGTCGGAGAAGCAAGTGAAGGCTCTACAGAGCGATAATGGTGGTGAATATATCTCGAACGAATTCACAGACTTCTGTAGAAAAGAAGGAATTCGAAGAAAACTCATAGTGCCTCATAATCCACAGCAGAATGGGGTCACGGAAAGGAAGAACAAAACGAGTGTGGGTGTTTCACGAGCTATGATGTATGACCAGGGCCTACCAATGCATTTGTGGGCGGAAGTATGCAACACTGCAGTTTATGTGCAAAATCGTTGTCCTCGTAGAGTATTTGGAATGAGTACACATAAAGAAGATTTTACTGGTAAGAAGCCTGATATTTCTTATTTGAAGATTTTTGGCTCATCTATTTACATTCATGTGACAAAGGACACCAAGAAGAAGCCGGAGCTGACTGCAGAAGTTGGGATATTTGTGGGGTACACAGAAACACCCCATAATTATTGTGTGTATTTGATAAATAGTCGGATGACTGTGGTGTGACAGGATATAAAATTCAATGAGGATAAAGACATGGAGTTGTCGCTTGAGAGGGAGCTACACTCGCGTGCAAAGGAGTAACTTCTTATTCCCAAAGATGAGCCTTAAGATGTGGATCAACCATAGGAGGAGGATCATGGAGTGGAGGAGTCCACCCACACAGAGCCAAACATTAGAAGAGGCTGAAGGCATACCACAGAAGCTGAGAGGTTGAATTTTGATGCGGCACATAATGTAGGAGTCCCTACATCACAGTGCAGACATAGACAGTCACCTAAATGATTCAATAGATACATGGCTCTCATGAGCAAGTTTATTGTAGCAGAGCCATCTTCCTTTGAGGAAGCAGCGTATGAGCCCACATGGGTAGATGCCATGGTGGAGGAGTATGAGTCCATTGTCAGAAACAATGCTTGGGAGATTGTTCTAAGGTCGGTTGGTAAATCAGTGGTAGGTTTAAGATGGATCTATAGGGTAAATCAAGCTGCTGATGGGAGCGTCGAGAAGTATAAGGCAAGATTTTTTTCCCAGGGCTTCTCACAGATCAATGGGATTGATTATGAAGAAACCTTTTCACCTGCCGCACGGTATTCTTCTATAAGGACCATCCTTGCTCTCTAAGTATAGATGGGTTGGCACATTCATCAGATGGATGTGAAGACTACGTTCCTTAATGGGATCATTGAGGAAGAAGTATACATTGAGCAACCTTAAGGATTTTAGATCTTCAACAACGATTCGCATGCGTGCAGACTCAAAAGAGCATTGTATGGGTTGAAGCAAGCACCTTGTGCTTGGTACACATGGATCGATAGTTACTTCATTGGACTTGGCTTCACCAAAAGTGAGGTAGATGCAAACCTACACCAAATTGTGGTGGAGGGTAAGCTTTTAATCATTGTTCTTTATGTTGATGATTTAATACTAACAGGTGATGAGCAGTTGATACACTAATGCAAGGAAGACCTTGTAAAGGAGTTTGAGATGAAGCATTTGGGCCTCCTTCATTATTTCCTTGGATTGGAAATATGGCAGCGAGAAGGTGAACTATTTTTTTCTCAAGGCAAGTATGCTCAGGAGATACTTGGTATGTTTCACATGCAGGACTGCAAGCCCATGGATACTCCTCTTCCAAGAAATTGGAGGAAAGAGGATGCTACATCGGTAGAGGTAATGGATGTTGCTGTCTATCGACAGTTGGTGGGTTCGCTCATGTATTTCGTTAATACAAGACTAGACATATGCTATGCGGTGAACCAACTTAGTCAAGCGATGGTTAAGACTACCAAGCTATTTTGTAAGGTAGGCAAGCATGTCCTGAGATATCTTAGGGGCACATCTGAGTATGGTTAATTGTACAGACAGACGGATGAGGTGAAGTTGTATGGATTTGCAGATGCAGATTGGGAAAGCAGCCCAATAGACAGAAAGAGGACATCAGGAGGGGTTTTCAGTATCGGATCTACAACAGTTTCTTGGTACAGCTGGAAACAAAGATATGTGGCACTCAGTTTAGTGAAAGCAGAATACTTGGCAACAATTCAAGCTGCATGTGAGGCTATCTAGATGAGGAAGATCATGGTTAGTTTTTTCAGTTCTCATTTAAATCCTACAGTGATACATTGTGATAATCAGAGTTGCATTAAAATCTTGACTAATCTTGTGTTTCATGATAGATCTAAGCATATAGATATCTGGTATCATCATATCAGATATTGTGTGCAGCAGAAGATCATGTTTCTACAGTACATTCTGGTGGAAGATCAAGATGCAGATATTCTGATGAAGGTGCTCACCAGGAGAAAATTCGAATACCATAGATGCAGGATCAGGGTGAAGGATAATCCCTATCTTGTTGAGGGGGAGTGTTGAGATTCAACAAGATGATGAGCTTAGTGAAAATTAAGCACCTTTTTTTAGGTGTATGTATATTTTTAGACATGTTGAGCATATTATATAAGTTGTAGGATGCTATTTGTAGATGGTTGATCAAGTTGGAAAAATATATGAAATTCTATTTTTAGAAGATTGGGTGAAGTCTATTTATAGATCGCTAATCTACAAATAGATGCTTGTCGATTATTATTAGCCCTTAATAATAATGTGACAATAAATATCAACTTATTCTCTTAGAGCACTTTATTTCAGTGAACAGATTTGGCAAATCAGTGGGCTAAAGGAATTGTGCAATTCCTAGGGTGGTTGGTGACTCATGCATGGAGGACTCAGTTAGAACTGAAGTGGCAGAGTTGTGACAGAGTTGGAAGAGTAGTTATGGGATTTGTTATTTAGTTTAACTCAATTAAGTGAGTTAAACTCAGTTGTGCTAGTTGTATCTAGTTCTAACTGAAGCTACACTAGTGAGAATTTAGTGAATTAATTATTTAATTAATTCACAAATAGAGACTCACTTGCAACTGAACAAATACAATAGTTAACTACTTGCATGTCAGTTCCAGTGGAGACCCAGTGGAGAGATAGGTGAAAGGGTGAGATGGACTATCTGTTGTGAGTATAGTGATGCATTCAATGCATCTGACACACATTTGAGATGCGAATGAGGATTGGACATTCAAGGAAAGGAAAATTCGAATTCATTCAAAGGTCTTCTTCAGCATGGATTGTGCAGTGGAGGCCGGCTGTCAGGAGGAAAAAAATTGGTGCATAGTTATGCAAATTTCTTCATGACAGTGTGTAATGATTGTTGATTGTACTGAGAGCTCGATGAACTAAGCTTTTTATGAGATTATTACATGATCCATTGATTTACATAATATATTATAGTTGGGGTTTTTAGCTTTAATATTTCCCGTTAAACAACTGTGTTTATGTGCAATTGATTTTGCTTCATATGTGTTTTGCAATTGGCCATTTAATTTCCACAAAGAATTAAGTGGAAGGATTCTGTATTTAACATAAGTTATTTTTTTAGATCAGGGGAGTCCGGTAATATACATGAATCTTTTATAATTTCTACACAGTTTAATAAAAACAAGTTAAATAACATGTTAGAATAAATTAAAAAAAAACATTCATATTACCTCTATCATCCAGCGACTCATCATCTGTGAAGAGGATGTTGGCACACCCTCGCCAATCTAAACCAGCATATAGACAGGGGACCAAAACGAAGGCATTCTCATCAACACTGGCTAGCGACTCCATTGCATCATGCAATATCCTCACAGAAAAGTCTAACTTTCCCGTCTTGGGCAACATCTGTCCCCACATCTACATGCATACATGCAGCATCAGCCTATGATGCTGCCTAAATAAATTTTACCTCGTCTATGGAAACCTCTCAAAAAATAAACAAAATAGCTCTAAAGAAAAATGGATGTTCACCCTCCCTTGTGCCTAAGAACGACATCTATCTACATCTATATAGAACTTCCATAAAAAAATATTAGACCACCTCACAAGTCATGGCGCATGTAGTAAAGAGTCAACATAAAATAAAAACAGGCAACTAATGCGTTGCCTGTCACTAGTATGGTGTGCAATGGTAGAAATCAATAGTGAGAGGCACTTCACCTCCTCTCAACGAAATGAAGCAATTCGTAACTAACCACTGAAGACCTGTAAATATGTAGGAGACAGTATATCGGCATTAATGTATCTCTGGGAGTACACCAACTGACTCCCTGTTGCATAGCTAACAGGGACCTCTCGAAACGAGGGAAAATCCTGCCCTCTCCTCAATATTCCAGTAATAAAATAGAAGTCCTCCTCAGTGGGCGCATACCACTAGTTAGGACCAACTCAGAAAGCCTGTCGATGGGCATTCCACCTGAAGATAAGTTGTCGCAATAAACCACCATGTCCTTTTGGGGATGTAGCCTCATCATATAAATTGAGGCGGCCTACCTCCCTTAGGAGTGCCTGGGTGGCTGCTGTAATAGGGCGATGGTACATATCTCTCTCCCTCTCTCGTGCCTACCACAGGCAAA
Organism: Pinus albicaulis; assembly: GCA_034641835.2. NCBI lineage: Eukaryota > Viridiplantae > Streptophyta > Pinopsida > Pinales > Pinaceae > Pinus > Pinus albicaulis. The sequence continues at coordinate 478,743,759 of CM076581.1, read as the reverse complement.
CCATGTTATACTAGTCCGCCATATGTTGTTGTTGTTCCCTCTCTTCTCTCCTTTGACGTCGGTGAATGATTCACATATTAAATACAATTTTTTATTAAATGAGACATGTATTTACAAATATAAATATATATATATAATTTTGAAAAAAAAAAACAGTCAGTGCGGCCAAAAAAATAGTCATGCACCGATACCAATGCGTTTGTTTTTATCGCACATTGGCCGCGGTGCGCCTCGAAATTTGTAGCACACCGCACATCATGACCTGTACCTTCTCAAGCAGTGCGTTGACTAAAATATCCATCCTGGGGTGGATAATTCCATCAACGCACTGCCAAACATCAGCTAATGGTCAATGCTGTGGTCGTTTAACTGATCACATCGTTGACAATGTACAAATTCGCAAGGGCAGTGTGCTGACCAAAATACTCAGCCTGGGGAGGATATTTTTGTCAACGCACCACCCTGCTGGAATCATTACATGGTCAATGGTGTGGTGGTATAACTAACCGCACCATTGACTATGTACTAGTATCAGGAGGGTGGTGCATTGACCAAGCTATACGCCCCAGGGTGTATAGTTTAGGCAGTGCTCTGCCCTCCTGATATCACTACATGGTCAACGATGTGGTCCGTTACTCAGCCGCACCATTGACTATGTCCAAGTTTGGCAGGGCGATGCGCTGACCGAAATATCCACCCCAGGGGCGCATATTTCGGTCAATATATCACCCTCCCAAACTTGAACATGGTCAATGGTGCGGTCGGGTAACTGACCACACCGCAATTTCTGTAATTTTAAAAAATCACGATGTGTCATTTTGGTACCACATTGGAACTGTTGTAGATACTGTTAGCATCAATCATGGTGCGACCTGTAAATTTATAGGCAGCGCCGCGAACCGGTGCGAGCTAAACGGCTTGAACACAGCGTGCAGGATTTTTTTTTTTTTTTTAAATGGTCAATTTTAAGTTATTTTACAAAACTAATCCGCTTAAAATATTAATTATGGAAAAAAAAGTAAAATACATGTACATTTGGGCATTGCGGAGCCATATTTGTTGTAAATTTTGGAAAAATAAAATTTACCACCATTTTGCAAAATTCGAAATGGAGATGGTGAGCAATGGAAAACAACAATGCGTGCAGTGGGAGCACCGATGGCAGGGCACCTCACACAAGGTAAATTTGCATCGGAGCTTGACAGCTCTGGAGCACTAAAAAGTGAAAAATTATTATTTTTGTCTGTAATTTTTTTTATTTAACCATGTTCCAGTGCGCAGGTTTTTGAGGCGCATCGGGCATTTCCTTCCAACCGCACCGAGTTGTTTCAGTTTTGCCGCGAGTTTTTTGGATGCACCGGGGTTGAATCTGTGTAGAGCACCAGTGTGCTATGATAATTATATGCACTAGGCGGGTTTGTATGGAGATCAATGCGCCCCGGTGTGCCAATTTGTAGTACGCACTAGTGCTTTTCGAGTGGAAGGCACCAGTGCGGTATAGGATGAGAAACGCACTGATAAAAAACATCTACAAAAACCCCCACCCGCCATCCTCCTCTATTAACCTCCGCTACAAATGGATTTCTGGGCTATTTTTATAAGGGGTTCCTTAAAAACATCTGCTAGAGGGTCATTTCCTTATATTGTGCATCAAAAGTTGGAAGCTTAATGTATGCAATGGTCTACACAAGACCTGATATTGCACATGTAGTGGGAGTTGTAAGTAGGTATTTGAAAAATCTAGGAAAAGAGAATTGGATTGTAGTGAAGTGGATTATCAAGTATTTTAGAGGTACCACAAATCAAGCATTATAATTTGGTTGTTCAAACATTTCTCTACAAGGATATGTTGATGAAGATATGGAAGGTGATAGAGATAACAGGGGGATCGCTATAGGTTATGTGTTTACTATAGTTGGAACAACTATCAGTTGGGTTCCAAAGTTGCAAAAAATTGTTGCACTTTAATAATAGAAGTAGAGTATGTTTTTGAGATAGAGGCTAGTAAAGAAAAAAATTTGGTTACAAAGGTTTATAGATGAGTTGGGAAAGAAGTAGGAGATGGGTAGGTTATATAGTGAAAACCAGAGTGTCATTCATCTTGCAAAGAACTCAATGTTTCATTCCAAAAATAAGAATATACAAATAAAGTACCATTTCATACAATCAATGTGGGAAGATGGACAATTGATGCTATAAAATATATACACTAGCCAGAATATTTCAAGTATGCTAACAAAAGTTGTGACCAAGGAGAAACTAAGATCCTACTTAGTTTCAATTAGTCTTCAAGTGTGAGGATGAAGATTAAAAACATCCAGGTCTAAAGTGGAAGCATTTTCCAGTAAGTGAAATAGCGGTGGAGTTGCTATAATTGATCTAGATGATATCTTTATGAAAATGTGCTTGAGAGTTTGTAAATTGCAAGTGTTACAATTGATTTTTTGAGATTTTTTATGTTAATTTTTAAACACATAAATCATGAGAATAAAATATGAAATATACAGAAACAATAGACAAATGCACCATAAAAATAACCACAACACAACAAATGATCAAGGAGTTCACCCCTCCTAGGTTACCTCTCCTTGGTCTAGCTTCCAATGGCTTAACCCTCTTTCATTATGCTCAATAGGTTGATTACATATATTTAGAGTTCTTAAATGGCTTAAAAACATATTCCATCAGTTTCAGAATACCCAAAAATGCTTTTCTAGCCTCTTTCTGATCCAAAATTGGTCAAACACTGAAGAAGTTATGACCCTCCCTAGTTTTGTTGCTAACCGCACCACAAGTTCCCCAAAATTCGGACCGGTCCTAAAATTTCACCCTTTTTTGGGCTAACCGAGCAATAATTTCCCAAAAAAATCGGGCGAAATTTTCAGATCATTTAAATGCACAATGGTGCCTAAAATTTGATTTTTAATCCATGTGTGGTATGGTGCATTAATTTTTTTTAATATAAGATATGTGGCTGGTTATACTAACTGTTGGCAGTTAGAGGCCATAGTGGTCACATGCGTTATGGTTTATGCAGGTGGCTAGCGCGAAGTTTGGGACTTCGTGCCCTGGTCACAGCTATGGGTTGTATGCATAATGTAATATGGGGCGGCGGGGGCTTAGCCCTGGCCCCTACTCCCAAACCTCCGCCATTAACACTTTAATTAAGGTTTTCGACCATAGGTTTAATAAGTAACACATGTGGCTCAGTAGTTGGAAGGTGCACTGTTAGATGCTTGGTCTCAGTTTTGGATCGCTCCATGGTGAATTTTGGCCTTAAACCAAATTTGGTTGCCCTCGTGCTGCCATGTGGTAGCCTCCATTTGGGCCACGTGGTAGCATGTAGTTGGCCACCTTCCCAACCAATAAAAACATGCCAAAAGGCACGGAATGAAAAATGGACAAGTGGACCATGAGGATTGGCCCACCATGCATAGTCAACCACATCTAGTCATCTGTACGAACTAATGACTTGGCAACCTGCACATTTTTTGCCAAAATTTACCTATTTCGGAAAATGAACAGGATATGTTTCTAGGATCATACCGTGTTGATTTTCTGCAAAAAGAGTTGCACTAGATTCAGAATGGTGATATATACGTGGTCATTAAGGTTCCACACCATTCTGACAACTTTTAATTTTTAGCATAATTTTCAGCACCTGATAACTCCTACCCACTGGAAGATTTTGGACCCCAAAAGATCACTTTTAGTCATTCAGTAGATGAGGGTACAATTCCCTCGTCTTTCCAATATCGATCCATTTGGATTTACTTGGATTTTTTCCTTTGATCCCCACACGAAGGTATTCCACATTCCCTCGTGTTGTAGACCTTGTTATTTTGTCAAGAATGGTGTCCTGTTGTATTTCATCAAGGTATTCATGAGAAAATTCCTCAATGAAAGGAATATGAACATTTTATCGTTGATCTTTAATCAGAGGTGGCTCATACAACCTTAATTTCTCAACATTAACAACAACATAAATTTTCATATATGAAGGAAAATCCAACCTGAAGGCATTATCACCTATATTTTCTAAAATTATTAATGGACCATATCGAATTGGTTTTAGTTTTTTACCTTCTGTTTGAAGCCATTCCTTGTAATGTGAAGCCAAACATCATCACTAACTTGGAATTTATGAACTAGGAGATGCTTATTGCGCCTTGTTTTGTACTTGAATTGACACTTTTCAAGTTGTTCTTGAACTAATTGATGTGCCAATTGGATTTTTTTCAATGAACCTTTTAGCTTTGTCTATGTCACTATGACCATCAATAGCAACATCCTTTCCAAAAATGAAATCCAAAGGAGATTGAGGCAAGTATCCCAAACCATTAGGGGAAATTTGAGGTCTAAAATGGGCTTCCTAAGGAAATTATAAAATAATAGTGGAAATAATAAAATAAGATTTGATTACATCATCAAATTTTAGAGGGAAAAAAGAAAAAACTACTTTTTCAACTCATATTTTCAACTTATCTCCCAAAGTTTTTACTCAAATTTCGAGCGAGAGTACTCATTGGATGAAAAATTTATTTCCTCATCTGAGGAGTACCCATGTTTCACACTTTCGATGGGTTGTGCTACACGAAAAATGAGAAATACATGACAAACGTGATTGTAATCACATTTTTTTATGTATTTCTCATTTTTCATGTAGCGGGGTCCATAGAAAGTATGCAATATGGGTACTCCTTGGATGAGGAGTTAAATTTTGCATCCAACGAGTACTTCCGCTCGAAATTTGAGTAAACATTTTGGGAGATAAGTTGAAAATACAAGTTAAAAAAGTACTTTTATTATTTTATTATTTTTTAACCTTTTTACCCTTTTACTTAAAAAATTGTGAATCATCCCCCATGGTTTACATCATCATCTTAAATCCTATTGGCTCTTATAAAGTTTATTTTTGTTGTACATTTTTCTTAGTAGGCCCATTTTAGACCTCAAAATTCCCCTAATGATGCCTCAAATGGTGATGTTTGAGTTGAAGAGTACTTGGCGCGCTTGTAAGCATGTTGAATATAGTGCAAGTTTTCAACCCACAACTTAGGATTCTTGTTGCAATAGCTGCAAAGAATATGTATCAACGTCTTGTTCGCCACCTCTATTTGACCATCTATTTGTGGATGAAATGTTTCACTATTTTTCAATTTGGTGTCCATGAATCCCCACAAGCTTGACCAAAAATTCCCAAAAAAGTGAGAATCTCGATCACTAAAAATGGATGTGGGAAATCCAAAATGCACCCTTACATTCTGAAAGAATAACTAAGAAATTTTTTCAGTTGTAATTTGTTTTTTACATGGCATCAAAATACACATTTTGCTGAACCTCATCACATCTACAAAAATATAATAATGATTCCTCTTTGACATAGGAATACCTCCAACACTTTCCATAGAAACACTCTCCCATGGATGACAAGGTATTGGAAGTGGAGTGTACAATCCTAAATTTCTATTGCTAGGCTTACTAAGAGAACATAATGAACAACCTCTAATAAAACATGACACACTTTCAAGCATACAAGGCCAATAAAAATACCTCTGTAGATGTGCCACCATCTTACTTACACTAAAATGACCAACAATTAGAGAAGTATGTGCCTCTATTATGATGTAGACTCTTTCTCCCTGTGGAATACAAAGATGTAGAACAAGTTATCGTGCATGTGATAATTCAATTCCTCTACTTGATTCCCTTGACTTAAAGTTGCATATACATCTTCCGAAGCAATATGTAAAGGAAATTGTTCAACATAGCTCTCATGCAAAACATAATTATGCTTAAGAATAGTAGAAACACTAACAATAGGCCTAGAAATCATGTCAGCAACTTTATTGTAGACCTTTCTTATACCTTATCACCAAGTGGAATTGTTAAAGAAAACCCATCCATCGAAAGTGCCTTGATTGCTACAACTTTGTTTACAATCGCAAGTATTGCAATGGTTGATGATCAATGTGAATTATTGTTTCCTTACACATCAAGTAATGTTTCCACTTTTTCACACTTTTCACCATTGCATAAACATCGTTTCCATATGTAGGATAATTAATCACTGCACCATTAAAAGTTCCCGAATGAAAACAGATGGGCTTACCATGTTGCATGACGACTACACCCATGGCGTAGTCACTAGCATTAGTTTGAATCTCAAATGACTGTCTCAAGTCTGGAAGTGCAAATATTGGGACTGAAATGATCTTTTATTTCAATGCATCAAATTAATTTTGTTGTTTACCTCCCCACTAGAAGACCTGATTCACACTTGTCAATGCATGAAATGGGGCTGCGATAGAAGAGAAGTTAGCAATAAACTTCCTCTAATATTGGGTTTCTCCCAAAAAACTTCTTACCTCCAGAACTTTTTTGGGCTTTTGGCCGATTCAAAATGACATCAACCTTGGAGGGATCTATTTTTAGTTCACCTCCTCCAACAATATGACCCAAATACACTAAAGAGGTTTTTTCAAACTCACACGTTGACATATTTAAAAACAATTGTTCTTTATTCATGACATCAAGTACCTTTTTGACATGCATGACATGCTCTTCATGAGATTTACTAAAAATCAAGATGTCATCTAAGTAGACTATCAAAAACTCATCTATAAATGGCCTCAATACTTCATTCATCACATGCATAACGGTAGTCGAAGCATTGCAAAGAACAAAAGGCATAGCTACCCATTCAAAAAAAACTTATTTTGTTTTGAATGTTGTCTTCTATATGTCACCTTCAACAATTATAATTTGATGATAGACACTCCTTAAGTCCAATTTAGTAAAATAATTTTCATATTTCAATTGATAAAGTAAATCATCTATTCTAGGAAGTGGGTAATGGTTCTTTATCATAATTTTATTCATGCACGAAATTCCTCACACATGTGCCATGTTCCATCCTTCTTTGGCACCAAAAAAATAGGTGACCCACATGGCGAAGTACTTGGTCTGATGATCCCTTTGTCTAAAAACTCTTGAATTTTATTTCTAATTTATTCACTTTCCATCACTGATGTCATGTACATTCCAATGTTAGGAAGACCATAATCTTGTTGCAATTGTATTTCATGTTGGATTCCCCTCTTAGGAGGCAATCCTTTTGGCTCCTGAAACATATCATCGTATTGGATAACAACCTCAACCAAATCAAATTTAAATCTTGAATCATAACCTTCAAAAGCTTCATTTTCAACGTCATTATTTTTCTTGACCATTAAAAGCACAAAGTTATTGCTAGAGTTAATCAGTCTCTTCATTTCTTCGACATTTACAAGTGAATGATTTAGTTTTTGTCAATGTACTCTATGTCATCTTCAAAAAAGTGATATTTTATTTCATGGCGAGGGAAAATAGCTTTTCTATCATACAAATATGGGTTTCCCAAAGAAATTCTAGAAATATCAAGTGGGACTACATAAACGTGTCACATACATCATACTTCACAAGAAAAAAAAAACAATATTTGTCAAGTTTAACCATTTTGTAACAACATAATTTTTGTGAGCATTTAAGTATTAACCATTCATTAACGGGACAACAAAATTTATTTCTATAATTAATAATAATAAAATGATTTATTTGGTTCGATTATGACTAATGTTCCTACAGGGGTTGCTCCCCATATATGTTGGTGTTTTTCCACTCGTAGTTAGGAACATGTCTATAATATTTGGCGCATATATTGAACATATGGTGGATACCAACCTGCACTTAATGTAGCCAGCTATCCAAGTTCTAAAAAATTATACGTGCCACATGGACGAACAATTTTTGTTGATCATCCAACCCTTCATTTGACAGCTTAAATTTTTCTTTGAAGTTATGGCTAACCACCCAGTTTTTCCCCTATTACTATCGGTCATTTGGTTGATCACACATGGTGAGTTCTTACTCTCCTATACCATGGGTGGGATTTGGTTCCTTTTTTGTATTTATTTCTCGTCATCTCTCAGTCCTACGCCGAGACTATGCCCTTCCATGGTTGTATATTCAAGCACGAACATCATATTTCCCTTAGGTAATTATTTATTTTTTTATTAATTATACAAGTCTTTCTATCTCAATTTTAGCTTAACAGTGGTCTATCATTTTTGAACTTGTTGGGTGGCAAGTGCTAAACCGACTCTCGGTTGCCCAAAACTACCCGGGGGTGTCTCTGGTGGACGACTTAGGCTTAATATTCCATTTCCAGGTAAGGTATAAAATCGATTTCTTTTAAGTTAAATTCCTCTTATATTTTTTTGGTAAATATGTTACTAGTGTTCGAACAATATTTGAGTATTGGTTGATCCATGGCAGGTTTCTCCCTCATTCTGACTTTTTGGTGAAGGGTTGGGCATCAGGTAACTTCCAAGATTTACGGTAGTAGATCAAGGGTCACCACCAATTTCTTCCTAACGCATATTCAACTACAGTCAAGGTAGATCATTACTCTTGTGCCATGTAAAGGGTTTCATTCCTACTATGAAAAATTTCATGTATGTCCCTATTTCTCCTTTCAGCGGATTAATTTTTCTCATGAATGTGGTAAGGGTTTACTATGCTAGCTGGAACAACAACCTTACTATTCTTTCAGGGTTTTTATTAAATTTAATGTTAAAGTACTCTGGTACTTAGTTGTCCCTCCTCGATATCCTGTGTGGAATGGTTTTCTTGAGTTTTCATCGCAACCTCCTTGATCCAATTAAAAGAATGTAATTTAGGTAAACGATTGCTTAAGTTATATATTTATTTTATTTCTTAGTTTCAAAAAATCTATAGATAATATTTTTTCTTGATCTTAAGCATTTCTCTCCTTTTCATTGTGGGAAGGATTCGGCTTAACTTAATTTCTCTCTATATTTATGTTATATATATATATAGTGATGCTTTGGGTTCTGAATATGGTTTGTATTGCATCTACAATTTGGGTTCTTTTTTAAAATTGTATTTAAGGAGTCATTACTCTTTTAAATAAAGAATATTTTCTTCTTAGGAAAAATAAAGAGTTATAGATGTATTCTAGTGTTTATTTCTTTGCATCTGTAGTTCAATTTATTGGTTCTATATGGTTTACATTAAATAATTGTGTTAAATGAGTAAGTACAAGCAGGGAAGAGTTCCAACCTCTGGGACTCAGTCTCGATGCTACAGGTACATAGGCCCTTCCTATGCAGAAGCAAGTCTTCTTTTCTGGTTCACTTGTATTGTTTGCAATCTATTAGTAGGTTGGTTCTGCTTAAAACCCTCACAGAGGGCTTCATGGTACAATCTCCTCTAGATTTATTTGTTATTCAATACTCTAATTACCAGTCACACCACCAGATTATGGACAGATTTATTGACCTTCTTATTGTTTCCCTATAATTATTTATGTGTATGTTCCATAATAGATGATGTTATATGATATCTTGCTTCCATCGGTCTATAATATAAAAATGAATTTATTATCTAAGAAAAAAAACTATTTATTTTTCTTGTTACACACATCAATGATTTTCTTTCTAGGAAATGATATTTTTCTAGCAGTCTTTGGTTCTTAGAAAATCACCCAAGTTTTGAGCATATTCACAACACAGACACTCATAAAATATTCTCAGTTTAAATCTAGATTGAATGTCTTAAAAAAAAATTGTCTTTTAACTACTTAACCAAAATTAAACACATAAAATACTTATATGCCTTTAAGGCTTAACTAAGGTACTTGTTCAAAGAATAACTTGTCAACCACCCAACCAATGGGCCTGGAAATCACGTCTAGGACACACTCCCCCCCCCCCCCCCCCGCCCCCCCCCTCGAGGCTCCTGGCTTCCAAAGTAGTTTATGACTCAGTTAAGTAAGGACCTCAAGACTTTGTCCAATCTGAAAATTTCGTATTTCAGGTTTCCACTAGTCACTACCAAATCTATATAACCCTCCAGCAGCATTCTGCTCTCTTTCTTCTCTACAACAGCGTCCTCTCAAAATTGCTCTCTTTCCTTCTTAATCCCTCTTAGGAGGAAATAATTGTCTTTCCATAACTACTTTGAAAGCCAATATTTTCTTTCTTCAAATCATTCTGATCACACTTAACTAATACAAATTAACAAAAACATTATAAAAAAAACCACACATTATTTTATATTCTCCCCTGAAATGTTTATAAGTCTTTAAGTACTAATTTTTCTTTATGCAATAACGTAAAAGTAAATTAAAAATAATTACTTTAGTGAAATTAAATGTCAATTGTTCCATGCCCACGGGTGTTACATATTCCCCCCCTTGAGTGAAACACCCTCCTTGTTGTTTAATCATGCCTCTGTAAACAACTGAGGATATGATTCTCTTATCGAGCCTTCATCCTCCCAAGTTGCCTCTTCTAGGCTAAAGTGCTTCCATTGCACTTTAACCTATATGAAGTCTTGTTTATGTAACTTTATTTCTATCTGATCGAGAATATGGAGGGAATCTACTAAAATTCCTTCATCTGATTTCACCTGTTCACCACAAAATACAATCTCATAAAAATAAATTTTAAAATAAACTTAGCTTTTCAGAAAATGTTTTAGCTCAAATTCTTAAATGCACTTCCTTCCAATTAACAAAGTATATAGGATCATACATGTATTTTTTTAATAGGGACACATTGAAAACATTATGTACTTGGAGAGGGATGGGTAATTCCAGTTGGTAGACCACTAGTCCAACCATTTCCAGTATTTGAAAGGGTCCACAATAACTGGTGGCTAACTTTGCACAATTTTTCCCTTGCAATGTGCTTTTCCAAGGTCGTACCCAAATATACATATGATCCACCACTTGAAATTCCTTGTACGTTATTTTCTGATCTGCATATGCCTTTTGTCTATCCTGTGTACCCTTCATATTTTACCGAATTTTCCTTACAGTGATTTCCATTTCCGCTAACATATGAGGACCTAACATTAATATATCTTCATGGTAATTTCAATTAGTGGGTGTCTTGCATCTTCTCCCTTAGAGGACCCCAAAAGGACTTAATTTGAATTATTCATGATAGTTTTGTAATAGGATAATTCCACCAAGTGAAGATATTCTTCCCACTTGTTGGGTTTTTGCATAACATACATCCAAACATGTCCTCCACAACTTGGTTTAATCGCTTTGTTTGTCCATATGTTTGTGGGTGGTAAGTAGTGTTGTAATGTACTTGAGTACCTAACCCCGTAAAAATAGTTTTCCAAAAAGCGGATGTAAACCTAACATCTTTGTTAGAGTCCATAACTTTGGGCATCTTGTGAAATCTAAATATCTCTCGCATGAAAATATATGCAATCTGACTGGTTTTATAAGTAGACTGAATAGGAATGAAGTGAGCTACTTTACTTCATTTATAAACCACTACCATTATAGAATCGTTTTGCTTCTTCTTTTGAGGTGATCCTATGACAAACTCTAAAGTGATTTCTTCCCATTTCCACTCAGGAATAGGTAGCAACTGGAGTAACCCAACAAGATGTTGTTTTTCCACCTTGACTTGCTGACATTCCAAACACTTAGCTAAATATTATTAATGTCCCTTCTCATGCTAGGAAAAAAATATTACTTCTTAAGCGCAGAAATATAATTTCTAATATCCTGGGTGGGTAGCATAAGGTCTCTTATGGAATTCATCTAAAATTAAGAGTCTAACAACTTATTGATTAGGAACATAAATTATGCATTTATGTGTCAACAGATCATCTTCACTTATCTTATAATCGGCTTTCTTTTCTGAATTTTTTTATTGGATGGCTTGCTGCCACGAGAATTTGTATTTAGGATCTTTAATTGCAACTTCCCTATTTGGGTCTGAGAAATTAAACTCTACTTGACTGTATGAGATTTCATACACATGGTGTATTTTCCTACTTAGATCATCTACCACCCAGTTTTTCTTCCCCTTCAAATGCCTAATATCAAAATCAAATTACCCCAGAAAATTTTTCCACCTCATGTGACGTGCATTGAAACTAGGTTGCTTAAATAAGTTGGTTAAGCTGTTATGGCCTATCATTAATATAAATTTCTTACCCAGTAGATAATGTCTCCATAATTTTAAGGCATTCACCAATGTCATTAATTCCATATCATAAGTATAATACCTTTTCTCATGCTCTTTTGATTTCCTAGACTCATACGCAATTACCTTTCCCTCTTGCATTAATACTTTGGCTACTCCTCCCTACAAGCATTTGTACATACCATAAACTCATTTTCAAGATCATCAATTTTTAATACTGGGGAAGTGGTTAATATATTATTTAATATTTCAAAGCTATATTGACTTTCATTAGTCCATTTGAAGGTTTTTCCCTTTTTCTGTAAAGTAGTTATGGGATAAGATATCTTGGAAAAGACTTTAATGAATCATCGATAATATCTTGCTAAGCCCATGAAAGATCGAATATCAGCAACATTATCAGGAACATGCCATTCCATGATGGTTTAAATTTTTTCATGATATACATATATTCCTTCTGCTAAAATCACATGGCCTAAATACTATATCTAATCATTGTAAAAATCACATTTACTGAATTTGGCATACAATTGATGATTTCTCAATGTTTGCAACACAATTCGTAAAATTTCTTTATGTTATTCTAAACTTTTAGACTCTATAAGAATCTCATCAATGAATATTAGGATAAATTTTTCTAAGTAGGGGAAAAATACACCATTCATTAAACTCATGAAGATGGCTGGTGAGTTAGTAAGACCAAAGTGAAAAACCAAAAACTCATAATCACCATATCACGTTCTAAAGGAAGTTTTGGGAACATCATCTTATTTCACTCTTATTTGATGGTACCCATAATGAAAATCTATCTTCGAAAACATTTTAGGACCTTTAACTTGTTCGAACAGGTCATCGATCCTTGGTAATGGGTATTTGTTTTTAATGGCTAATTTATTAAGCTATCGGTAGTCGATAAAAATCCTTAAGGCACCATGTTTTTTCTGACAAAGAATACTGGGGTTCCCCAAGGAGACACACTTGGGTGAATGTAACCCTTATCCATCAATTCTTACAGCTGAATTTTAAGTTTAGATAACTCAAGTATGCTCATGCGATAAGGGGTCTGTGATACTGGTGCAGCCCATAGAATTAATTCTATTGTGAAATAAATATCCCACTTGGGAGGAAATATGTGTATTTCCTCTGGAAATACATCAAAAAATTTGTGGATTACAAGCAGGATTCATAGGGACACCCACTTCTCTTTAGATTTGATAAATCCCACCTGAACTACATATCTCAAACATCCTTTGTGAACACACTTTCCCAACTTTGAGGCTGTAATTGGTCACAACACCAGGGGTCTTTGACTCCTTGCAACTCCTATTTGATGCCCTCTCAGTTAGGGTAGTTGATGGTTTTTACTTAAAATTTACTACATACCAATGATCCTCCAACCAATCCATTCCAATTAGAACATCATAAGACCCCAGGGGTAACAAATTCAAACCCACATCAATTGAATGCCATGATATCTCAATGGAGAAGTTTTATACTTTGGTGCTTACTCTTCCTTTTTCCCTGGTAGCAAGTAGCACTAACCGGGGATTTTTAAATTTGTTGGTTTGAAGAAGACATTTTTCAACAATTTTCACGCTAATATAACTTAAACTAGCTCATGGGTCTATTAGATTTGACACAACATGATTAAACAGTTTACCTTCTAACTCGATCACAGTGGCATGATATTCCACCTGACGATCTTTGAACGCAACATTAATTATGGGTATACTCTGGGCCATGTCGCCAACTATTGAAGCCTCCTAGATGTTGGTAGTTCGTTCTGCTCTCGTATGCTAAGGGAAATTTTTATAATATTGAGGCTCCCCACAACTCCAACATTGTAGAGGATGTATCTTCTCATGGCCAAATTCTTGTTTACTAGAGGCCTCCATCTATCTAGATTCATTCTGTGATTTAAACTTTTTTTTACCTTTCCCAAAATTTTTATTTTCCTAGTTTCTATGTAGATTCCTCATGTTCCCTCCTTTCACACTTTTCGTGTATTGAAGATTCTTATATGTCTTTTTATTGAAATAGGATTTTCCACTATCCCCTTTATATTTCATATGTTGATAACATATTCTTTCTTTTCTGATCACTTCATCCATCGTATTAGGTTTGTCGAATTATATCCATTCTTTAATGAAGACAAGCATGTTTTGTTGAAAAGTCAACAAGAAATGTGTGTCTAATTCAATTTTCCCTTAATTAAATTGGACAATAAAATTTAATCTTATCTCATAATCACTTGTAATAGTTAACTGAGTGTGATAAACTCAGTTAGCTCATGAATTTCGAGTTGAGGGTGGTTGGTGAGGCATGCAGAGTGATTATATTAGTTATGGAGTTTGAGTTGTATTTAGTGCATTAGTTTAATGCATGAGAAATAAGTTAACTCAATTTATCGAGTTAAAATTAGTTGAACTAGTTGTAATTATTTGTTGCACTAGTGAGAGATCAAGTGAATTAAATCAAATTTAATTCACATGCATTGATCTGTCATGCAACTGATGATTTAATATTAATAGCTGCATGCATCTCAGTTCCAATGGAGACCCAATTAAGACAAAGGTTAAAGGGAAGTTAACTATCAGTTGTCTCATTAGTAGGCTTCCTACATGCAGTAATATAACCATAGGATTTCCCATGAGCATTGCGTAGTTTTGTAAGGTTGAATTTCCTAAAGAATAGGGATTTCATTCCACATGAATTGCGCAAGCAAGGCAGGGTGAGCAGAGGATGAAAATTGGCTAAGTGTTGGTCGATTTTGTCCAGATCGGTGTGAGACAACTGTGAGAGTGCAGGAGACTCTTGTGAGAAGAGTGAATTGTAATTTTTTCATGATTCCTTGGTGAATATACAATAGAAGATAGAGGGGTTTTGAGAAGCAAGCTTTCCCTGGGAAAATATTTATGTTGTGTTTTGATTTTCTTCTTTCTTTACTTGTTGTGATTGGTGATCATGTTTATTTTCCACAATTGATTTGTAGAAGGATTCAGTATCTTGCTTTAGCATATCACATGATCGGATTGAATCCATTGATATACATATTTTTTGTATAATTTCTACATGGTATCAGAGCATGGGAATTGAACAATCAAATATAATCTATTGGTGAAGGTTTCTTCAAGTATATGTAATTTTATGCGAGATGAAACTTGAAGAAGCAGAAGTTTGCAGAAATTAGTACTTTGAGATAAGTAATGGAAATAGTATGGAAAATAAGAATATAAGAAGTTAAATATTGAGATTAATTTGAAGTGAGATGTAATAAAATTGATCAAGATGAGGGGAGTTGATATTGAGATGAAATTGATTAAGAAAAAGGCAAGAGAAACAAAACATTCACGGGGGGAATATGGTTGTAAAAAACTTATTCATAGGGAAGATAAATCAAACATTTACTAGTAGCATGAGATAGTGAGAAACCCCAAAAAATCATAACATTTGAAATAATAGTGAAGAACATCCTTCACAAGGTGAGATCAAGTCTCATTGGATAGGTCTGCAGGAATATAAAGCTGAAAATCAAAGGAAAACAAGAAATTGGATGAGAATTAGAAGAGAAATTGTTTCAAAGAGGGTTGTCAATTGGAAGGCTTCAAAATATGCTTAAAATGAATAAATTCAAGGAAGTTATATGCCAAAAAATCAGAGAGAATATTACTGGATAAAGCTCATGGGGAGTAGTAGCAAGCATTCAAACTGAGTTGGTATCTTAAGAAAAACATAAAATGAAATCCAATGGTGCAATAATATGTGTGATTTTTTTTAGGAAGTTTTAAATGTGGATTGGAACGATCGTATAGCTCATACTAAATGGTACCATAGTAGACAACTTAAATCAGCATGAGAAGCTCAATTTTAAGGGGAGCTAGTGTATTACAACGCATGGTTCGTAAATATGTCTTTATTTGCTTTTAATTGGTGTCCATTGTTTCAGTGGAAACACTAAATAGGTTGAGTAGAAATTTATTTCAATAGTCTCTTCCATCTGGTGTTATGACTAAATCCCTTTTAAGAGGCGAGTGATTACCCAATGGCTTCCTAGAAGAAAAGGGGGAGATTGAGAAAAAAATAGCTAGAGAGAAGTGAACAAACATTAGAGATAGTATAAAGGTGTTTTGAAAATGGTAGGCCCAATGGTTAGCCAATGGTTTCTTATGAGCTTAGGGGGGGGGAAAGTGAAGATCCAAGCTCAATGACATAGTAATCTTGCATGCATTTCAGTTTTCAACAACCGATGATATCCCTTTAGGGTGAGAATGGTAAGAGAGATAATATCGAAAACCTCTTTGTCAATGATGTCAAAGAAATAATACATTTGATTAACAACATAAGAGATGGATCCCACAACTTAATATGGGGTGCATCCCATTGCCATCACTGACCATCAAACTCTAGTGGTGTTTCCATCAATGAAAAAGGGGGGATTGTTGAACAAATTTTTTTCATTGATTTCAAAGGTTAGTCATTGATGTCAAGCCCAAGGAGATTGTTAAGCATGTTAGCATTTGGATTTTGTGACAACCATACACACATAAAAAAAATTAAATTTAAATTAAATATATATATATATATATATATATATATATATATATATATATATATATATATATATATATATATATATATATATATAATTTTAATCCATTTTTACTCACTTGTTCTAACTAGCTTGGTATTAGAAATTTTCCTTATTTAACATTATATTAGAAACTTCATGGTGTATATTCTTCTTATGGCAATAAAAAATAAAACATACTTTATTAAACCAAAGTATTACAAACGTATCAATTCTCAACCATTGCTCATTCAACACCGAGGTAGGATGGGGTTTACATTTATTATAATGTCGTTGTGCGCTATGCTTACCATGTATTTACTTTTATGTCCAACTTGGATTTGGTTCTCACCTGACCTGATAGCTTATGATCTATCAGCCACTTTGCAATAATGTTTGTGGGAAATTCAGTTGATTGCAATCTTGGTATATAACATATATTTACGTTCGTATGTGTGATTATACTTGTTAAATAAATTCGGCATGTATGAAGGTATCTTACCTTATCTCTGTCCCGATTCTCCATGCTACTATGTAATATTCTAGGTTTACACCTACGATTTGTTTTCATCGTTGGATCTACCGCACTGAGATCGATGATTGTGAGGATTTTTAGGTTGGGGCTAGGGTAATTGACCTCCACTCAACCCTATCCGTTTGTCAGTTATGATCTCACAAAACTGTTCCAAGCTCCGTTTCTTTATAGCTTCAAGTGTCACCATCACTCTGCTTACAGTGTGTTAGCGCTCAAATCTAACTTAGGCTGAAATAAGGTAAAACTCAAGGCTACATCAAACCACGCTCAGCCTCGTAGCTAGCCCTACGAGGACAGGAGAGGGCTCTCTCCGGGTCTATATCGGCAAAGGATCTTCAATAGGGTGCGAGATGACTTCTAATGAAAAATTAATACTGATTTTAGGCTAGTAAAGAGATAGGAAAGTTTGATTTTGATTTTTTGGGTTTTCGTTGGAGAAATGGGAAAAAACAATTTTGGGTCTAGGGATAAGGCCAGATCTTTGCAGAATTCGAGTTGGGGCGAGGTAGGCAATAGTCTTGATGCTTTTGATCGAGTATATGGATGGATAATAATGACAAGGAGCTAAAGAGGGCAAGGGTAAACATGGATCCTCTCCAAAAAGGCGAAAACATGTAAAACTAAACAAATTCAAAGGCAGAGCACTAAAATCAATGGATTCAACCTCATTTACTCATTCATTTAGTTTCAGAAGCATATGAAAGGAATGGCATACATTAAAAATGAAAGAAATTACAATAAACTGAGATAAAACACCATCAAGAACTGAAAGCCACAAGAATCCCAACAGGTGCTGCAAAACCTCTGATCTTCCCTTAGCCAAAATATGAAAAATATGTACAATAGTATGCCAAAATTTTCCCAAGAGTCCAACCCGTAGAATGTCTCAAAAATTACATCATATAGACCTCCTAACCCCTTCCCACACCTCTAGGGGTCGAATTCCTCCTTCTAGGAGAAATTCCAACTAATTCTAAACAAAGAATTGGAAAATAGGCATCTAAACAACTTGCCTCTAAAAGGGAGGAAACTGATTCTTACATCTGATTTTTACTTTTTTAGGAGTGAATCATCTAGAAGAGGTAAAAGTAAGTCAAAGTTACATTCCAAACATAAATTTACATCATGATAACTCAAAAATTTCATCCCCAAGCAAAACTGGTCCCAACTGGCCGAAATCCTGAGCTGGAAGGTGAAAAATTGACCAAAAATCCATATGCGTAGCGCCCCTGAGCCATACGCGTAGCGCGCCTTTCAACCTATTTTTTAGGCACTTCCTAGCATCCAAATTGAGCTCATGATATCTCGTTGGAAAGCCCTGGATGTTGGCTATCCAACCCAAGTGGAAATTCCCAATTTGGAGCTCATTTTCCCCTCCAAAACTTCATTCTCCTAGAAGTACTTCCTGCTGGTGCAAAAGGTAGCAGCAAGGTGGTTTTCATGGTGTTTTTGGGCCTTTTGACCATCCAGAACCTGATGAAATTATTCAGAAATGCTTGAGCATGCATAACTTACCATGAAAAACTTAGAAATATAAATTTTTCCTTCAGCAAGTGTCCCAAACAAAATCGAGCACGTCGACGCGCTACTCGTATAGCTGAAAAATCTATTTTTGGACCAAAATATTTCAAAATGACAAAAACTTCTCCGAATTTGCTCAAATTCGGAGTGAAGACCCTCCATCATGTATTATTCCCAGCCAATGAAGCCTCAGCCAAAATCCGAAGTGGATTAGGCCTTTTCCGCCGTTTTAGTGCTTCGCTCAACCTCCTCTTCAGAATCTTCATTCTTGCTTTGCACACGTGCATGCGGGCCCAATAATGACCTTTCATGTGGCGAAGCATGTATTTGTCTCTGTTGGCTTTTTCAATCAACTTCTCCAGATGAATGTTAACACGTGTGAGGCAATAATCTCGATCGATTGGTGTCATGTCGCCGGGTCTCTTCCGAGCCAATTGTCGATCTTCACGGATTCGCCGCAGCTCATAAAGTTCGTGCTCATCCTCTAGCTGTTTGTTACGCTGCTCCGGGTAGTTTATCACCCACTGAGCCCTCTGAAATTTCTCTTTCAGCATGTCATTCTCGGCCCTCTGCTCCTGGATGATCTCTTTAAGCTTCGAGCTAGGAGAGCTCGCATCAACATCAATGATCGTGAAATCGGTGTCCCGGCCTCCTGATGGGCCCTCATTATGCATGGGCCTCTTGCCCCTATCCTGAATCTGCACCTGTGTTGAATAAGAAGGTGATACCCCTTCCACATCATGTGGAGATAATACTCGCTCTGCTGATGTAGTCAACGAGACCCCTTCCACCCTGGGTGGAGATAGTACTCGTCGTGTCACTGCAAATAAGGCCCTGTGGCCTCGCTGGTATGTCACATACAATGGAGCAGTGATATGCTCGATCTCAGGAATGTCAGTCTGATGTAAAGGCTCTCTCTCATCATGAACTACCTCAAGAGGCGGCTGCGGCGCTGTAAATAAGTCACGAGAGATGAAATACTCCCAAGTGATGCCCTGCTGTGTCAACTGATGTACCACTACGATCTTGATCAGCGCGTAATGATATATACTTCTATGCTGCTCTGCTGGGGTCTTCTTCAGTACAAAAATAACCATCCTCTCTATGTTGCGATACATGAAGTACGGAATTTTCATCATACGTACCCTCGTGAAGTGCATCAACAAACGGACATGGTACGCATAGAGACGCGAGAATCTGCCCTCGCAACTGAAATACCGAATGATGAGTTTCATCAGTGGTGCAAACTCATCCTTCAGGAATCTGAAAGGAAAAACTCTGCTCAGGTGCCTGATATACCCAGGTTTGATGTATGGCTCATACTAGAATTTCTCTAACTGTTGACGTTTGTTCCATTCCTCTCCTATATTTGGTATCCCGGTGGCCTGAGCAATAGTCTCTGGTGACAGAATGAAATCTACTCCGGCGAGGTTTACACGGCCATCACGTAAATGTATAACAAATAGACGAGCTCGTTCACGATGATGCTGGGTTTGTGAGATCATCTCACAATATCGAAAACATGACTGATACCGAAAAAAATCCATTGCAAGCGGACATGCCTGTAATTGAGCCAAAGAAGTAGGCTCTTCCCTCAGATGCTTACCGCCTTTGCCACCTTTGTGAGGCCTCCGTGGCACACTACCCTCTGCTGTGGAATCACTGTCATACTCCTGCTCATAGACTGAATCCGTCTCTGACATGGCTTTGGAAACAAGATGTCTGCAATATGTGTTTTGATATAGGTGTAATGAAGTCAAAAGTTTCAATGTATTCTCACAACCCAAATATGTTGCATATGTACCAAAAACCATAAGAAAACAAGTGACAGTGGTAATAGCTCTGTTTAGTGGATTGGCATTAAAGACAGTCTCTGTTTTGGATCACAAGTGAATTTTGACAAATGAGTAGACAGTGTAATGTATGGTACAACCTTTGCAATACTGGATAAAATTTGTCAAAAGAGAAAATGAGCACAAGACTGTGCTTGTCAATGGGAAATGGGACACAATGTGACAATGACCACAGTGAAACAAATAGCCATGACAGTGGTAAAATAATGATGATGACAGCAGTGGTAGAATGATAAACTGAGAGTGTGAGGGCAGTGAGACTTTGACAATATATGCAGAGGTATATAAATCAACCATACAAGGTGGGAAAATCTTCACAAAGCCATCAATATGTATTTAAAACCCTAAGGAATAAGTCTGCCATGAACATAGGGTTTCACCTCTCCACATCATATACATTATTTTCCCCACTTCAAAACACCACAATCCTGTTCAAAAATCACTGAGCAATGATGGAGAACCTACTTGGAAGACCTTTAAGGCGTTTGGGCATGAGCTCGGATGCAAAAAACAAAATTTTTTGGCTCTGTCGCTATATGGGTAGCGCCCCTGCCCAACGCGTAGCGCGCAACATACGCGTAGTGCACTTGATATTTAACATGGGCTATGGGCGTTATATGCATAGCGCGCCCTATATGGGTAGCGCGCCTACTGTGTGGGTAGCGCGCACCTCCAAAGCCTGTCAACAACTCTGCAAACACGTCTTCGGCCCTCCACTGCACCACTTCGACTTCTGCCTTGAAGATTTGTGCGAATGAATGATTTTTCATGGCTTATATATGAAGAAAAATATCCCATAAAATCAGATTTGATTTTAAATTTGTTTGCTAACCCACTTTTATAATGTTTCAACACTTTGTCATTTGGTCATTTTATACAATGCTGTTCTTTGACTTTCTCTTGCTTTTTCTGAGTCTTGGACTGATAATACTTTGTTGTCTTTTGCAGGGATGCGGCACTTGGCTTCGGAAAAGATCAGAGGCTTGCTCTGGAATTTCTTATGGTGAAATAAATAAAATTATTACAAAAATGAAATTTGACAATTTCTAGTTCCAAAACAGAGTTTTGGACTAGAAATGTCTTCAAATGCTTTTGATAATAAAAATGTGAAATAGAAAACTTGCGAAACCAACCTCATGGCCTGCGGGCTTTATGACATGTATGCAAAGGACTTGAAAACCCTAGACTCTAGGACTAAAGACTCTTTTTAACGAAACTAAACATTTATAACAATGAATGCAATGACTATTTTGAGGAATTTTATTTAGCCCTGCAGGTACAAGCATGAGGAAACACAAGACAACCAGACCCCCTCGTCAGTCAATGGCATGCTTCTAGCGAAATGCAACGAAGTGGAACGAGCGAGACACCTAAGAATGATATGCAAAAAGCGAACTAATCTCTGACAGAGGGCTGTAAGGACCGACTCTAACATTGGCTCCAATGGGGATGGTGGCTCCGAGGAGATGCCAAGAACGACAGATCTCTGGGGGAGTCAGACAGTGCCTTCATCCATTGGGCGATGGAGTCATTATTTCAACAGATAACACAAAACTTTTGATAGATTTATTGACTGCAAATTTGACTGAAAAGCAACTGAAACTTGACCAAAACTAACTCGACTTTAAAACTGAAAAGACTGATAAAACTGACTTGATGAACTTCAAACCAACCAACCTCCATCTCCAGAATTATAGCCTTCGCTTCGGGCCCCAGACTGAAGATGAGCGATCAGTACACACTTGCAATAAAACAGAAGTAAAATGATATATACAATGATGATGAAATCAGCAGAAAATACTCAGAAGTGGTATCGCTTTAGCAGCTGACCATTTATCGGCCCTCCAGGACAATCATCTCCATTCATTTCCTTGAGAAGAAAGGTGTTTTGACCACGATACGCTGCTATCTTGAGAGGACCCTTCCATAGGTTTTCAAATTTGTCGTGCTTTCCCTTATCTTCATTCCGAGCATCCCACTTCAAAACTACCTCATCCAGCTGAAACTTATCCGCTTTTTCCTTCCTGTCATAAATCTTCTTTATGCGCTCCTGCAACTTGAAAGTATTTTGAAATACCTCCTCTCGTGTCTGCTGTAAATGAATCATCTGATTAATCCTCCGCTGCATGGGATCTTCCTCACTACCAGCCTCCTGAAGCAATTTGACTACCAGGACAGCAAGTGAAGTAGGAAAAACCGTGTCTATCCCGTACACCAACTCGAAAGGAGACATGCCAATAGACTTTTTTTGACTTACCCTATTAGCCCACAGTGCATTCACTAATTTCTTATGCCAGCCCTTTTTGTTGATTTCCAGCAATTTCATAATGATATTCACCAAGGACTTATTTGAAGATTCCGCCAAGCCATTTCCTTGCGGATGGTAGGCGGTCGAATGTCCCAAGCTAATATTTTACTTATAGCAAAATTCAACCATCCTCTTAGACTTGAAGGCCGCTGCATTATCTATGATTATTTTACTAGGACACCCAAAACGTGACAGAATATTTTTTTCAAGAAAAGAGATAATTACCGCATCCGTGGCCTGTCGAGTGGGAATCGCCTCGATCCACTTTCTGAAGTAGTCTGTAGCTGTCAATATCCATCTATGCTGTCCGGAAGATGCTGGGTGGATTTCCCCGATGAAATCCAATCCCCACTGCTGGAATGGTGCACTAACTTCAATTGGTTTGAGAGGCAAAGGCTGTAGTTTCTGATTCCCTTCGAAAATTCGGCATTCGTGACAATTCTTAACAGCCTTGTATACATCTGAAAACAAAGAAGGCCAATAGTAACCTGCCCTTAGAATATTATTCGCTGTGGTTTTCCAAAATAGATGGCCGCCGCAGTCTCCTCTATGAAAGTCCTCTAAAACTCTTTGAGCTTCCTCCTCTACCAAACAATTCAACAACATTCCACCAGGGTCTTTCCAATACAATGCAGAATTTAGAATGCAAAACTTTGTAGCTCTCAACTTCAATGTTCTACTCTTATTTCTAGGCATCCCGGGAGGTGGAGAAAAATTCTGAAGCATGTATAAAATGTCAGCATACCAAGGGGAAGAAACAAAAATATCAGATACCTGAACTGACGTACTCTCCTCATCTTCATCGGACATGGCAGCGATCAAATTTATATCTAGAGCATGCAGATTTGTTTCAGCCATAAGCTTGGCGAGTCCTTGTCCTTTGATCAAATTGGTCGGTTTAATCTCCACATCGTATTCTAACAACGCAACGATCCACTTACCCCGTCTTCCTTCTGGATCTGCCTGGACCAAAACATCTTTAACTGCTGCGTTAGGAACATATGCTATAATGTGGGAATGCAATATATACACACGGAAATATTTCAAGGCCTTTACAAGCGCAAGTGCTTGTTTCTCAATAATATTGTATTTCAATGCTCCATCCCTTATAATCCGACTGAAAAAAGCAATGGGCTTCTCAACTCCATCCCTTTTCTGCATTAAAACAGCTGCCAATGTGTGCTCAGAAGCAAACGAAAACAAAATGAAGTCCTGTGTGTAGTCCGGGCTGATTAAAATAGGGGCTGAAGAAAGAGCTATCTTTACCAAATTAAATGATTTCACCGCCTCTTCTGTCCACTTTACCTGACTGTCCTTTTTCAGCATATTCGTGATTTCTCTAAGATGCTCAGCAAGATTTGGAATGAAACGACGCAGAAAATTCATTTTACCATTAAATGACTGTATTTCTTTCTTGTTTCGGGGCTGTTCAATCTGCTGGATGGCTTCAACACGTGCAGGGTCAACACGGATGCCATCTTTTGATATGATGTGGCCAAGGAGCTTGCCTTCATCCATGGCAAATAGGCTCTTTTTTGGATTCAGCGAAATGCCATATTTTCTGCACTTCTGGAAAACAAATTTCAAATGATATAAATGTTCCTCATCAGAATTTGAAAACACAGTTAAATCATCAAGGTAAACAACCAAAAATACATCTTTCTCGTTGGCGAAAGCCATGTCCATTGCACGCTGAAAGGTGGCACTTGCATTCTTCAAACCAAACGGCATTTTTGCATAATGAAACGTTCCCCATGGAGTGGTGAACGCAGTCTTGTCACGATCATCTTCATGCACTAAAATTTGATTGTATCCTGAATAGCCATCGAGCAGTGACATCCTTGATGCTCCAACTACTCGCTGCAATATATGGTCCATTTTTGGCAGCGGATAATTGTCTTTTAATGATACCTTATTCAAATTTCTGAAGTCGATACATAAACGGATCTCACCTGTTTTCTTTCTCACGAGCACCAAATTTGATATCCAATCTGAAAATCGGATAGGCACAATGATTCCTGACTTATACAACCTGTTTACCTCTTTTTCAATCGATGGTAGCAACTTTGGATTGATTCTCCTCAACTTTTGACGAAAAGGCTTCTGATTTGGTTTGATGGGGATAGTATGCTGAATGATATTAGTGTCATATGTTTTTAGATCTGAGTAATCCCACGCAAAAGCATCAGAAAATGAAGACAACAATTTGACATACTCTGCCTTTACCTTTGGTGACAATGACTTTGATAACTTTACCATCTTGGGATTCTCAGCTGTCCCAATATTTACCTCCTCAACACCTTTTTCAGTCGGCCTCAATGTCGGTTTGCGGGCTACATCGTCTTGATCAAAAAGTTCCTCCAAAGGAATCAATCCTTTAGGAATGATGTTATCTTTAAGTTGTAGCACTTCCATTTGATTTATTTGTATATCATCATTATCATCATCATGTTCTGTATCTATGGAGGTGTCTTTAAAATTACCCTTATTCTGCAGAAAATCACTAATCTCCTCATCATCCTGAAAGACTTGCCAACATCGCTGATTGTCTGGAACGGTGGGGCGGTGTTTCACATGAATCTCGAACTTGTTGCTGGAATTCATTGGAATTTTTAAATTGCTTGCTGCCTTAGCAAGTCCATCAGCAACACCATTTTGTATGCAAGGCACACATGTCAAGGTATGATCAGAAAATAACTTCAGAATATCTAAAACTGCATTACGGTAAGCCCTCATGCGAGGATGCTTGGCCTGAAACTCACCTTTAATCTGCTTTATCACCAACTCTGAATCACCATACACTGCAATCCTTTTCGCTTTCAGCTTTATAAGAATCTTAAGGCCAGCAATTAGAGCCTCATATTCCACTTCATTATTAGAACAGTCAAATGCTAGCTTGTAGGAACACACTCTCACATTGCTTGGAACCTTATCCGGAGCGGAAAATGGACTACGAATCCAAACACCAATTCCAGCACCATCACTACCCACTGCGCCATCAAAATCCATGGTCCAAAGACAATCTTCATCGTCCTCTAAATGCTGAAATTGCGCCAGCTCTGTTTTTCTTGTTTGCTGCCCATTGTCTTTAGCTGATTGCTCCACAGTAGCTTGCTTTTCTCTTCTTTATTTTTGCAGAACTTCTCTAAAATTCTCAGTGATTTCTGGTATATCTTCCGCCTGAACTAATTGACTATCTATATCATTAAAACTATCAGCAAGCAACACAAACGACTCTAAGTCGGTATGTACATAATTTACAGGATGATTGATTGGCTTCTCTTTGCTAGTTATCATGTATTTCATCTTCTGCTCTTGATATAACTTTCTCATTTGACCGAAGACTGGAATTGTCGCATAAGAGAAATCTAACTGAAGTGTGCCTTTCAACTTTTCCCCCCAAGATCTTGAAAGGAACATCCCAAATCGCGGAGGAATGTCCGCCATAACCACATCCATCAAGACATTCTTCGCTGGAATTTGATCTAAGCTTACAACCAAATCTTTGATGAGTCTGATACACCTCACACGACTAGAATCAAATGAATACAAATCATGATATTTTCTTGTAATGTCTAGTCCCAATTTTTCCATGATCGCCTTTGGCATCAGATTGTGGGAAGCACCCAAATCGAACATGGCATTGTGCAATACATATTCATGCAACCTAAAACTGATATAAAAGGGAGGAACATCACTGTCAGGGGACTCACCATCTAATGCAGGCCCGAAAATCAATTCTGGCTGATCATCTTCAACATTTACCGTGTCAAACATTGGATCAAAATTCAGAATTTTGGAGACTTGACCGTGGTAGCTGCTGTTCTTCATGATTTCTGTCAAAGGAATAGATATTTTTAATTTGGAAATTTCATTTTCCAAACTAAATGCTGAAACTTTTTCGACTTCTTTGACCGGAACTTCCTTCTTTTCAGCCTTATCCTTCATTATACTTAACTGATTTACCTTCTCTGCTGATGATACTTTACTAGCTGCGGGATCAATTGTTTATTTTCCTTTCTTCTGTGGTATGGGTGAATCCGTCTTTGGTGCTGAAGCTTCTTTTCTTTTCTGAATTGGATTTATGGGCACATCTCGGTTTCTCAATGAGTATTGCTTCTGTTGAGCGGACAAAGCATTCAAATATCCTCTTTGGTAATCATCTAATTCTTCCTCTAAATCTGCATCATTTGCTAAAATGAAATCTTCATCTTTCTGAGCAGCCGAACTTTCTCCATATTCTTCATCCTCAGTAATGTAAATAGGCAGATCGTCGGGAGTAAAGAAGTGATTTTGTTCACCTGCTACATCATCATCATCGTCTGAATCTTGACTCACAAAATTCTGCAAAAGAGGTGTTTTAATCTGCTGCTGGGCTGCCGGCTCTTGTGGTCTTTGTTCATGCTGCTTAATTCTGAACTGTGGCTGTTGCTGGCCATGGTAGTTTGGATTCCGAATATGTGTTTCAGGTTTTTCAAGTGTCATCCTTTTGAGCATTTTTTCCATCTCACTGAGCAAGTGCTGTTCGGATGTAGATGTGGAAGGCTCTTCCTTTATAATTCACCCTTTTCTCTGCTTTCAACCGTGCTCTCTTATCGTTCAGATTCGCCTCAACACTAACGGCAATCTTCTGCATATCTTCTAAGGTAGGCGGATCTCTGTCTCGTAGAGAATAAGCCATCTCTGGATCAAAACCATCCGGGAATTTAAGAAGAGCTGACTTTTTAGACGGTCTTAAGTCATCTAGAATTGCATTATACACTGTATTGAATCTGATAATATAATCCTGAACGGACTCACCAGGATTACGCTTGATGTTAGTATACTCTGAAGTGATCTGCAGCGGATCTTTTTTCATCTCCCATCGATCTAAAAATTGTGTCTGAAGCTCTTGCAATGTATTGATACTTCTGGCCTGTAGAGCTCTGAACCATTTACGAACCTCTCCTCCAAAAGTCTGGGCAAACAATCTCATTAAAACATTTTCTGCATCAACTTCATGCAGGTCCAAAAAGTCTGTCATTCAGACAATATGCTGCTGAGCTGATATACTCTATGGTGTGCCATCGAATATGGGAATATTTCTCTGGTAATCAGCAGGCATAGGATCTAAATTGGCCGGCAAAGAAAGAGGTGCAAATCTGGCAGCCATGACTCTCGGCGGATTGATAATCTGATGTCTTGGAGAAACAGGAGGACTGGGAGCAGTAGGTGAACGAGGTGTATGCGGTGGAGACAGAGGAGAAAATACTGCTGATTGTTGATCAGAAATCTCAGGCTGAACAGGAATGGTAGGGATAAAGGAAGGTTCAGTGGGAATCCGTGAACTAGATGCAACTTCAGATGGTCCAAGAGTTTGTGAAGCAGATTCAATGAATTCGGGAATGTTGGTAGCCACGATGGAATTTTGCAGATTCAGAATGTAATTGTCAATAGATTTATTTGCTTGCTCAACTTCTAAATACTTGATGAACTCAGGATTGATAACGGTAGAACCAGTGGCACTTTCGGATTTGGTTTCAAACAATGATAACTCAAACTGATCGTCAAACTCAATATCATCAATGTATTCAAAAACAGTGGGATCTGAGTGAGATTTGACCAAAGGAACAATAGGAGCTTCTCGACAGAAAATTCTTGGGATTAGGTTGGGGTTTTCATATACTGGAGGCGGATTTGGATCAGGATTTGATCTGGTATGCCTTTTTGAAGCCAGTGTATTGATCTATTCGGGAAAAATTTCAAGGGACACAATCAATTATCTTCAGCCTTTCGACTTCTAGACTCAATCATCCAAAGGTCTAGAACGAACAAGTATACTGGGGTGATTTGCAAATCAAGTGCTGCATTCACAAGCTTACCGGAGATCGACTGAAGCAACGTTTATCTACTTCCGCTTATGCATGGCAAAAGCGTTTCGAAAGCTACCTGGCGTGACTTCAGACTCCGTCTAAGACTCATGAAACAAACACATCAACAAGCAAACCATTGATATTTTGTCCCCAGTATGGTCGCCACTATGTTAGCGCTCAAATCTACCTTAGGCTGAAATAAGGTAAACTCAAGGCTACATCAAACCACGCTCAGCCTCGTAGCTAGCCCTACGAGGACAGGAGAGGGCTCTCTCCGGGTCTATCTCGGCAAAGGATCTTCAATAGGGTGCGAGATGACTTCTAATGAAAAATGAATACTGATTTAGGCTAGTAAAGAGATAGGAAAGTTTGATTTTGATTTTTTGGGTTTTCGTTGGAGAAATGGGAAAAAACAATTTTGGGTCCGGGGATAAGGCCAGATCTTTGCAGAATTTGAGTTGGGGCGAGGTAGGAAATAGTATTGATGCTTTTGATTGGGTATATGGATGGATCAGAACGACAAGGAGTTGAAGAGGGCAAGAGAAAACATGGATCCTCTCCAAACAGTTGAAAACATGTAAAACTAAACAAATTCAAAGGCAGAGCACTGAAATCAATGGATTCTACCTCGTTTACTCATTCATTTAGTTTCAGAAGCATAAGAAGGGAATGGCATACATTAAACATGAAAGAAATTGCAATAAACTAAGAGAAAACACCATCAAGAACTGAAAGCCACAAGAATCCCAACAGGTGCTGCAAAACCTCTGATCTTTCCTTAGCCAAAATATGAAAAATATGTACAATAGTGTGCCAAAAGTGTCCGAAGAGTCCAACCTGTAGAATGTCTCAAAAATTACATCATATAGACCTCCTAACCCCTTCCCACACCTCTAGGAGTCGAAATCCTCCTTCTAGGAGCAGTTCCAACAAATTCTAAACAAGGAACTAGAATATAGGCATCTAAACAACTTGCCTCTAAAAGGGAGGAAAATGATTCTTACATCTGATTTTTACTTTTTTAGGAGTGAATCATCTAGAAGAGGTGAAAGTGAGTCAAAGTTACATGCAAACCATCAATTTACATCATGAAAACTCAAAAATTTCATCCACAAGCAAAACTGGTCCCAACTGGCCGAAATCCTGAGCTGGAAGGTGAAAATTTGACCAAAAATCCATATGCGTAGCGCCCCTGAGCCATACGCATAGCGCGCCTTTCAACATATTTTTGAGGCACTTCCTAGCATCCAAATTGAGCTCATGATAGCTCGTTGGAAAGCCCTGGATGTTGGCTATCCAACCCAAGTGTAATTTCCAAATTTGGAGCTCATTTGCCCCTCCAAAACTTCATTCTCCCAGAAGTACTTCCTGCTGGTGCAAAAGGTGGTAACAAGGTGGTTTTCATGGTGTTTTTGGGACTTTTGACCATCCAGAACCTGATGAAATGCTTCGGAAATGCTTGAGCATGCATAAATTACCATGAAAAATCCAGAAATATAAATTTTTCCTTCAGCAAGTGTCCCAAACAAAAGCGAGCACGTCGACGCGCTACTCGTATAGCTGAAAAATCTGTTTTTGGACCAAAATATTTCAAAATGACAAAAACTTCTCCGAATTTGCTCAAATTTGGAGCGAAGACCCTCCATCATGTATTATGCCCAGCCAATGAAGCCTCAGCCAAAATTCGAAGTGGATTAGGCCTTTTCCGCCGTTTTAGTGCTTCGCTCAACCTCCTCTTCAGAATCTTCATTCTTGCTTTGCACACGTGCATGCGGGCCCAATAATGACCTTTCATGTGGCGAAGAATGTATTTGTCTCTGTTGGATTTTTCAATCAACTTCTCCAGATGACTGTTAACACGTGTGAGGCAAGAATCTCGATCGATTGGTGTCATGTCGTCGGGTCTCTTCCGGGCCAATTGTCGATCTTCACGGATTCGCCGCAGCTCATAAAGTTCGTGCTCATCCTCTAGCTATTTGTTACGCTGCTCCATGTATTTTATCACCCACTGAGCCCTCTGCAATTTCTCTTTCAGCATGTCATTCTCGGCCCTCTGCTCCTGGATGATCTCTTTAAGCTTCGAGCTAGGAGAGCTCGCATCAACATCAATGATCGTGAAATCGGTGTCCCGGCCTCCTGATGGCCCTCATCATGCATGGGCCTCTTTCCCCTGTCCTAAATCTGTACCTGTGCTGAAGAATAAGGCGAGACCCCTTCCACATCATGTGGAGATAATACTCGCTCTGCTGATGTAGTCAACGAGACCCCTTCCACCCTGGGTGGAGATAGTACTCGTCGTGTCGCTGCAAATAAGGCCATGTGGCCTCGCTGGTATGTCACATACAATGGAGCAGTGATATGCTGGATCTCAGGAATGTCAGGCTGATGTAAAGGCTCTCTCTCATCATGAACTACCTCAAGAGGCGGCTGCGGCGCTGTAAATAAGTCACGAGAGATGAAATACTCCCAAGTGATGCCCTGCTGTGTCAACTGATGTACCACTACGATATTGATCAACGCGTAATGATATATACTTCTATGTTGCTGTGCTGGGGTCTTCTTCTGTACAAAAATCACCATCCTCTCTATGTTGTGATACATGAAGTACGGAATGTTCATCATACGTACCCTCGTGAAGTGCATCAACAAATGGACATGGTACGCATAGAGACGCGAGAATCTGCCCTCGCAACTGAAATACCGAATGATGAGTTTCATCAGTGGTGCAAACTCATCCTTCAGGAATCTGAAAGGAAAAACTCTGCTTAGGTGCCTCATATACCCAGGTTTGATGTATGGCTCATACTGGAATTTCACTAACTGCTAACGTTTGTTCCATTCCTCTCCTATATTTGGTATCCCGGTGGCCTGAGCAATAGTCTCTGGTGACAGAATGAAATCTACTCCGGCGAGGTTTACACGGCCATCATGTAAATTTCGAACAAATAGACGAGCTCGTTCACGATGATGCTGGGTTTGTGAGATCATCTCACAGTATCAAAAACATGACTGATACCCAAAACAATCCATTGCAAGTGGACATGCCTGCAATTGAGCCAAAGAAGTAGGCTCTTCCCTGAGATGCTTACTGCCTTTGCCACCTTTGTGAGGCCTCTGTGGCACACTACCCTCTGCTATGGAATCACTGTCATACTCCTGCTCATAGACTGAATCCGTCTCTGACATGGCTTTGGAAACAAGATGTCTGCAATATGTGTGTTGATATAGGTGTAATGAAGTCAAAAGTTTCAATGTATTCTCACAACCCAAATATGTTGTATATGTACCAAAACACCATAAGAAAACAAGTGACAGTGGTAATAGCGATGTTTAGTGGATTGGAATTAAAGAAAGTCTCTGTTTTGGATCACAAGTGAATTTTGACAAATGAGTAGACAGTGTAATGTATGGTACAGCCTTTGCAATACTGGATAAAATTTGTCAAAAGAGAAAATGAGCACAAGACTGTGCTTGTCAATGGGAAATGGGACACAATGTGACAATGACCACAGTGAAACAAATAGCCATGACAGTGGTAAAATAATGATGATGACAGCAGTGGTAGAATGATAAACTGAGAGTGTGAGGGCAGTGAGACTTTGACAATATATGCAGAGGTATATAAATCAACCATACAAGGTGGGAAAATCTTCACAAAGCCATCAATATGTATTTAAAACCCTAAGGAATAAGTCTACCATGAACATAGGCTTTCACCTCTCCACATCATATACATTATTTTCCCCACTTCAAAACACCACAATCCTGTTCAAAAATCACTGAGCAATGATGGAGAACCTACTTGGAAGCCCTTTAAGGCATTTGGGCATGAGCTCGGACGCAAAAAACAAAATTTTTTGGCTCTGTCGCTATATGGGTAGCGCCCCTGCCCAACGCGTAGCGCGCAGCATACGCGTAGCGCACTTGATATTTAACACAGGCTGTGGGCGTTATATGCGTAGCGCGCCCTATATGGGTAGCGTGCCTACTGTGTGGGTAGCGCGCACCTCCAAATCCTGTCAACAACTCTGCAAACACGTCTTCGGCCCTCCACTGCACCACTTCGACTTCTGCCTTGAATATTTGTGCGAATGAATGATTTTTCATGGCTTATATATGAAGAAAAATATCCCATAAAATCAGATTTGATTTTAAATTTGTTTTCTAACACACTTTTATAATGTTTCAGCACTTTGTCATTTGGTCATTTTATACAATGATGTTCTTTGACTTTCTCTTGCTTTTTCTGAGTCTTGGACTGATAATACTTTGTTGTCTTTTGCAGGGATGCGGCACTTGGCTTTGGAAAAGATCAGAGGCTTGCTCTGGAATTTCTTATGGTGAAATAAATACAATTATTACAAAAATGAAATTTGACAATTTCTAGTTCCAAAACAGAGTTTTGGACTAGAAATGTCTTCAAATGCTTTTGATAATAAAAATGTGAAATAGAAAACTTGCGAAACCAACCTCATGGCCTGCGGGCTTTATGACATGTATGCAAAGGAATTGAAAACCCTAGAATCTAGGACTGAAGACTCTTTTTAACGAAACTAAACATTTATAACAATGAATGCAATGGCTATTTTGAGGAATTTTATTTAGCCCTGCAGGTACAAGCATGAGGAAACACAAGACAACCAGACCCCCTCGTCAGTCAATGGCATGCTTCTAGCGAAATGCAACGAAGTGGAACGAGCGAGACACCTAAGAATGATATGCAAAAAGTGAAATGATCTCTGACGGAGGGATGTAAGGACCGACTCTAACACAGTGCTAGTCCAATTGTTCCTTGGGTTCATTCAGTCGCCCACCTTTAGCTCTCAACAGGATGCGGGTATCATTTCAGCGGTTATTATTCAACCTTATTTACGGGATGTATCACTACAATCTCTCATCATTATCTTTAACCTTTTCTGTAATAGTTAAGGTTTAGTTTATGTGCTCAAATCTTTGGGCTATAACCTAATTGTATCGATGGTTTGTAAGTGTTCATACTAATGCTTTAAACATTTTTTTGGATGAGTTCTTCAGACCATCCCAATACAGATACAATCTGAGGGTTTTATACTTCCCACTGCTGGAGAACCAAGCTATCAGTCTCTGACGCGACTTACACAGGTGAAATTCACTGCTCTGTCGAGTGTTATATACAGCAAGTTCTATTTGTGATAGTTTCATTCTCGGAAGTTGATTTAACATTCTTTTTTTCTCCTTGTTTTTCCAAGTCTACAGTGTCAAATCCCCGATTCCAAACTAAGGTGAGATTTTCTAGTTAGAGTTGGGTCGAATGTTAGTGTAGACTTGTTTTATTACCCCGAGTTTACACTACAAAACCATAACCTTGTTACATTTTTTGTTTCCTCTTCAGGTAATTGTAAACCTCGCGTCCTTTTCAATGCATGGCACTCTCCTTCATGCAATACTGCCTTCAGCTAATGATTTCATTTCTTCTCTGTGTACAGGTACTTCTCTGTGTACATGTACCCTGGGTCTCTAAAATGATTTAATTTATTGAATCCCTTCAGGAGTTTGGGTATAAACCCTAAGTTAACAAGGCATAATAGGCTTACAGATGAAGCCCTTAAGGTTATGTTCTCTTCTTTTATTTCATACCTAGTGTAAGGAGATTCTTCAGCCTTGAAAATGGCTTAATGTATAATTTTTTCGATATTTATAAAGTTTTCCATACATGCAGATGATTTTACAGTTGTGCTCAAGAGATTCTTACTTAGCTCTATGTTTGAAATGTTTATTTTGGCTTGAAAACTCCCTTAATTCTTGTTAATGCTATAATTGGGAAGTTTCATCATCGATTTATTATAACATTTCCTTATATAATTGTTGTGAATATCGTTTACCTCATTACTCATATTTTTAGAATTGTGACAGTGATTGTTTAGTTCTTCCTTCTCTGTGTGCCGACTATTTATTTTTACATGCATCTACATTCTTGTAGGTTTTTCTTATACTTTGAGTTATATGTTCATCACTGTCCCAGTTTACATGCATGCAGTTCCTCTATTTCATTTTAATGTGATAAGCTACTCATGTATTTCCTTATTTTGAAAATTGAATGCATTACAATTATCTTTATTTCTAAAGTTTTTCTCTTTCATGTATTACATTTATTTGTTGTTAGATGTGCCAATCTGTTGGCTAATTTTGTTTAAATTCATAGCATACTTTCATTCAATCTATCATTTTCTTGGTAAATATTGTTTCAGTTACTGTATAAGGTTGATTTTCGAACCATCTCTAATTCTGGGTTACTCTCTATAAACCTGTAGTCTGTGTATAGTCATTTTACCGAAGAGGAGACAAATTGTATAGTCTTGGGTCCCAACTCTGGACAAACTAACAGTCTCCTCCACAATCTATTCTGGTTTTCACATATAAATATCCTATTTACTTCCTTACACTTTTCTAGACTAACACAGTTATACAATACTCAATCAATACATTTAATAGGATGTACAGAAAATAAATTTGTCTTAAAATACTTCATTACATATATATATATATATATATATATATATATATATATATATATATATATATTCGTGCTATTTACATTCGTGCATTTTTCTTAAAGAAAGTAACATACAGATAGGTCCTATTGTTTCCAATTTCCTCAGTTACAGAAATAACTATTTATATAGCTATAAATCACAATAAGATTCACAAATATTTATTAACACCATGTTAAGTTACATATATCACCTCGGTATGTTGATGATAGCCTCCCAACCTTGAGAGAGACAATTAAGTCCTCAACTTCCCTCGTGCTTCATAACAAAGTTGGACTTAGATATCAACATTTATGGAAGAGACCTCAAGGCCCTCAGTCCAGTCTTCTCTTCCAGATTCAGGTTGCAGAGTTTCGAATGGTTCCAACCAGCTCTGGATTTACTCTCACCTTATAGCCTCCTGGCTATTCATTAAATTCACATAACCCCCTTTTCTCATTGGGATTTTCTATTTATCCTCGGAGAAAAAGGTAACTGTCTTTATCTAATTTTTCTCAACTACTCTGGGTTCTTGGAATATTTTTATCATAATTTTTATGGAAACCCTTCCATAAATAATTATTTATTAAGATAAAAGAAATAAATCATGTTCATTACTAGATTAACTTTACTTTCTAACCTCATTTAAAATTTAAATGCATAATCCCTCTTTAAAATAAAAATAAATAGTTTAAGGATTAAATCCCGATGTTACGAAGTTGGTAGTGTCCAGTTAAAGGGGAACCTGGTAAGTATGTTAATGTGTGTTGTTGCCTTAACTTTGATGGAATTATATATTCCTCTTAAATACCTTTCTAATAGTATATGGCATTGAATATAACTCTAAAGGAGTGAATAAATAGGTAAGGTTAAATTTGTAAGTTTAATTTGGCAGTTTAAGAAGGGTTCCAAATCCTCTAGGTTCATATGCATTTTTAATTAACTTCGTGATTAGATTAATTAAATTTTATTTTAAGCTAATCAGGGATCAATATTAATCCCCTCCCCCATAGCGCTTGCTAGGTTATGAATATGGTGAAATTAATTTCCCAAGGACCTCTGACTGCAATTATTTAAGCAACAATAGGTGGTAGGACTAGATTGGATTACAAATATGGTTAATGGAAATACCCACAACCATGATGAGTAAGCCTTTAGCAATTACATATTGCAATAGTCACAGGTGGTAGGATTGGAGTGGTTGACGACAATTTAATCATTCCCACTTAATCTAAGGATCAAGTTTACATAACTAAGGATTAAAATTAATCCTTGGTGGCATGACCCAAAGTGTATATTCCCTTGAATAGTTGACGACATGGTCATATGGCTTGGTCACATGGGATAAAAATTTTAAGCCCTTGAGGGCGAAGTGGTTGGAACCAAGCTTTATATATAAGCACATGGTTTTAAAGGTGGTCCAATGGGCTTCAACAATAACCCTCGAGAGATTCAGTGTCGACCTTGGGTAAACAAGCCTCATTCTCGTCGGTGTTGGTATCGTCAATCATGAAAGATGATAAAACACATGTTTAGTTTAGGTTGGCCAAAATTTTAACTATGAATAGAAATATATATAAGCACCAGTGTGAAGGGTGTGAGCTATAATGTGTGCATGGTTTATTATGGAATAACAAAAATATGTAACCAATTGAGAAATCATATATACGAAAAGCGTAGTTTATATTTATAATTGTTTTATGTGTTCTGGAGATAACAGGGGCTAAATTGAAATGAAGAATGGAGATTAAGAGTAATCTATGTTGGAATCTATTTATAATTGAGAATGAAGTATAATGTTTATGTCCATGATTCTCTTTAATAAATTATGATGTCTATATGCAATGTTGATTCCAAATTCACTACGAAGCCTAGTTTTATTGTCTATAATATTGAGTGCATGTCTTCAAATTATGTTGTTTTGTTGAAGTATGAGTAATGAAGTTTAGTTAATAGAGTTTCGAGTGTGCTAAGTAGAGAAAAAATAAAAATATGAAGAGTGAATTGAAGCTTATGGATCCATTATGAAAATGTTATGAAAAGGAGTCCACTAATATTTGGGGTTTGGTGCCTCGAGAAAATTGGTGTCTAGAAATTTATTGAGGAGATGGGTGCCTCCATAGACTTACAACCTACTTTAGGTTATTGCTACAAAAAGTGAGTTCTTTCATATTTCTAATGTTTATGCCTTAATTAGTTTGTAACCTAAAGCAAGTTGGTGCTTGCATAATTCTAAGGTTGTTGCTTTAATCAGGTTATAGTCTAAAGAAATTTGGTGCTTGCATATTTCAAGGGATCGATGTCTCCTTCTGGTTAATTCCAATAAATTATTGTAATCAAATATTGAAGAATAATATAAGAAGATTTTTGGTGTTTCCCCTCTAAGGTTTCCACATATATCTCATGTTCTCGTGTATTAATATGATGATCGATTTTGTTGATGCATTGTTATGTTTTCAGTTATGATGAATTATTTAATTGGTTAAATTGGTGATTATATTGATTCACCCCCATATTAGTATAATAATAATTCCAAAACCCACAATGAACCCAAAGAAACTTTTTCTGGTACCATTACGATCTATAAACTACCATGGTTATTCTATTAGACAATTTGTCTCAATAAATATTCTAAAATATATTACAAAATTCAAAATCTACATTGTGAGGGTTTATTTCTCCTTGGACTTTTTTATGTGTTCATATTTTTTATTGCATAT
Organism: Pinus albicaulis; assembly: GCA_034641835.2. Classification (NCBI taxonomy): domain Eukaryota; kingdom Viridiplantae; phylum Streptophyta; class Pinopsida; order Pinales; family Pinaceae; genus Pinus; species Pinus albicaulis. The sequence goes on along the minus strand of CM076581.1, from coordinate 478,705,877 downwards.
CCATGTAAATTATAATTAAGAACAAAAATATATAATAGTGAAATAAAACTCATAAACCCCAAACTAACACAAGATATAACTTGGGAAACCTTTTGGGATAAAACTGTGTTGGAAAGTGAGGTTTCTCTGCTCTCTTTCTCAGAATGGAAAATGGATGAAAGTACAAAGAAGTGAGATCTCTGGCCCATGGTTTGCTACATCACACAAGCCCTTTTTTATTCTCTCTCCCTATCAACTCTTGGCTACTCTTCTCATTTGTGGAACAAAATGCACTTGAATAGAATGGAAAAAAAATAAAACTCGTTTCCTCCTAGTGGCATAGTTATAACATGGCCTAATAGCTTACTAGTCGTTAACTTTGACTCCTTCAAATATTATCTATAGCTACAATATGGACTCTTCTAAATTATTCTTCTTCTTGATCATGTGCCTTGACCATTTTCCGTGAATAATGGTGGTTGACGTGGCATCCTCTCGAATTGTGATGGTCAAAACAAGAAGGTAAACTTTTGAGCTATGTAACTTTTACATACACTCTAAGAGCATCAAAATGGATGAAAAAAATATATAATGATATAATTTAGAACATTTGAGGTGGCAGAAATGGGAAAACAAGGAGAAGAGGCCCCTATGGATCCAAAGTGTAGGATGGTTCCTAGCAGGCAGCCAATCATTATTGCGAACAAACTCCTTTGAAAATCTAAGAATATATTTCCATTGTTTAAAGAGAAATTAGGCTAGACTTCAATGCCATAAATGATTAGGATCTAGGTGTTGATATTGGAAAATAGGTGTTAGATGTGGAGAATTCCAAAACTAGAGACACAAAGTTTTGGAAAATTATTGAATTTTATTAGCACATTAAGACAATAGTTAAAAAAATCCTCAATACAAGGATGAGGCCCGAGAATTTCTTGTCCAAGTGGATGATGTAATGCTTCAACATAAGTATATCAAATGTAGGCTTCATCCTCCTTCTTATCAATACCTAAGCCCCTTGACAACTGGTGCAAACACCGAGGAACATCTTTGTCGCAACTATTAGGTTTTAGATTAGTTTGCATGATTAATTACTATGCTTTCTATCTTACTATAAATAAGACTATCAATATTCATAAGGATATGTAGCATATGAAATATTTGAGCTTATATGATATCATTGTTCTCATGTCTATTAGAAACCCAAATCATGCTATATGAATCAAAATTTTATTCGTTTTTGGTTGGTTAAGTTTTCCATATGATTGATCAACTAAAAACATTTGATATATATTTTTTTTGGTAATTTGATATATATATATATATATATATATATATATATATATATATATATATATATATATATATATATATATATATCTATATCTATATCTATATCTATATATATCTATATATAATTGGTTTATCTTATGTGGTTAAAGGAAATGACATTATCCTCCCTACTTAGATTCAATTCTCAATGATATGATGAACTTTATGTTGTAATGGGCTCAAGCCTTATTGTTGAGTATGAATAATCTCTCACATTCAAACATATTCATCACTCACTATATATATATATATATAATAAATACTTCTATACTAAAAATGTATATAAATGTAAATGTTAAAATCTAATACCAATACATCTCATAGATATCTATTTCATAAATTTGATAAAAGACATTGTTATATGATTTTCCTTTTCTTGAGTCAAAAGATTGAAAGATTGAAACTGTCTATTTGTAAGATTTATTTTTATCGAGATTTCAATTTCAGTGATTTAAACCATTGAAACTTTCAAAATATGTTTATCACATTAAATCCTCACTTTTTAGTCAAAATTTTACTACCTAAATTTCTATGCTTATCCTCCTTTTATAAGCCAAGTGTTTTTCAAAAATACAAAAATCGCCTTAATCAAAAGATGTATTACTAGTATGAAATATAAAGATATTTCTAATGAGGAAAATAAATCAATCATATTTTATAATAATTAATTTTTTATTTAATTATAAATTAATGTTTAAAAATGAATAAATATTGCTTTTTTAAAATGTATATAAAAATTGATATTTTATACATTTTATGAATATCTATTTCATAAATTTGGAAAAAGACATTATTATATGATTATCTCATTCATAAATTTGGAAAAAGACATCAATTTTTAGTCAAAATTTTACACCCTAAATTTCTATACTTATCCTCCTTTTATAAGCCAAGTGTTTTTCAAAAACACGAAAATCACCTTAATCAAAAGATGTGACTAGTACTAAATTTAAAGATATTTCTAATGAGGAAAATAAATCAAATATGTTTCATAATAACTAATATTTTTATTTAATTATAAATTAATGTTTAAAAATTAATAAATATTGTTGTTTGAGAATGTATATAGAAGTTGATATTAAAATATAATATCTATACATTTAAAAATATCTATATAAATATAAATATCTATATCTATAATATCTATATATTTAAAAATTAATAAATATTGTTGTTTGAGAATGTATATAGAAGATGATATTAAAATATAATATCTATACATTTGATCGATATCTATTTCATAAAATTGGAAAAGGACATTGTTATATGATTATCTATTTCATAAATTTGGAAAAAGACATTGTTATATGATTTGCCTTTTTAGTAAAAATATGGGAGCTATCTCTTTGTAACGTTTATTTTAGTGTGGTTCCATTTTGGTAATTTAATATTCTAAAATTTTCCAAACATGTTTGTCATATTAAATAGTCATTTTTTAATCAAAATTTGCAAACAAAATTCCCAATCCTTATCCTCGTTTTAAAGTCAAATATTTTTCAAAAATGAAAAAATCACTTTAATCAAAACATATGTATTACTGATTAAATATACAACGATATTTCTAATAAAAAGTAACTCAATTTTGTTTTATAATAATTAATTTTTTTATTTAATTATAAATTATTTTTTAAAATTAATAAATATTACTATCCCAAAATATATACAACATTCAATATTAAAATCTAATACCAAGATGTCTTATGAATATCTATTTGATAGTTTCTTTAAAATATATTATTTGTATTTTTGTTTGAAAATATTGGGGCTATCCAGGTTTATTTTAATTTAAGTGTTATTTTAATAATTTAAAATATATTGTTATATTATTTGTATTTTTGAATGAAAAAATTGGAGCTATCTATCTATAGATTTTATTTTAAGCTAAGTTCAATTTTAGTGATTTAAAGTTCTGAAAATTTCAAAACATGTTTGCAACATTAAATAGTTATTTTTGAGTTAATATTTTTCCAACAAAATTCCCAATCCTTATCTTCTTTTCCAAAATTTCCAAAATCATCTTAATCAAAACATATGCATTACTAATTAAAAATATAAAGATATTTGTAATGAAGAAAATGTATCAATTAAATTTTATGATAATTAATTTTTTATTTAATTATACATTAATATTAGGGTATTAATAAATATTAATATCCTCGGAGGCTTGGTCAACAATGGAAAAAGTTGTTTATATAGCTAGAACACTCCCATAAGGACTCTGCAGAAAATGTCACAAATTCTGAATATTCCTTTCCAAAACAGCTGGGATCATTTTCAATACCTGGGGCTGCCAATAAGTAAAAAAAAACATGAAGAACGAAATATGGAGTCACTTTGCAGAAAAATTGAAAGTGAAAATCTAGGCTTGGGGAATGCTTTGGTTAAACCAAGCTGGTAGAATTACGCTCATAAAGTCCATATTGGAAGCTCTGCCTTGATACCAATTTTCTCTAATTTCGGCTCCTCTAAGTATCCACAAACAAATAGAATTAATAATCAGAGGCTTTCTCTGGTAGGGAGGGAAAAGGGAAATGAAAAAATTCAGTCTGATAAATTGGAAACAAGTGACAGCCTCATACAAAAATGGGGGTCTCTCCATAAAACTCCCAGGACTAATGAACACAGCACTAGGGAGTAAAATAACTTGGAGCTTCCTAACAAGGGAAAAATCATGGTAGAAAGCGGCCCTTGAAGCTAAATACCTTAATGGACCAAGATCATCGATTTTGGATAAGGCTCCTCTGACAAGGCCATGCACCCAGATATGGAAAGCAATCACTAATGCAACTCAACTTATCAAAGATAATGTCACAATGAGACCGGGAAATGGGGAACAAACAAACATCTGGAAAGACAGCATAATGGGACATCCCCCTTTGGGAAATAACCCAGGTATGAAAGAATTAAAATAATGGATGACAAGGGAAGGTCTTCACATGTTGAAAGACATTTCCATCTGGGATATGGATGGAGACTGGAAGCAATGGGCCAATCCCAATCTTCCACATGACCTTACAGGCTAGTGGAACCAATTGATAATTCTCTTGGTAGGAGCAGCCCCGATAGACAAAAACGAAGGATGTATACATATGGGAACCAACAGGAGGAGATTATACTGTCAAAATAGGATACCAAAATCTTCATGAGAATCAAAATCAACAAGATTGGCAATACTGGAGATTAGCATGGAAGGTTGAATCCCTCCCCAAAATTAAAATCTTCATGTGGAATTTACTTCACAACAAATCTCTAACTGCAGAGAATCTAAAGAGAAGAGGAATAAGTGGCCTGTCTCAATGTCCACTTTGCAGAAAGGAGGAAGAAACAATCCAACATTTATTTCTGGGTTTCTCCTTCTCAAGAAAATTATGGGAGGCAATGTTGATACCCATAGCAGCAAATATAAACTAAAACCTGCCTATAAATCATTTTATTAGCAGGTGGAAGAGCAGTTACCCACACTCTTTCAAAAACAAACAAATAGTGCAACATCTATGGAATAGCCTTCCCTCATTCCTCTGCTGGAAATTATGGCTAGCAAGAAATGGAGTAATTTTCAAAGACAAAGCCCCAACAGTAAGCACAATCACATCAAAAGCATGGGGACTGATGGTGGAATTCCTCACAGCAAAAGGGGTCAAAGGAATCAATCTGAGCCAACTCCAAGAAGAAGAAAGGAGTTGGATTAGCTTTGCAGCAAGCAAGATTAAACAGGTCCCTCAAATAAAAAATACAAAGAGGTGTCAGAATTGGAAAATTAGGAAAACTGAAGAAGAATTCCAAAACCTGGGTAAATATTCTAAATAATAAAGCACGTCTCTTCTTTGATGGAGCATAAAAAAGGAACCCAGGTACTAGAGGAATAATAATTATACAACAGCAATCCATGCAGACACTTTACAACTGGGGAATATGCCATATGAAGAATAACAAAGAAAAGGCCTATGGACTTTTGTTAGGTCTCAAAATTCTAAAAGAAAAAAAATCAAAGAAGTTGTTGTCTTTGGAGACTCAGCTATCATTATCAAGGAAATGGTAAGTAATTCCCTCCCAAAAAATGCAGGCATAAATCAAATTCTGAGTAGAGCACAAAAAATATCAAGTCATATTGGCAACATAGAGTATTTTCACATTTTGAGGAAGAACAATAAGCTGGAAGATGAGCAAGCAAATAAAGGAGTCCAACTAAATGTTGGACAAGCACAAATTGGTGAAACCATAACACAAATTCCTATCCCTTGACCTTCCCTCCCTCCTCCATGATGGACAACACACAAATCATTTCAAATTAGAAATCCAATGATAACACCAAAATCCCTCTTGAATCAATAACCAAGCAATCTGTCAAAATTGAAATAATTCCCAATCTCTGCAATATTCCCAAAATCTCTGAAAATAGTACTCCAAAATCTCATGGCATGATGCCTCCCATGAACTCTCAGCACCCCTTCTCCTACCTGTGCAATTATAAAAATCGAATTTCCCATCCAGCATTTCTATTCTCCTTCTCGCTTTTGTATCTGCATGAGAACCTTTCATTCATAGATGTGTTTTCCCTTGTATCTTCTCGGCTTTTTCTAAGCTTTTTTTGGCGCACCCTCACATGCAGCATTTCCCTTATCTCTCCAATCCACCTCAACCCTCCTTTAAGCTCTGCTGTCAACCTCAATTCGCTGCCAGCGCACTTTCTGCCTTCCTCGCTTTGCTCCACTGTGAGCTAGCCACTCCCTTCATCATTGGCATCATTACATTCGAACCTTAGCCTGCATTACCATAAGTCTCCGATCAGCAAGGGGACGGTAGCAATTCCAAAGAGAAGTATAGGCAGAATAAGAGCAGCGCATCAGAAGGCAACACCAACGAAAGAGGAAGCACACACAACATGCAGCATCAACAGCGAAAAGACATAGATGAATCCTCTGGAGGACAGATCACACCCTTTTGCATTTTGCAAATCTCATCAAATTGTGATAGAAAATCTCAAGAACCAGATCTAGTAAGAAAAAGAAAAATCCAAAGTAGAGATGGCCTATATGAGATCACAATGGAAGACATGAAATGAAGAAATAAGAACATTAAAGAATAGTTGCATCCATTTGAAGGAATCACTGAACTTCATCAAAGAAGCTATGAGAAAAAAGTCGAAGCAAGGCTCCACATCAATGGACCAGGGGAGCAGGCAACAAGGAAGTGAGAACACTGTCAACAAATAGCTCATCAAATTCTCTGGCCACCCATGGATCTATTTCTAAATTGCAGTAGTAAACATAGTTTATTATGAAAGTCAAGTGTATTTTGCTATTATCTCAGTTTGTCAAACAGTATAGTTCCAATGTAACCGTGTCCATCTCTAAAAGAAGGATGGAAAAATGTAAATCAAGCAGCACATCTAATGAAATAGCCCCCAAACAGATCTCCCTCTGCATCAAACTTGAGGAATTTTGTAATGGAGAAGCACGTCTCCCCACCTACTTTTTAGAAATATAATACACCCGATCTTGTTCGAAAAAAAAAAATATATTAATATCCCAAAATGTATATGAAAGTAGATATTAATATCTAATAACAATACATCTCATGGATATATACCTCAAATTTTTGGTAAAAGACCTTGTTATACAATTGATGTGATTTTGAGTGAAAATATTTGAGCTATAGGTTTATTTTTGGTGATTTAAATTTTTTAAACATTCAAAATAATTTTGTTATATTAAATAGTTTAGCGAAAAAAAAAATCCCAATTTTTATCTTTTTATAATTAAAAAAATTTTCAAAAATGAAAAATTCATCTTAATTCAAATTTATACTAAATTTATAGTAAAAATCATATCACTCTAGTAAGAAAAAATTATGAAATCAAATTCCATATATATGAAAATGTAATAAAATATCTAGCCTTAATGTAAATCACATTTAGATTGAAAATTTTACACAAAATTCACCTCTAGATTAAATTTGAAAATTTTAATTATATATTTATTATATAGATGATATGGTGTTATTCTTTTCACTCATTTTATTATATATTTAGTGTAATTTAATAATTTAGCTTTCATGAAATTTTAATAATAAATAAATAAATTGTTATATAACAGAAATATTTATTAATAATAATACGTATCACAATAAAATGATATAAGAACTCCAACCATATGAGCGAACAAATTCGATTATTAGTTATTATAAAGTTGGATTATATCCCTTGCATATTGATAATTTCAAAGTTATTTTTAATAAAGAAATTATATTTTATAATAATTAAAATTTTTCTTTATTTATAACTTAATTTAAAAAAATTAATAAATATTATTATTTCAAATTATGTATAAATGTTTATTTTAAAATATAACATTAATATAAAATATGTATTTCATATATTTATATTTAAAAAATTTATATAAAATATCTATTTCATATATTTATATTTAAAAGATATTATTATTATTATTTATATTAATAAGTTATTGATGTGTAAGATTTATTTTAATATGATTTAAAGTTTTGAAATTTCAAAAAAAAATTCATATTCATTTTGAAACAAAATTAAAAAAAAATAAAAATCTCAATTCTGGTTTTCCTTTCCTAAGTTAAGTGTTTTCCAAAATGCAAAAAATAGTTTAATCAAATTCTATATGACCGAAGTTACACTAAACAAGGTTAGTAACCCTTTTTGACTACTAAGGTCAGAAATATATATTAAATAAAATTCCATTATTCATATATATGAGTTTTGTCATATTTGGACATTCTATAAAATATGTAATTTTATGGTAAATGAAATTTTATTAATTAAAAAGGTAGAAAAGGCATTGTAACATCCACCATTAACTTCACAGGGAAATGTAAGGAGTTAAAAAATTTTATACAAGTTACTCTTCATTACATAGAATGTTTAACAATTCATAGTGTAATTTTATAAATAAGAATAGTAAACTCCTTAACCCTTAACAACCTCCATTACAGTATATTAACTTAATACTATATGATGTAACCATCCATTCATCTCATTACTCATATAGTCAACACATAATTGCCATTATGAACATCATAACAAGAAAGAAATCAACCTCATCATCTGGACACAATAATCAATCACATCATTGGACACCAATATACCCTGGAAACCCCGTAGGGTGAAAACCAGCAAACGTTTAATTTTATTATTAAACGCTCGTGAGGGTGTTCATCCCATCACTCAATGGCTTATAAGGGAGACCATCCCTTATCCATCGTTTATAAATCTTACAAGGAAATATACAAATATCTAGCTTTACGCCATTCAATCAATATGATACCATTTACCCTCTGGTCTTCACATCTTCATATCTTCACATCTTGGTGGCATGGATGTACCTACAATGGACCATTGCACATTGAACCTTCCTGCAACTCGCACTCATCTGCATGAACATTAGTCATTTACCTGCCACCAGGACAAGCATAATTTTTCCTTTGTACATGACAAGCATAATATTCCTTTTTACATGTCGCCATCATTCCCTGCTATGATGCCTTCAACATAAAATGATGTCAAGATTCATAAAGTATAAATCAATCACTATAGTAGTTTCTCCATCTACTCATGTGTAATTCATGACAAGCAAGTAAAGTACCTTGTCATTCTCTCTTTAATAACACATACCTCATATGTACTGATTATAGGTCATCACAATAACTAATGCTTACGTCGCACAAGCACACATTCCTGCAAGACATTGTCTACATTTCCCAAACTTTCTTTAAAATAAAATGATACATCAACTAAGATATCTATGCATGTGATTGACATACTTTAAATAAAAATAGCTAACCCTTAAGCTATTACCTTTAGTGCATGGTATTCAAGTTAACATAACAATTGTTTCTTCCATGCATGCGAATGCATACTGATTCCAGAAGACTGTCCCTAAAGGAGCGCTTACAAAACGAAGCACATAACCTCTTTCATGAGTCTTCCCAAAGAAAATCTCAATGCTAGTGAGCATGTAATCCTATGTAAAAATACGCAACTAAGAATATAACTACATGTCTCATTTCAAGATTATACTAACAATCTTATTCATTGTAGCTTTAATACTACAAGCTATCTTTCTACATACAAAAAGGTATATTATTTTTCAATAAAAGATAATGCATATGTCGCATGTATATGCAAGATCTTCCTCCATAAGGAATTTAACACCATAATCATGATAATATAAAATAATCACTTAGTTTATTCATCTAAGGAATTAGCTCCTTTAACCATGAATTTATTTAAATAACTTAACTTTACCAACACTGTGGTAAACAATCCATAGATTTATCAATTGACTAATATTTTCAAACACCATGGTAATCTACCCATGGTTTTATGAAATAATTAATCTTTGTCAACACCATGGAAAAACTACCCATGGTTTTTATGAAACTATCCATGGATTTATTGAATAACTAATCTTTACCAATGTAATATCATTAGTTGATAAATCTTGTTTTGTATCTCACATATTTTCCTAAATAGTAAGATAGCTCAACATTTCTTTATACATGTAAAGAACATGCTTCTATAACATAATGGCTATTCTTTGTGCATGCAAGAGAGATAACACTTCCTTTACTGTAGGAAACACATATTCCCTTCTTAGATTTCTATCATCATGAAATACTATTTTCATGTAAAAAGATTAACATAATAGTAATCTTTAAGACAGCCTGGATTCTTTTTACAAAAACTTCTTAGAATACTACCACTCTTAAATATTATTTCCATGTAAAAATATACATGATTATTTCTCAAAAAGGGGTTAATATAACTTAGTTACTTTATGTAGTTCCTCATGCACAAAACTTAGGGAACCATAACAAAGTTACTTAATCTTTTATACACCTAAGATGCAATCTTTTCAATAGGTAACCCTTTTCAAAAAGGTACCATAATTAATCCTTATATTGTGCATAAGGAATAAGAATACCTTTTTAAAATAATAACAAAGTTAATCTTTTGTACATTAACCCATGCAATTAAATCAAAATACCCATTATATAACATAATAATAACTTCTCTTTTACCCACCAGATAAAGATAAAGATATTCTTTTAACACAATGGACTTATCTTTCACTTCATAAGATAAGATATTATTCCCAAAGGAAATTCTATAACTTTGTTAAATGTAACTATTTCTACTTATAATAAATCATACGAAATATTTCATATTTCATTTTCTCTCCAGAAAATGAGTAAAGTATTCAACAGAAAACTACTATTCATATGATATATTTCATTTTTCTTTTCAGAAGGTAAGTAAAATAATTCAAAAGAAAACTATTATTTTGTTGGAATAATCTTATATGGAGTCCAACTAGATTTACTCTAAAGTACTAGAGTCAACATGCCACCACAACACAAAGTCATCTAGCATTGAGGCCCTCCATATCTATATCTAATATGAGACCAGGCAAATTAGCCATTAGGATACGGCATAAAAAAAAAATGTTTATAGCAATCATTACACAGATTTTCAATTTGCTTTCGACAAATGCCTTGATGTGCTATTTTCAGTGTATTTCGCCTTAAAAAATCCTGGGAAGTTTCATTATGAATGGGGAATTAAAAAAATTACGATAATTCATTTCCAACTGCAACATACTAACCACTACTGAAAATCGAAGCGTTATGACATGTTTACATACCCGGCGCCTAAAAGCAAAACGCTGTGGAGGAATGCGGTTGCGGCGTTCTTTGTGAGACCTGACGCGAACAACATGAGAGTGAATGGCACAGGAAACACAGTACTTCATCTTTGAGTAAAGCTTTGGAAGAACGTATCCGTCATAAACAGAAGCCTCTTGAACATCACGCACAGCAGCTTGCTCGACTATGTTACGAACAAGAAAACTTTTCCCGATAGAAAATTGATGAACCCTTCTTAAGCCATCCAACAAATACTACAATTGTTATCAAGAATTCGGTTCACCTAAAACTAATTCTTGATTTTCTTGATTTGAACAGTTAAATTGAAAACCTATTTACCATTTTAATTCACGTGGGGGGTCTGTTACATACTCCCCCCCTTAAGAGAACACCGTCCTCAGTGTGCTTCTCTCACTGAAACTTAGACTTATACTCATGATATAATGATATAAACAACCCAAAGGGGGTCATTACCCTTCACAAAGAAACACTTTCGTTTCCTTAAATGTCATTATTTAAAACAATAATGTTTTATCCATAGTCATAAGCAAGGAATATTTTATCGAACTTACCAATTACTATTGAAAGAAATGATGGCTTTTATGCAAGTTCCAATAGAATGGTTGAACACCCATCAACACTTCCTGGAAAGAGCCTGTGATGCATAACTAACAATTCAATCACATTAGTCACATAGTTTCAAAAATGAAAATACTTGAAACTATCAAACATTCTTACAATATCACAGATGTTTTAATCAAGTACTTCCAGAAGTACTCAGAGAGAACCAATCCTCTCATCAATGCATCATGTGCACACTATCTTATTTCCTGCTAAGACATTCAAACAAATTAGTAATAATATAAATGAACTTATACATTTAGTACTTCATTTTCCGAGCACTAAGCTCTTTATACTTATCTGGAAATTTAGTCTTTCAAGCTGTGGTCCTCCCAACCATCAAGTGAGGCTATTACGTCCTCCACTTGCCCCCTAGCTCCAGAATCTGGACAGTGTCATGGGTCAACAGTGGATTCTTCTACTGTGACATCGGGATGGCCAATCCAGTCACACTCAGAAAATCCTGGAAGAGAAATTCGGGACAGTCCGGTCCAATTCTCCAATTCCAGTCATACTCAGATTTTTTTGGCTTTACAAGGGTTGCTGGAAGCTATTTTCAACTGGTCCTCACCAGCTCAAGAAAATACTGCCCCTTTACCAATTTCACAAAACGCCTACTCCTCCCCGGGGATCCAGCTTATCCTCAGAGGAGTAGGTAACTGTCTTTCCAACTATCCCCAACCACTTCCTATTCTTGGAAACATTTTTACCATCAACTTAGAAATATTTTCTTTCATTAATTAATTTCAACAAGTTTGTCTTTAGCTAGTTAATACTAGTTAGCTTTACTGAAGCTGTCACAACTTCCCCCCTGAAAGTAACATACATGTGTTGTACATTAAAACATGATACTTTAACGTTTACTGTTGCAATCCACTCTGCCATGTTTGCGATGTTTTATTTTCACATATTTTCTGTTTCCATTAAGCTACTCATGCTTACAATAAGAAACAATGTTAATTGCAAATATGTATTTCTAAAGCACATATTATCTTATGCAAACATTTCCAATTCTCATAATGTTCTGTTTCAACAGACTAACATACGAAGTAATTATCATAATCACTTGTTCACAACTTTCAAATAGCTTTATTCAAAATTGATTCATGCATATAACTTTCATTAGTTATTCATTCATAACTAGTCAATAGTTTTAATGCATCCATGACGACTCATGCAAACACTAGTTAGTCAACTAGTCATTTAGTTAAGTTTCATAACTTGACCCATTAAGAGACTTCATTCAATTTAATTTTTTAACACTCTATCATCTTAGAGTAGGACTTCCTTCATCTTTTGCATTCATGCATTAATTTCTTACACCATCACTATACACATTCATATTTTTAAAGTAAGTGCATGGTAACTTAGAAATTTTATTGCATGCAAAAACAACTACTTCTTTTCAAGCTCAAATGAAAAGTAACTATTTTCCTTTCATGCCTTTTTTTTTTATACTTTCTTTCCTAAATAAATAAGGCATAATACACATATTATCCTCATATGCATATTCTTATCCGGAAAAAGTATATTATAATAGCATGTATTGTTTAAGAACTCTCTTAAATGGAAGCTAATCTCATGCAATGCCATGTATATAGCAATTCATTTTTAAAGAATCAACATGCATATGCATAGACTTCTTAAAATAAAATAAAATACTTATCTTTATTTCATTTGAAGAACTTCTCTTCCTACTGCAATACTCATCCTCATCCTTATCAAGAATTCACATTGCTCCTCTACAACAATGTTCTCTTTTAGCAGCATTGATAAGATTTTATAGCATGATTAGATAAAACCTTAATCAATAAATAATTAATCTTTGAATTATCCTTTAACACCTATTCATGTGCATATATGAGATGTGAATGAAATGTCACAACATGCTTTCTTCTAACATCTCTGCATTAGTGTGAGTAACTAATTATCAATTCATGTCAAATAACTCCCACATTATTATGACAATTTTCACACACGCAAACATTCGTACCAGACGAATCACTATATCTGTTTAGGAAATTACTTTTAATGGAAAATGACACAATGTGCATTCGCTTTACTTAAAACTTTTACAAAAGACCCACCACTTCAGATTTTGCCTTTGGAGCATGCAAATATAATTAAGTTAACACATTGACTGTCGTTCCTATGCATACAGTGTATAAAGATTAATTTCCCAACAAAGTACTTAACATAATCGAGTAGGCAAACTCATGATTCCTCTTCGAGGACACATAACATATTAGGCATGCAAAACATGGTTTTCTTTTCCATAAAACTAATGGAATAAAACATAAGAATACATACGCTATTCTCGAAATATTATACCCACATTAGCCATGTATGTATTTCAAGGAAACCAAAACAATACTTTAGTTTTTGTATATGTAATTCATTCTTCTTTTCCAAAGAATTTTTTCTAAAGTATGATAACAAACATGTTATCATTTCCACATATAGACTTATGTCCTTTTCGATGAAATCTAATACAACTACTGCATGCAAAGAACCTTGTTCCTCTATGATTCTACATGCAAGTTGATCATGCTTTGCTTCTAGGAATTTACCATAGATAGCCTCTTTTATGCATAACAAACTATGCAACACTAACAAGGTTAACTTAACCTTTAATAATCCATCTAGCAATGTAATATATTCAAGAGGTTATTCTCTTTAGCCTATATTTATTTCCAAGAAAAGAACTTGGATTCCTTTTCATTTAACACACCAGTATGAAATCCCTTTTAAAAGAAAACAGGCTTCTTATCTTTTCTTAAACAAGGTATATATAAAGGCAAGCAAGTTTACTTATTTATGTTTTACTACTGCTCACACCTTTCAAGATACATACTAATAATCTTTGCAAGAACTCACATGGATTCTTCTCAGCAAAAATAGCTTAGTAGTTTGGTCTTTTACCATGGTATATCTTTCTAAAAGATTATCATATTAGCAATGCTTTATCACTTTCCAAAAGAACTAGCACAATCTTGCATATTAAGTAAAACCACATTTTACTTTATATTTGTCTCTTTTAGTTGCAAGATTCACATGCAAGAATTATTTCAAAATATACTTATTTACTTCCCAGAAAAATCAAATGTATATTAGTTAAATTTTCAAGAGAAACACGCATATGTTTCATTTTTGAAGAAGCCAAAATCCCATCTCCTTTCATGGAAACTTCAACACAACAATAGAAGTTTTACGTAAATGGAAAATACATATCCATTTGAAAGAACTCTAACTCAAAATTTATTTACTTTGTAAGCCGTGTATTTTCCATAAATGCAATAACTATTGTTTCAAGAAAAAAATAATAATAATACTTATCTCTTGAAACTATTTGTTCAACCTGGATTAGAGATGCGATGCCTTCCTTCACATACACGCTTTTCATCTTGGATCTCTCAATTTCTTTCTGCTAAATCCCAAAGGCTCCAGTTTTTGAACCTTTAGCTCTGATACCACTTGTAACATCCACCATTAACTTCACAGGGAAATCTAAGGAGTTAAAAATTTTTATACAAGTTACTCTTCATTACATAGAATGTTTAACAATTCATAGTGTAATTTTATAAATAAGAATAGTAAACTCCTTAACCCTTAACAACCTCCATTACAGTATATTAACTTAATACTATATGATGTAACCATCCATTCATCTCATTACTCATATAGTCATCACATAATTTCCATTATGAACATCATAACAAGAAAGAAATCAACCTCATCATCTGGACACAATAATCAATCACATCATTGGACACCAATATACCCTAGAAACCCCGTAGGGTGAAAACCAGCAAACGTTTAATTTTATTATTAAACGCTCGTGAGGGTGTTCAGCCCATCACTCGATGGCTTATAAGGGAGACCATCCCTTATCCATCGTTTATAAATCTTACAAGAAAATATACAAATATCTAGCTTTAAGCCATTCAATCAATATGATACCATTTACCCTCTGGTCTTCATAACTTCATATCTTCACATCTTGGTGGCATGGATGTACCCACAATGGACCATCGCACATTGAACCTTCCTGCAACTCGCACTCATCTTCATGAACATTAGTCATTTACCTGCCACTAGGACAAGCATAATTTTTCCTTTGTACATGAAAAGCATAATATTCCTTTTTACATGTCGCCATCATTCCCTACTATGATGCCTTCAACATAAAATGATGTCAAGATTCATAAAGTATAAATCAATCACTATAGTATTTTCTCCATCTACTCATGTGTAATTCATGACAAGCAAGTAAAGTACCTTGTCATTCTCTTTTTAATAACACATACCTCATATGTACTGATTATAGGTCATCACAATAACTAATGCTTACGTCACAGAAGCACACATTCCTGCAAGACATTGGCTACATTTCCCATACTTTCTTTAAAATAAACTGATACATCAGCTAAGATATCTATGCATGTGATTTACATACTTTTAATAAAAATAGCTAACCCTTAAGCTATTACCTTTAATGCATGGTATGCAAGTTAACATAACAATTGTTTCTTCCATGCATGCGAGTGCATACTGATTCCAACAGACTCTCCCTAAAGGAGCGCTTACACAACGAAGAACATAACCTCCTTCATGAGTCTTCCCAAAGAAAATCTCAATGCTAGTGAGCATGTGATCCTAAGTAAAAATACGCAACTAAGAATATAACTACATGTCTCATTTCAAGATTATACTAACAATCTTATTCATTGTAGCTTTAATACTACAAGCTATCTTTCTACGTACAAAAAGGTATATTATTTTTCAATAAAAGATAATGCATATGTCGCATGTATATGCAAGATCTTCCTCCATAAGGAATTTAACATCATAATCATGATAATATAAAATAATCACTTAGTTTATTCATCTACGGAATTAGCTCCTTTAACCATGAATTTATTTAAATAACTTAACTTTACCAACACTGTGGTAAACAATCCATAGATTTATCAATTGACTAATATTTGCAAACACCATGGTAATCTACCCATGGTTTTATGAAATAATTAATCTTTGTCAACACCATGGAAAAAATACCCATGGTTTTTATGAAACTATCCATGGATTTATTGAATAACTAATCTTTACCAATGTAATATCATTAGTTGATAAATCTTGTTTTGTATCTCACATATTTTCCTAAATAGTAATATAGTTCAACATTTCTTTATACATGTAAAGAACATGCTTCTATAACATAATGGCTATTCTTTGTGCATGCAAGAGAGATAACTCTTCCTTTACTGTAGGAAACACATAGTCCCTTCTTAGATTTCTATCATCATGAAATACTATTTTCATGTAAAAAGATTAACATAATAGTAATCTTTAAGACAACCCGGATTCTTTTTACAAAAACTTCTTAGAATACTACCACTCTTAAATATTATTTCCATGTAAAAATATACATGATTATTTCTCAAAAAGGGGTTAATATAACTTAGTTACTTTATGTAGTTCCTCATGCACAAAACTTAGGGAACCATAACAAAGTTACTTAATCTTTTATACACCTAAGATGCAATCTTTTCAATAGGTAACCCTTTTCAAAAAGGTACCATAATTAATCCTTAATCCTTATATTGTACATTAACCCATGCAATTAAATCAAAATACCCATTATATAACATAATAATAACTTCTCTTTTACCCACCAGATAAAGATAAAGATATTCTTTTAACACAATGGACTTATCTTTCACTTCATAAGATAAGATATTATTCCCAAAGGAAATTCTATAACTTTGTTAAATGTAACTATTTCTGCTTATAATAAATCATACGAAATATTTCATATTTCATTTTCTCTCCAGAAAATGAGTAAAGTATTCAACAGAAAACTACTATTCATATGATATATTTCATTTTTCTTTTCAGAAGGTAAGTAAAATAATTCAAAAGAAAACTATTATTTTGTTGGAATAATCTTATATGGAGTCCAACTAGATTTACTCTAAAGTACTAGAGTCAACATGCCACCACAACACAAAGTCGTCTAGCATTGAGGCCCTCCATATCTATATCTAATATGAGACCAGGAAAATTAGCCATTAGGATACAACATAAAAAAAAATGTTTATAGCAATCATTACACAGATTTTCAATTTGCTTTCGACAAATGCCTTGATGTGCTATTTTCAGTGTATTTCGCCTTAAAAAATCCTGGGAAGTTTCATTATGAATGGGGAATTAAAAAAATTACGATAATTCATTTCCAACTGCAACATACTAACCACTACTGAAAATCGAAGTGTTATGACATGTTTACATACCCGGCGCCTAAAAGCAAAACGCTGTGGAGGAATGCGGTTGCGGCGTTCTTTGCGAGACCTGACGCGAACAACATGAGAGTGAATGGCACAGGAAACACAGTACTGCATCTTTGAGTAAAGCTTTGGAAGAACGTATCCGTCATAAACAGAAGCCTCCTAAACATCACGCACAGCAGCTTGCTCGACTATGTTACGAACAAGAAACCTTTTCCCCATAGAAAATCGATGAACCCTTCTTAAGCCATCCAGCAAATACTACAACTGTTATCAAGAATTCAGTTCACCTAAAACTGATTCTTGATTTTCTTGTTTTGAACAGTTAAAGTGAAAACATATTTACCATTTTAATTCACGTGGGGGGTCTGTTACAGGCATAAATATTTTTAATATAAATTTTAATTTTTTATTTGTAATTATTAATAAGAACATTTTAAAATATTTCATGAAAATTAAATCTCCAACATCCATTTAATAATTATTGATAATTAAATTACAATTTTATCAATCTTGTATACTTATCAACATAATTACAATATAATAAAATGCTTATTAAATTATAATAACAAATATATTTTTAATAATAAATAAAACTCCAAAAATTATAAAAACAAAATATTATAATAATTTCCAATTAAAAAAACTAAATGGCATAAGAGATATTAAAAAAACAAAAATAACACAAATGAAATAAAGAAGTGAAGTAAAACCAATTTAAGTGTGTAGTTTTAATTATTATTTATAATATGGATTATATCACTTACATATTGATGATAATAATTTTGTAAATTTTTTTTTTTTTTTTAAATTGTTTGTGATCCTCTAGGTTTGACATGTGGCTTGAGTATCCATGACCTAGGGGCATCTAATCTTTCAAAGTCACTAGAGGAACACATCCGGTCTCGGGCACACAAGCCCTAAGGTGACTGAATTTGTTAACATGTCTCATCCCCCTACCATAGAGCACAACCACTCCCCATGAGGTTTGATCCTAGGTTGCCTTGCTAATGAGGTCCATCATCAACCAATTGTGATAGTGAGACTTGACAATATTTTATAATAATTAATTTTTTCTATTGATAAATAAATAATTTTAAAAAATTAATAAGTATTATTTTTTCGAAGGAAAAAATGTAAATTTATTTATAAAAATAATAATAATAATAATTACATTTTGTAAATTCACTTCAAAAGAACATTTAGGATGGATCTACCGAGATCCATACTACAACAAAAAGTATACAAAAAATCATCCTGACACATGGTCTATATCCAAAATAAAAAAACCCCTGTGGAGTGTCAAAGAATACCATCGAGATATATATATATATATATATTCCATAAAAAAACCAATCCATGAAAAAATGTATTTAGACGGTTAGAAAATCTAAATAAATATACATTATCGTATACCAAAATCCATGCAATATGAACATGTGATAATATGTAGCAAAAAGTGCTCACAGAGAAAAATATCTAAAAATGTGCCTTGGCCGGGTCCATAAAATGCCAATGATAAAACTAATAAAGAGTATCATATATTCTTTCTTCAATAAGGCATTTCCATGCATCCAACTATAGTGCTTGTCGGCCTCAAAGTTGTGGTCCATGTATATATGAGAGCAAGAGAAATCAACAAATAAATGTTTTAATCTCAATACATCCTCCAAAATGTGAACACGATGTAAACAACAACATTATTAGATCACATTAACCCAGTGGATAGTCAATAAAGAGTCTAAAGAAACCTGAAGTGAATTCTCACATCCCTTTTCCCATTGAAAATCCAAAAGTGAGCAATATAAAAACAACTCATGTAGATTTTTTGTGCCCCACCCAATACCCATAGACACTTTGAAAAAATGTTGATTAGGTAAAAATAATAGAAAACCACAACCACACATAGAATTATTCCCCTACGCTGCCCTTATCGAAATATCCCTACTTTTGGGCTTGGAGCCTAATTATCTTCCTGATTGTTTAGAGTGTTTTTTTTTAGTTACATTGTATCCATGTTCCTAATGGGCTGGAAACACTGCCCATTTAATCTTCATTAAAGGGGTCTAGGGAGGTGACAACATTTAACATTTCAAAGGAAATGACAACAGAAGGTTTAATGACGACATTGACCAAACTATATGAAAAACACGTAGCCTCAAATAAGGTATTTTTTATAAAACATTTATTTAATATGAATATGTGAGAAGGTGGATCTGTTGCTGATAGTTTAAATGAATTTAAAATGGTTACGATTGAGTTACATTTTGTAGGGATAAATTTTGATGTTGAAGTTAGGGCTCAGTTATTTCTTTGCTCATTTCAAGAAAGTTGGAATGGCTTATTTATGGCTATTAGTAAATATGTCTTTGGATCTATTACTTTAAAGTTTGATGGTGTTGTTCGTTCCATCCTTAGTGAGGAAATGCGTAGTAAAAGCTCTAGTGAGACATCAGGTAATTCTCTGACTTTAGAGAATAGGTGAATAAAAATGAAAAGAGGAAGGAGCCAAGGAAATCACACTAATTCAAGAAAAGGAAAATCCAAATATAAGTCAGGGATAGTGTGCTAGAAATATGGGAAGAAATGACATCTAAAGAAAGACTAAAAATATAAGAAAGGAAAAGAAGGAGATGGAAAACAAGAGAACAATAATGAAGTGAATGTGACAGGTGACGTGTTCCAATATGCTTTGATTCTTTCATTGGAAAATATTATTGATGCCCGAGCGGTTGATTCAGGGGCTTCATTCCATGCGATGCCTCATAGGAAACATTTCCATGACTATACTCAAGGAGATTTTGGACATCTTCGTTTGGGTGATGATAAACCTTGTAAAATCCTTTGAATGGGAAAGGTTTTTATAAAGAAAAAAAATGGTTATTAATGGACGTAAGGCATGTTCCATATCTAAAGAAAAATATGAATTCAAGAGGGAAGTTAGGTGATGAATTTTGTGTAACTACATTCATGAAAAAAACCTGGAAGCTCACTAAAGGATCATTGGTAATAACAAAATGATAAAATGTTGGTACATTTTATTTAGGCAATGGTATTTATTATTCTGTTAATTCTTTGACGTCCTGTTGTACTGTACAACAACCCTCCCCATTTTTAAATTTTAGAATAAATCCCATTTAGAAATAGGTCCCCTTTTTCTCTTTCTTTCTAGATAGAAATAAAAGATTTAGAAAAAATCCCAATCATTTTTCGAAATAAAAGATTCATTGATAAAAGGATACATATCACATTTTTATTTGCAAAGTGTACAACCTTCAAAATAACTTTCCGATCCGATGAAATATAAAACCTTTTAATCATATCAATGAAAACATTATAAAGTCTTTATATTTAACAATGATTGATATGAACAATAACTGCAAATCGGAAAATCGGAGAACTCTTTAAAGTTTGTTTTTTCTTTGTAAAATTCCGATGCGATCACACTCAATTGCAATCGCATTTTGGATAAATTTAAAGTGTTATGTTTCTTTGATATACTTCCGATGTGATGGGATTCATCGCAATCGCATTTTGAAAGAATTTAAAAATTGCATTATTTTCGTTTAAAAATCCGATGCGACGGATCCTATCTCATCGCAATTGCATTATCGGAGAGGATCTTAAATAGTTCACTTCATTCAAAAATCTTCGATGCGATCTTCGCAATTGGAATTTGGCATAAATTTTATTTCATTTTCCTTTTTTAAATGAATTGTGATGCGAATACAACTTAATTATCCATATATTATTATTCATCGTCTTTCAAAGTTTTAAAAGGTAATATACTTACATTTATTTCGAAATATGCCAAATCTCCAATTGTACATTAACATTAACTCGTGAATCAAACGAATAAAAATTATTTTTTTTGTTATTGAATTCATGAGTGTGACTCCCTAGAGGGCATTTAAGTTTTAACCATGGCTATAATAAATACAAATCAGTGAATAAACCTTTTGTATAGCTTTTTTTCATTATTAAGTCTTCACCTTGGCTGAAAGCTTCTCTTTGTCGCAGAGCAATAGAACATTCAATTTTTCTGTTCGCAGAGCAAGATAAACACTCCCTGACACTAAAATTTCGAAGAGATTCAGGAAATCAAAAGCTACCGTTGCTACAAAAGCCCATGTGATTACTATGCTGCCTAAAGAGAAACTAGCAAAACTGAAGCTAGTTACAGACACCTCCTGTCAGGGACTTGGAAAAATGACATGGGAAAATGTTTAAAATCTACTAGAAAAGGAAAACCCTAGAGTTGTTGAAGCTAAAGCCACAGTTCCTGACTAAGCCGAATCAGACTCTGATTCTGAAAGTCCTCTTAGTGCATTAGCAAACTCATTTCTGCACTGAGTTGCAACTCGGGCAAACATTTTCCTGTATTATGATCTTATTACATGGGTGATTGATAATGTGTCTATCAAAGATAGAACTTTTGTTTCTGCATCTGGAGCAATCTTCAGGTCATTCAGACCAGAAGATATCAAAGAGATGTACCACCTTCCTGTCCCACAGAAGATTTATAACAAAGAGTTTATCAAATAATTTGTTGCAAACAACGAAAATCAGTTAGAACCAATTAGAGAATGGAGAAGGGCTCCTGAAAAGCACAGGCATGAGGCATCAGGTATGTACTATGTGGAGTCTCTTTTGCCTCCATATTGTTATGTCGCAGCAATGATTTGTAGATTGTTTGGTAATGATAACAAGGCTAGGTTTTCCATTCAAATGGTTCCATTGATACATGCTGCTATTAATTCTGAGATAATGGATTGGGCTTTCATTCAGTCTGATAAGATAGCCAACAGAATTCTTGAGTACAGGAAAGACAAAAATTTAGGAAATTCCACTCCTTTTTACTTTTGTGCTTATATCCTACATGCCCTCTGTTTCAATTCAGAAATCCCTTTATTAGGATGGAAATGGACTCCTAAAGAACCTGTTCCAATTCATATATATCACAAGTTCTTATGGAAGGGGAAATTTAGAAGTCATGTTTACAGAGTTTGTCATGGTTTTCTTATTCCGATTTACCAAATAATTTTTGGCCGATTCCCTCCTAGACTTTCCGACAAAGCTAGAGTTGATTTGTCATCTATTGGAGATTGGTTCGGGGAGGAAAATTTCACATATGCCAGAATTTTTTGAAGTATTGTAGAGCCACACATCCTTCCTATGTATGTTCCAGACAAAATGTTAGCGCAGGAAATTTCTTATCAGCTGACAGTAGAAGGTATGTCTAGAACTTTAAAGAACAGCAAGAAGCTTATGTGGCCTACTTTTCCTTTTAAATGTGGTGACTATACTCTCAGCAATTTTTTCCATGCTGAAAAATAAGTTGTTGAGTTATCTGATCTTAAACTTTCAACAATTCCTAGAAGGCAATATGATCCTAGGAAGGTGGCATATGATTTTACTACTTCTGTTTCAATTGCTCAGTTCGAACATGAACTAGATGTCTTTGATGATTTATTTGTTTCTGTAGATAAAATGTCCCAAGTTTTTTATTTGGCCAAGTCCAAACTTCAGGCCGAAGAAATGAATAAATTTGTATTATTTAGAAGTCAGAGGTTACTCAAAGTTCCTCTAGATCAATTGATAATTTCTACACAGAGATGTGAATCACAATAGAAGGATACAGGAAGTACATCTGGCAAAGAAGTAACAGTAACTAATCCTATTTTGGAAAAGAAAGATGATAGCAGCAAAGTTGATATTGAAAAAATAGAAACAACTGCTACGATTGATGCACAACAGTCTTTGGCCCAGACAATAAAAGAAAGAACAGGTACTGATGCCAATGTGCATATTGAAAAAGGAGGCACAGACAGTAAAAATACTGAACAGGCACCTAAAAGTGATATAAACAATAGTGCAAATTCTCAACTTGGAGGACAAGAAGCTACTAAACTTATTGTTTCTCCTAATTTGTTGAGTCAATATGAACAATTTCCCCAGCAAATAGGACAACAAAACACTCCCCAAGTTAATGATCCAAAAGATCAGGATGTAGAAATCATCCCTGAAAACCCCACAAGTGAGATCATGCTGAAGATAGAATAAATCCCTCCTTTATATATATTTTACAATCCCAAACATAGGGTTGTGGTGAGAAAAGAGAGGAAAAGGAGGAGAACTGATCAAGATGCACTTTCGACATCACAGGGGGAATTCATGAATATTTTTTATAATAATGCTGAGGTGAATCCATTTGAGGATCTCACCAAATTATCCTAGTATGCAGGAGCCTATAGTGCTGCTACTATAGATAAAGCCTCTAAAGTTACACAGTTGATGAAGCAAAAGGATGTGCAAATAGCCATGTTAGAATAACAAGTTGCAGAAAACCAACAAAATATCATTCAGTTAGAATAGTGATTACAGGATGGAGAGCTCAAATCTAAAAAATTAGAAGAGCAGTTGGCTGTTGAAAAAGAGAAGATTGATCAACAAACTCTAGAAAAGAAACAACAGCTAAATCAAGAAATAACAAAATTACAGGCTCTTCTACAAAATGAGCAGACTTCGAAGATTGAACAAGAGAAGATGTTTCAATCTAAATTAGACAATTTTAAGAGTTATCCTAGTCTGGATGAATTCAAAAATGAAGCCTTGGGGACAAAAAAGTTATTGTCTCAACAATTAAATGAATTTTGTCTAAAGATTGCAGAAGCAGAATCTCTATGTGAGTTAACATCTTCCTTGATAGATGAAGGAGTCACTCTTAAAATTGAATTTGATGAAGCTGATGAAAATATCTCCGAATTTATTTTATGGCAAGACTCGGAATCAGGGAGAAAATCAGATCTTCCCAAGATTATGGGGAGACATAAATAAATTATTTTTGTAGAATGGGAACATCGTTTAATCAAAGTAGAAAGGGCCACATCCAGAGCTAAAGGAATAATGAACATTGTTACACAGCTGGTGAATGATAACTTATATGAAATCAATTTAATTGGAAATTGTAGTCCCGACCAATTACCTAGAGTAAAAGAAACTGATCACAAATGGAAAAAAGAGATAATTAATAAAAATCAGAAAATTGGCCAATTACAAGGAATATCATGGGATACAATGTGGACTTATCTTATCAAGCCACATAGTCAACAAACAACAATAAAATTTCTCTCAAATGCCATCGATTGCATCATTCTCGAATTCTCCGATGCCACATATACAGGGCGGTTGCACTCAAAGTATAGGCATCTTGAAGAAGTGAAGTAAATGCTCAAAATCTGCCATCTTCACACATTAACTGCAAAAAATGATCAATGAGTCAGTTTTCATCAAGATCGCATTTATGTTTTAGATATTTTTTAATTTATATAGATTGTAGGAATAGTTTTAGTTATTTTTGTTAAGTACCTATTTAAATCCCTTTCATGCATTTAGAAAGGGGTCCTGAATTTGTAATATTTTGACTTGGATATTAAATTTCTGTACTCCATTGACTCCTATATTTTTATAAAGGATCACATCTGGTGATTCTCTGTGAAATTTCCTTTAAGAATTGCATTTTTGTATCTTGGAGTTGATTTTACATTGAAGTTGTTGGATTTGGATATCAGATTGCATTGGAAAATATCGATATGGATATGGTATTTCTATCTATTCATTGTTAATTTCTTATGTTATGTGATATTCTCTTATAAATTGCTATCGTTTATGTGTACTCACTTTATAATATTTATTTATACATATCATTTCTGAGTGTGTTAGAAATATTTATCTTTTACAGTATATGCAAGCGATATATTATGATGAATGAAATATGTTATTATAACTCTGTTTAATTTCTTAAACAGAGTTATCTTTATTTGTTACTACATATTTCAATTGAGCTGTAATACATTTTCATGGTTATTGGTTAATTGAAACAATTTAAAGTTGTATTCACATTTGATGCCCTGGTTAGTTTTAGAATTATTTTATCATTATTTAAATTAGATTAGATAGTTTTATTTCATTCATTTAGTCCCATTTTCCCCCCATCCAATCATTCCATTACCAACCCATTTAAATTACTAGGAAACCAGTTCTATAAATCCAGGCGGAGCCACCACACCAAACAAAAAAGGAGTTGTCCTAAGGTCCCGACCGGGTGGTTATCCCCCAATGTTTGAAGCAACGATTTTCGAGGCTTCAACATGTCCATAGGATCAGATACGACATTGTGGCATCATAGGATCAGACACATGAGTGGGAAAGGAATGAAAATTCTTCACTCAAGAAATATGTTTCCAGGTTTGAACCATGTTGATTTGGATTTATGTGAAAATTGTGTTTACAAAAAATAGAAGAGAGTCGAATTTACCATAGTTGGGAAGGAAAAGAAGAGAAAAAAATTAAATCTTGTGCACGCAGATGTATGGGGACTTGCTCTGATATCATCTCTCAGTGACTCTTGCTATTATGTTACTTTTATTGATGATGCAACTAGAAAAAAATGGATTTATTGTATTAGGAAAAAATATGATGTATTTGATACTTTAAAGAAATGGAAAGGTTTGGTTGAGAATGAGACAGGAAAGAATTTGAAGTGTCTCATATCATACATTAATGGAGGTGAATATTGCAGCAAATAATTTGATAACTATTATTCAGAGCATGGAATTCATAGAGAGAAGATAGTTCTAGGAACACCGCTTGAAAATGGTGTGTCATAAAGGATGAATAGGACAATCATGGAGCATGCAAGGTGCATGATATTGCATGGAGGATTGCCCTTACAATTTTGGGCAGATGTCATATATATTTTTGTTTATCTAATAAATAGAGGGCCTTGAAGTTCCTTGGATGGTGGTATTATGGAGGAGCCATGGACAAGTAGAAAGGTAAACTACTCATTTTTAAAGACTCTTATTTGTGAAGCATTTTTCCACATTAATAAATTAAATAGAAAAAATCTTGAGGAAAAATAATAAAAATGTACCTTTATTGGATATGGTTTTAATGATTTTAGTTATCTCTTATATGATTATGAAAATCACAAAATCATTAGGAGCATAGACATCTTATTCAATGAAATGGCCTTGTATAAGGATCAAACACAAGGAAACAAACAAGAAAAGGAAAACAAAGAATACACACTCATTGATGATATCACATAAAAATTAAAGGTGACTGAAAATAATAATTATCAGCATCCACAACAACATCAATAACCAACACAACAATAGGCACCTCAAACACCTGAAAGTGGTGTTAGAATATCTACTAGGATAAGTAGATTCCCTAAATGATACTCCCTTTCATTATATTATGTATTGTTGATTGATTCTGGTGAAACAAAAATATATGAAGAAGAAAGTCATGTAGAAACTCGGAAGTGGGAGGAATTCATGGAAGAAGAGATGGACTTCTTGATACATAACCAAACTTGAGACTTATTCAAGTTTCATGCAGGTAAAACATCATTGTAGAATAAATGGGTTTATAGGTTGAAGGAAGAAGATGGAGGTAAAGAAAGGTATAGGGCTAGACTTATGGGGAAGGGGTTTGCACAAAATAAAGGTATACTTTGTTGAAATTTTTTCTCCTGTTGCTAAAATGACTTCAATCATAACTATTTTAAGTCTAATGGTTGCAAAATATTTGCATCTGATCAATTAGATGTAAATACAACCTTTATCCATGGGGATTTGAAGGAAGAAATATATATGCAACAACCACAATTGTATGAGGTCAAGGGAAGGAGAAAGTAGTGTATAGGTTGAAGAAGAGCTTATATGGCCTAAAACAGGCTCCAAGTAAATGCTATCTAAAATTTGATAGGTTTATGTTTGAACAAGGTTATAATTGATGTCATTATGATCATTGTGTTTATCTTAAGAAACAAAATGGTGGAAGTTATTATATTGCTATTGTATGTAGATGACATGATTTTTGTAGGGTATAACATGAAGGAAATAAATGTTCTCAAAGGAAAATTGGAAAATTCATTTGCAATGAAGGATTGGGGTGATGCAAAACAAATCATTGTTGTGAGAATAACTAGAGATAGAAAAAATTTCAAATTAACATTGACTCAGACTGATTACATAGAAAAGGTGTTGGAAATATTTAATATGCAGAATGCAAAAATAGTTAGTACACATTTGGATAACCATTTCAAAATAAGAAAGAAGATGTTTCCCAAGACTCACGAAGAGACGGATTATATGTGTAAAGTTTCACATGCATCAGCAGTTGGAAGCTTAATGTATGCAAGACCTGATATTGCACATGCAGTGGGATTTGTAAGTAGGTATTTGAAAAATCCAGGAAAAGGGAATTGGGTGGTGGTGAAGTGGATTATCAAGTATTTTAGAGGTACCACAAATCAAGCATTAGGATTTGTTGGTTCAAACATTTCTCTACATGTGTATGTTGATGAAGATATGGAAGGTGATAGAGATAACAGGAAGATCACCATAGGGTATGTGTTTACTGTAGGTTGAACAACTGTCAGTTGGGTTTCAAAGTTGCAAAACATTTTTTCACTTTAATAATAGAAGCAGAGTATGTTGTTGCTATAGAGGCTAGTAAAGAAAAAAAATTGTTTAGAAAGGTTTATGGATGAGTTGGGAAAGAAGTAGGAGATGGGTAGGTTATATAGTGACAACCAAAGTGTCATTCATCTTGCAAAGAACTCCACATTTCATTCCAAGACTAAGCATATAAAAATAAAGTACCATTTCATATAGTGAGAGTTGGAAGATGGACAATTGAAGCTACAAAATATACACACTAGCCAGAATAGTGTAGATATGCTAACAAAAGTTGTAACCGGGGATAAACCAATATCCTACTTAGTTTCAATTAGTCTTCAAGTGTGAGGATGAAGATGAGAAACATCCGGGTCTGAAGTGGAGTCATTTCCCATTAAGTGAAGTAGTGATGGAGTTTCTATAATTGATCTGGATGAGATCTTAATGAAAATGTGCTTGAGAGTTTGTAAATTGCAAGTGTTACATTTCATTTTTTGAGAGATTTTATGTTAATTTTTAAACACATAAATCATGAGAATAAACTATGAAATATACAAAAACAATATACAAATGCACCATAAAATAACCACAACACAACAAATGATGAAGGATTTCAGCCCTCCTAGGCTACGTCGCCTTGGTCTAGCTTCTAATGGCTTGGACCTCTTTCATTATGCTCGAGATGGTGATTACATAGATTTAGAATTCTTTACTGGCTTAAAAACTTGTTCCATCAGCTTCAAAATACCCAAAAATTCCTATCTAGCCTATTAATGATCCAAAATTGGTCAAACAGTGAAGAATCTATGAGTCTCCCTAGTTTTATTGCTAATCGCACCACAAGTTCCCCAAAATCCAGACCGGTCCTAAAATTTCGCCCCTTTTTCGGCTAACCAAGCAACAATTTCCAAAAAATCCGGGTGAAATTGTCAGATCATTTAAATGCACAATGGTGCCTAAAATTTGATTTTTAAACCATGTGTGGTATGGCACAATAATTGTTTTTTTAATATAAAATATGCGAGTGATTATACTAACTATTGGCGGTTAGAGGGCGTAGCGGTCACATGGGTTACGGTTTATGCGGGTGGCTAGGGTGGCAGTTGGGACTCCGTGCCCTTGTTCAGATCTATGGGTTGTATGCATAATGTAATATGGGGGGGGCGGGGCCTTAGACCTGGCCCCTACTCCCAAACCTCCGCCATTAACACTTTAGTAAAGGTTTTCGACCATAGGTTTAATAAGTAACACATGTCTCAACAGTTGGGCGGTGCACTGTTAGATGCTTGGTCTCAGTTTCAAATCCATCCATGGTGAATTCTTGCCTTAAATAAAATTTAGTGGCCCTCATGTTGCCATGTGGCAGCCTCTGGTTGGACCACATGGCAGCATGTGGTTGGTCACCTTCCCAACCAATAAAAACATCCCCACAAGCACCGAATGAAAAATGGACAAGTGGAACACGAGGATTGCTCCACCATGCATAGTTACCCTTTCACTAGTCAACCATGCCCAATCATCTGTACGGACTGTTGACTTGGCAACCTTCACATTTTTTGCCAAAATTTACCTATTTTGGAAAATGAATAGAACGTGTTTCTGGTAGCTACTATGTGTCGGATTTCCATGAAATGAGTTGCGCTAGATTCAGAATGACGAGATATACATGGTCATTCAGGTTCCACACCATTCCAACAAATTCAAATTTTTAGCATAATTTTCATCACTTGATCACTCCTCCCCACTTCAAGCTTTTGGACCCCAAAATATCAGTTTCAGTTGCTCAGTAGATGAGGGTACAATTCCCTCACCTTTACAATATTCATCTGTTTGGATTTACTTGGATTTTTTCCTTTCAGCACCACACGAAGGTATTCCACATTCCCTCATTTTGAAGACCTTGTTATTTTGTCAAGAATGGTGACTTGTTGTATTTCATCAAGGTATTCAGGAGAAAAATCCTCATTGGAAGGAATCTGAACATTTTCTCCTTAATCTTCAGTCAAAGGTGGCTCATACAAACTTAAGTTCTCAACATTAACAACAAAATAAATTTGCATATATGAAGGCAAATCCAACCTGAAGGCATTATCACCAATCTTTTCTAAAATTATGAATGGACCATATCGAATTGGTTTTAGTTTTTTACCTTCTCTTTGAAGCCTTTCTTTGTAATGTGAAGCCAAACATCATCATTGACTTGGAATTTATGATCTACACGATTCTTATCATGCCTTGTTTTGTACTTGAATTGACTCTTTTCAAGTTGTTCTTAAACTGATTGATGCACCAATTGGATTTTTTCAATGAACCTTTTAGCTTTGTCTATGTCACTATGACCATCAATAGCAACATCCTTTCCAAAAATGAAATCCTAAGGAGATCTAGGAAAGTATCCAAAAAATGCCTCAAATGGCGATGTTTAAGTTGAAGAGTGCTTGGCCTAGTTGTAAGCATGTTGAATATAGTGCAAGTTTTCATCCCACAACTTAGGATGCTTATTGCAATAACTGCAAATAATATGTATCAATGTCATGTTCACCACCTCTATTTTACCCTCTGTTTGTGGATGAAATTTTGTAATATTTTTCAATTTGGTTTCCATGAATCCCCACAAGCTTGACCAAAAATTCCCAACAAAGTGAGAATCTCTATCACTAACAATGGATGTGGGAAATCCAAAATGCACCCATACATTCTGAAAGAATAACTAAGCAGTTTGTTCAGTTGTAATTTTATTTTTACATGGAATCAAAATACACATTTTGTTGAACCTATCCACATCTACAAAAAGATAATCATGATTCCTCTTTGACATAGGAATTCCTCCAACACATTCCATAGAAACACTCTCCCATGGACTAGAAGGTACTGGAACTGGAGTGTACAATCCTAAATTTCTATTTCTAGGCTTACTAAGAGAACATAATGAACAACCTCTAATAAAACATGACATGCTTTCAAGCACACGAGGCTAATAACAATACCTCTGTAGATGTGCCACCATCTTACTTGCACTAAAATGACTAGCAATAAGAGAAGTATGTGCCTCTATTATTATTTTTACTCTTTCTCCCTATGAAATACAAAGCTTACCAGGATGGTACAACAGGTTATCATGCATGTGATAATTCAATTCCTCTACTTGGTTCCCTTGACTTAAAGTTGCATATACATCTTCAGAAGCATTATCTAAAGCAAATTGTTCAACATAGCTCTCATGCATAACATAATTATGCTTAAGAATAGTAGCAGCACTAACAATAGGCCTAGAAAACATGTCAACAACTTTATTGTAGATACATTTCTTATACCTTATCACCAAGTGGAATTATTTAAGAAATCCCATCCATCGAAAGTACCTTAATTGTTGCAACTTTGTTTCCAATTTCAAGTATTGAAATGGTTGATGATCATTGTGAATTATTGTTTCCTTACCAATCAAATAATGTTTCCACTTTTTCACAATTTTCACCATTTCATAAACATCGTTGTCATATGTAGGATAATTAATCACTGCACCATTAAAAGTTCTTGAATGAAAATAGATGGGCTTACCATGTTGCATGAGGACCACACCCATGGCATAATCACTAGCATTAGTTTGAATCGCAAATGACTGTCTCAAGTCTGTAAGTGAAAATATTGGGGCTGAACTGATATTTTCTTTCAATGCATCAAATTCCTTTTGTCGTTTACCTCCCCACTAGAAGACCTGCTTCACACTTGTCAATGCATGCAATGGAGCTTCTATAGAAGAGAAGTTAGCAATAAAATTCCTCTAATATTGGGTTTCTCCCAAAAAACTTCTTACCTCCATAATTGTTTTGGGCTTTGGCCAATTCAAAATGATGTCAACCTTGGAGGGATTTGTTTTCAATTCACCTCCTCCAACAATATGACCCAAATACACTAAAGAGGTTTTTCCAAACTCACACTTTGACATCTTTAAAAAAAATTGTTCTTTATTCATGACATCAAGTACCATTTTTACATGCATGACATGTTCTTCACGATATTTACTGAAAATCGAGATGTCATCTAAGTAGACTATCACAAACTCATCTAGAAATGGCCTCAATACATCATTCATCACATGCATAAAGGTAGCCGAAGCATTGCAAAGACAAAAAGCCATAACTACCCATTCAAACAAACCTTGTTTTGTTTTGAATGTTGCCTTCTATATGTCACCTTCAACAATTCTAATTTGATGATAGCCACTCCTTAAGTCCAAATTAGTAAAATACTTTGCATATTTCAATTGATAAAGTAAATCATATATTCTAGGAAGTGGGTAATGGTTCTTTATCTTAATTTTTTTCAATGCACAGAAGTCCACACACATGTGCCACGTTCCATCCTTCTTCGGCACCGAAAAAATAGGTGACCCACATGGCGAAGTACTTGGTCTGATGATCCCTTTGTCCAAAAACTCTTGAATTTTCTTTTTAATTTTTTAATTTTCCATCACTGACATCATGTACATGCCAATGCTAGGAAGAGGAGAATATTTCTGTAATTGTATTTCATGTTGGATTCCTTTCTTAGGAGGCAATCCTTTTAGCTCCTAAAACATATCGTTGTATTGGTTAACAACCTCAACAAAATCAGATTTTAATATTTAATCATAACCTTGGAAAGCTTCATTTTCAACATCATTATTTTGCTTGACCATTAAAAGCACAAAATTATTGCTAGAGTTAATCAGTCTCTTCATTTCTCCGACATTTACAAGTGAAAGATTTAGTTTCTATCGATTTTCTCTAAGAATGTACTCTATGACATCTTTGAAAAAGTGATAATTTTTTCATGGCGAGGGAAAATAGCTTTTGTTTCATACAAATATGGGTTTCCCAAAACAATTCCATAAATACCAAGTGGAACTACATAAAGTTCAACTTCATGAAGAAAGTTTGTTGTAATTACAAATTTAGCATGCATTTCCTCGTAACTTGTAAGTTTCCATTATTTCACATCCAACCTAAAGGATAATGTCATGGATGAGGAATGGTATCTAAGTTTAATTTTTTGACTAAGTCTTCATAAATCAAATTCTCTAGTGAACCACTATGAAAGAGTGTATCATGCTTTGAAATAACCCAAATATGGAAAAGTTCAATTCTAGTTTTATCATCTTGATTATCATTAGGATAACTTGAAGAGATAGTTCTTTCTATGTCCTTACCTTTCATTCCCATTTTTGTGATATTTTTTTCATCTCCTGAATCAAAGCCTAAGTCATGTTTTGTAGTTGCAGTTGTCTTTTTCTTCCCTTTGTTGTTAAACTTATTTTGTTTCATCTCAGGAAGAAGCTTCCAACAATGAGCTTCATCATGACCCTCTTTGGAACAATGTTTGCATGTTTTTTTTTATCCTTCCTTTTTGACAAATCCATTCTTCTTTCCTTTCCCTTTGAACTTACTCTTACCCTTGTCTCCACTTGTGAATGGCTTCTTGCTATCCTCTTGTGAAATGTTTTTCCTTCTTCCTTCAAGATGGGTTTCTTGGACACAATCCTCATCTAAACTTGTACGATTAAACATAAGGATAGCATGCCTTAAATAATTGTGTAAAACCATAATATATTTCAACAAAGTGTCTTGTGAATTCATGTCTACACCTAATATCAAGCACCTTCTTCTAAATTCTTGAGTGTAGCTTTGCACACTTTGACCCTTTAGTTGTCTAAAATTCTTCCAATCCGTAATAACATTTTTCATATAAGCTAATAGATAAAATTTTCTTCTAAGTGCAACAATAAAATCTATCCTCTTGTTTTTTGGCTTCCCACCAAATCAAAGCAGCACTTTCCAACCTCAATGAAGCCAACTCAATCTTTGTTTCATCATATTTGATGTTATGTATCCTGCAATAAACCTTAAGTTGGTGAACCCAATTAGCAAGCCTTTCAGCATTCACTTCACCATTATAAACAGGCAGTTCAAATTTGATATCAAGTTTTAATAAGGGAGTTTTACCATGCACCCTTGGGGTATGTGGAGGTGTTTGAGTAATAGTTGTTGTGGAAGAGGAAGAATATGAAGGTGACGATGGAGGTGAAGATGATGATATAAAATAGGGTGGTTTGTCATCATTTCCTTTTGAAGGCTGTAATATTCCCAATTAGTCCCAAGCTAATGGGAATATTCAATTTTGTTTTATTTTTCTATTTGATGAATAAATGTGTAAAGGAGGATCAATAAAAATCCTAAATAGTAAATAAATCAATGCCACATGTGAACAAGGCTAAATCTGGGCTATTTAAATAAGCACCCTTAGGTGTGAAAGGGGTTGAATCTTTTGAATGAGTCAACCATGACCAAATCAACAGTGCTATCTTGGAGGAGTGGCCATCAATGAGGCACAATGCAGTTTTAGCTGGAGGTGGCTCATGTGAAATGAGCTATTTCATTGAGATGGTTTAGGGTTTTTCAAGCTCTCAACTTATAAAAGGAAGAGGATGGCAGCATGAGAGGGTTGTTGAATGATATTGAATTTCCGAAGCATTGTTTGTTTAGACATAAAAGCTTTCTTTGGCTGTTTAGCCGATATTGCAAATGTTGTTTAGCATCGGTTGTTCCTGATCGAGAATCCCACCTCTTCCCATTGAGTAGCTCATGGGAGAGTATTGCATTTCTTTTCCATTATCTGGCTGAAGGCCAAGCTTCTTATTCCAACTACAACATAGATCTTGTTGAGGTTTTGGTTGTCTTTGAAAGTTGCAGCAAGTGGAGGCTAGATCTACTCAGATCTAGGCCATTCTAGTGCTCCTTTTTAGTGGGGATGTCTTCTATCCCATTGGCAAGAGAGTATTGGATCATTGGAGCTACATTTTTAGATCTTGGCATGTGGCCAAACATGTTCTAAATCCTACGACGTAGTCTAGTTTCCATAACTATGTTATTTATGTGGGTACTATTGCGGGGTCTTCTGGCACACTTTTTGGAGAAATGGTTTTCATGTGTTGGGGATTTTCCCTTCACATTTGAGATCCATTGGATGGGATCATCATATTGTATATTTCAGATTAGATCTATATGTCCATTAATTTCTGAATATTTTTGTAGATCTTCTACATTAGATCTCAGATCTACTCCTTGTACTTCATCTTTTGCTAAAAACCCCAAGGGGAATTTGAAGAAGAGCCTATCTAGTGTATAGATCTGATATAGATCTAAATTTTCATACACAAAACTGCTCTAGATCTAAAGTTTAATCTACAAAAATTGCAGCGAATAAAATAACGCTATCAAGCTCTTTTCAGTCTTAATACATTTTTGCAGCACCTCGTTTTGAGGATTTTCATCTATAAAAGTATTCTATTTACTATTGTACATCTCATGGGTTATCTTGTGAATATATTTTGTTGATGTAAATGTAAATAAATATTCTCCATACTGGCCTCCTGCTCTTACATAGATGATCTATGTTATTTCTCTGCATAACTATTTGTAAATTGTTGTAGTCCCTATTTTGGGATATTACAGTGCTATCGAAGCAATCAGATTGGCACAGCCCATGCTTTCTAGGAAGCCAGTATGTCTTCAAAATAATAAGAGCCTCTTACTGACAGAGAGAAGAGGTATCTAATAGGAAGACAGAAGAAATTTGATTACGCAAATGATGATAAATACAAGGGTAAAGCCCCTGAATCTGGAAGTGATGAAGAAGGAAAGGACATTGCAAAGATCCTTTTGAGAGCCATTCAAGATCTTGCTAAAGATATCAAAGAGATGAGATTGCACAGAATCAAAGAATCTCCTAAGAGATTTCATCTTGGAGAAAGCTCTAGCATGTCTCGCCACTGGAATGATCAACTAGTGCATCAGCCACAAGTTTCCAAACGCTCTACCATGCCTACCTTTTTGGCTATGGGAAATGAAGGGCTTCAAGAGCAAGCATCCCTTGAAGACTATTTTGAAGAATATGAATCTCAAAATCAGAGATTCAAAGATCATTTGAGTTTTCAGGATTTTTGTCACCTCAAGGACAAAAGAAGACCAAGGCATCAACATAGAGAAAGTGGATTCACTCAGAATCATGATCGACACGAATCTATGGGAATATTATTTTTACCCAACTTTGATGGGTCATCCAAGTGTTCTGCCAAAGCATGGGTAGAAAAACTTGACATCTACTTTCAGTTGAACAAGGTCCTTGAGATGGAGGCTATCAAGATTACAGCACTACACTTTGAAGGTGAAGCACATTACTGGTGGTTCCATGGCTTTTCTAAATTGGTTCATGCCAATGTGACTGCTTATTCAGAGTTCACTAGAAGGCTGGTGGAAAGGTTTGGCAGAAGAGATCTAGAGGTGCCACTCTTGAGCCTTGCAAAGTTAAAACAATCAGGTAATAAAAGTCTTACATTTCTGAATTTTAAAGATTATATGTTATGGTTCCTGATTTGTCTGCAGCAAGAATGGTGTACATGTTCATAGATGGTTTAGATGAACCTCTTCATAGGTTGGTAAAATCTACTAAGCCCACTACCTTGCATGATTATATTGAGAGGTCTACAAACCTTCAAGATGCGTTGCCAAAAGCAAAGGCAAGTTTTCAGAATAAGCCCTCTTTTACTTCCAAGGGAAAGGAAGAGAAAGCTACTCCCTCAAAATAGAGCACATTCAAGAAGCCTCTTGATATTGATGTCCAAAAATAATTGAGGAAGAAGAAGCTTTGCTTCACTTGCCAAGAATCATGGGCACTGGGTCATAGATGTGCTGCTAGGAAGGCACATTACATCGAGGTCTTCTCGGATATGGAAGAGGAGGAAGAAGAAGAAGAACATGAGAGGGGTCACAACACTGGAATTGTAGGAGATGAACCACCATCACATGGAGATGAGGATGGGACAATGGCTCCAATCAGAGGGGCTATTTCATCCCTAAGAGTGGTACCCAACTTTCATGAAATTTCCACACATGAAACATAGTTGAATTTGCACAGTGGAAGCAGGTACATGAGGATCCCATCTATTATGCATATGAGGATGGTCCATGAGACATCACTATCTAGTGGAAAACCACCTGGGAGGCCACCTGATTTAGATTTGGTGGGGAATACCTCACAACATGATGCTCCAAGCTTAGATTCAGGAAGGATTGGAGCACTAGAAGACAAAGCTACATAGCTAGGAGACTTGGGTAAGCTCAAGAAGGAGGGATATCTTCTTCCCTTATCATCATCACCCACTCTCATTTTTGGTTCTGCGCTGTGGGAGGAGAAGAATGGAAGGAATGGCCTTCCAACATACACCTTTGGCATGGGAGATGTCAAGGAGAAGAGCAGCAACATGATAGACATTTCTATTGATAAATTACCAGCACTGTCATTGTTGGGGAGTGTAGATCTACATTGGAAATCCCAACTATTGGTCGATTATTCCAAGGATATTCACACTTGTATGATACTTGATGACTAGCTGCATGAAGAGGTCTATTTAGTCCATGAAGGAGTCATCTATCGACATGGTAGGATGTTCTTTTCTAGAGCTTCCAAGCTCAAGGATAAGTTGTTACAAAGGGCCTACAAAGAGTTCTGTTTCAGCCACATGTATTCCATGAAGATCTACAACATCATCATGAGGAGCTTTGATTTGGAAGGCTTCAAAGAAGAACTACATCAACATTTTCAAGAATGCATGAGCTATGTGGAGTTGGGGTAGCAACATGACTCTATGAGGTAGTTATTTCAGCCATCTCTTCCTTCTCTTGAGATAGGGGATAGATCCATGCATCACTACATCTGTATGAGGAGTCTTATTGGTGAAGAATCTGATCATGTAAGGCATGTTTTATTTTCTTATTGTATACATTCTTTCACCATTTTTATGCAGGCTATGGCTCCAAGGAGGAGTAATACATCTTGTACATTTCATGGCCAACAATGGGCCACAAAAATTTATGAATTTGGTCACTCCCTTCATGGACAAAGGGAGATCTTTTATCATGATGGGTGCTTTCCTAAGACCCCAAATATATCTCACACTTTCAGCCATGGTGAGATAACACGTGCAGCAAGTAAGTGGTGGGGAAACCACTTACCATATCTTGATCTAATGCAGGCAGGAGATGCACTGTGCTAATTCCATATGAGGGACTATGACCCACCTCCACATGCTAAAATTTATGTTTGTATGTATGTAGTTTTGCTCCCATACATTGATGATATACTTGTACTTATTATGGGAATGTATGGAGGGAGGATGGGAGGCATGTATGTACCACATGGGATGGAGACTCTCTATGTGTCTTATGCTACATGTTTTAGGGAGAGAATTGGTTCAACCATGTTTGTTTCATTTGAGTTATTGACTCCTTGTGGGATGAACTATTTACATCTCATAAGAAATTTGGAGGAACAATTCATGAAGGGTTGGATTGGTGAACACTTAGCTTATGGAGGAAGCTTAACATATGATGATGGTTTCACCAATAAATTAGGAGAAGAGTTGCAGCACTCACCTTATTAGTTGCTTGAGGACAAGAAACATTTTGGAGGGGAGGACTGTAATATTCCCAATTACTCCCAAGCTAATGGGAATATTCAATTTATTTTTATTTTTTTGTTTGATGAATAAATTTGTAAAGAAGGATCAATAAAACTCCTAAACAGTAAATAAATCAATGCCACATGTGAACAAGGCTAAATCTGGGCTATTTAAATAAGCACCCTTAAGTGTGAAAGGGGTTGAATCTTTTGATTAAGTAAACCATGACCAAATCAACATCGATGTCTCGGAGGAGTGGCCATCAATGAGGCATAGTGCAGTTTTAGTTGGAGGTGGCTCATGTGAAAGGAGTTATTTCATTGAGATGGTTTAGGGTTTTGCAAGCTCTAAACTTATAAAAGGAAGAGGATGGCAGCATGAGAGGGTTGTTGAATGATATCATATTTCTGAAGTATTTTTTGTTTAGACATACAAGCTTTCTTTGGTAGTTTAGCCTAGATTGCAAATGTTGTTTAGCATTAGGTGTTCTTGATCGGGAATCCCACCTCTTCCCATTGAGTGGCTCTTGGGAGAGTATTGCATTTCTTGTCCACTATTTGGTTGAAGTCCAAGCTTCTTCTTCCAACTACAACGAAAATCTTGTTGAGGGTTTGGTTGTCTTTGAAATTTGCAGCAAGTGGAGGCTAGATCTACTCAGATCTAGGCCATTCTAGTGCTCCTTTTTAGTGGAGAAGTCTTCTATCCCATTGGAAAGAGAGTATTGGATCATTGGAGCTACATTTTTATATCTTGGCATGTGTCCAAACATGTTCTAAAGCATACAACGCAGTCTAGTTTCCAGAACTACGTTATTTGTGTGGGTACTGTTGCAGGGTATTTTGGCACACTTTTTGGAGAAATGGTTTTCATGTGTTGGTGATCTGCCCTTCACATTTGAGATCCATTGGAGGGGATCACCATATTGTATATTTCATATCAGATCTGTATGTTCATTAATTTCTGAATATTTTTGCAGACATGTTGCATTAGATCTCAGATCTACTCCTTGTTCTTCATCTTTTGCTGAAAACCCCAAAGGGAATTTGAAAAAGAGCCTATCTAGTGTACAGAATTGATATACATCTAACTTTTCATACACATATCTGCTCTAGATCTGAAGTATAATCTACAGCAGTTGTAGCCAATAAAATAATGATGTCAAGCTCTTTCAGTCTTCATACATGGTTGAAACACCTATTTTTGAGGATTTTCTTCTATAAAAGTCTTCTATTTCATGTTGTACATCTCATGGGCTATCTTGTGCATATATTTTGCTGATGTAAATGTAAATAAAGAACCTCCATATTGGCCTCTTGCTCTTACATAGATGATCTGTGTTATTTCTCTGCATAACTATTTATAAATTGTTGCAGTCCCTATTTTGGGATATTACAAAGGCTTTTCATCATCTCCTCATTTTCCTCCCGAAGAAACCTCTCCTTTTGAAGGCTTGGAACTTTCACCCCACAATATTGAAGTCCTCTCTTCATAGAGAACCTTCACTATTTCAGTCATGTCAAAGAAAGGTTTTCTAAAAGTACTTTATTCATCTGACATATTATCATCTCCTCCTTCATGAGACATGCTTGTTGAAGCTTCAACTAAAATTTGAGGAGGAATTTGTGGTAGATATTGTGGGAAATTTTCTCTCTGTGTCCTTGAACTAACTTGAGGACTTGCAACCATAAGTTTTCCTTCCCCTCTCTTAAGATTCAACCTTTTAAGAATCACATACACCTGCAAACAATTAAATCCTCATAGCAATAAATAAAACCAAAGCTCTGATACCAAAATTGATCTGTATGAGATCTTAATGAAAATGTGCTTGAGATTTTGTAAATTGCAAATGGTAAAATTGATTTTTTGAGATATTTTTTGTTAATTCTTAAACACATAAAGCATGAGAATAAGATATGAAATATAGAAACAACATAAAAATGCACCATAAAACTAACCACAACACAACAAATGATGAAGGAGTTCACCCCTCCTCGGCTATGTCTCCTTGGTCCAGCTTCCAATGGCTTGGCCCTCTTTCATTATGCTCAAAATGGTGATTACATAAATTTACATTACTCACATGGCTTCAAAACTTGTTCCATCAGCTTCAAAATAACCAAAATGCCTTTCTAGCCTCTTTCTAATCCGAAATTGGTCAAAAAATGATGAAGTTATCAGCCTCCCTAGTTTTGTTGCTAATCGCACCACAATTTCCCCAAAATTCGGACCGGTCCTAAAATTTTTCCCTTTTTTCAGCTAACCGAGAAACAATTTCCCAGAAATCAAGGTGAAATTTTCGAATATTTTAAATGCACAATGGCGCCTAAAATCTGATTTTTAAACCATATGTGGTATGGCGCATTAGTTTTTTTCTTAATATAAAAAAAAGTGGGTGGTTATACTAACCTTTGGTGGTTACATTATGTAGCGGTCACATGGGTTACGATTTATGTGGGAGGCTAGGGAGGCGATTAGGAATCCATGCCCTCGGTCATGGCTATGGGTCCTATGTACAATGTAATATGGGGGGGTCGGGGCTTAGCCCTAGCCCCTACCCCCAAACCTCTACCATTAACACTATACTTAAAGTTTTTGACCATAGGTTTAATAAGTAACACATGTGGCTCAGCGGTTGGGTAGTGTGTTATTAGATGCTTGGTCTTGATTTTGAATCCCTACATAGTGAAGTTTGGTCTTAAACCATATTTATGGGCCCCTGTGTTTCCGCATGGCGACCTCCAGTTGGGCAACATGGAAGCATGTGGTTGGCCACCTTCCCAACCAATTAAAACATGCCAATATGCACCCAATGAAAAATGGACAAGTGGCACACCAGGATTGGTCCACCATGTACAGTCACCCTTTGACTAGTCAACCATGCCCATTCAAATGTACAGACTGCTGACTAGGCAACCTGCACATTTTTTTCCAAAATTTACCTATTTGGGAAAATGAACAGAACGTGTTTCTGGGAGCATACGATGTCTATTTTCCACGAAATGAGTTGTATCAGATTTAGAATGATGAGATCTACATGGTCATTTAGGTTCCACACCATTATAACAACTTTCATTTTTAAGCATAATTTTGAGCACCTGATCAATAATCAATCTCCAAGTGGGAGATTTTTGGGTGTGGAGGTTGATTATCTTCTTGATTGTTCAAAGGTTTCTGTTTCAATCATGTCAGATCCTTGTTCTTAATGGGGCAACAATGCCACCCATTTAATTTTTCTGTCCCCTGGCAGGGGGTCGGGGGAAGTGCCCCTGAAGCTAAAAATAGATGAAAATTTACCTTGTAAAATATTTTAATTTCATAGTCAATATGGCTCGTTCATTAGGTGGATGATATGATA
This sequence comes from Pinus albicaulis, assembly GCA_034641835.2. Taxonomy (NCBI): domain Eukaryota; kingdom Viridiplantae; phylum Streptophyta; class Pinopsida; order Pinales; family Pinaceae; genus Pinus; species Pinus albicaulis. The sequence continues at coordinate 478,663,661 of CM076581.1, read as the reverse complement.
GTAGAAGTTATGTTAATTCATAGTTTTTTTTCCCTAGAATGAAACCCTTGTTTTATATGAGGGGACTGTATTTCGGTTGTGTATTATTATTATGAGTGATATATATATATATATATATATATATATATATATATATATATATATATATATATAGAGAGAGAGAGAGAGAGAGAGAGAGAGAGAGAGACTATGTGGGAGAACAGAGGAAATTACAACGGATATGTGGTAGTTTGTATCTCTTCATTTTTTAGGATAATATAAAAGGAAGACTGGATGTTTCTTCGTGGACGTAGCCTAAATTTGGTGAACCATGTATATTTGTGTCTCTCTTGTTTTATGTATTTCTATATTTGTGTTTCCTCAATATTTTATATATTTCTTCCTCCTTTAATTAATTTCTAAAACCTAGGGCCTTGAGGTATCAGGCTCCTCTTGAATAATAGATTGAAATCTGAGGTGGGAGATAAATTGGGAAAAATGAGACAATATTTCCAAATTGTCAACTACCACCCAAACCAAAGAGAAAACCACATTTAAGAAGATACATTTTTTTTGCTAGCCATGTGCCCCAATAAATAAGCAAAGGAAACACCCTAAAGGATTTTATGTTCCTATTTTGAACCTAGCCCCTCCACCTCTGCTCAAAGAAATGACCAATCCATGACCACTCAGGTCCTGAAAAAGAACATTTGATCCATAACTGACAAAATAATGGAGATTCCCAAAAAAAAATTAATTATTCTCCAACTTCCTTACAAAGAATGCACTGACCCGCACCTATCTTATAGATATGTTGCATACTATCCCAAGAAATAATTTTTTTAGCAAGAATATACCACATAAAAATATGGGATTTCGCTGGACACTTTACCTTCCAAACACCCTTCCACCACCAAGCCTCCTCCACCTCTGAAACTACCAAATTTAAATTCATGTAATCCATTTGGAAGTATCAATTCCAATTGGGGAGTGGGACCAGATTGGTTTATCTTTAGAGAGAGTCAACGTGATGTGGGAAGAATACAAAGCTTCCAAAGAATGATTCCAGACATTACGAAAATATATCCCAATCTATAAGGAGTCATTCGATAACCACCCTTGACACCAAATTTTAGTCCTAGCAAGATTGTTAATGTGTGTAATCCTAGAGAACCCTTTACCTTTTACTCAAGGAAATCAAAGTTTGAGGAAAAATATGGGAGAGCGTGCAACCAGGGCAGGGCCCCAAATAAACCTTTGACCCGTTACCAATATTCCAAGAAACACTAAAAGAAATTTATCATAGTTGAGAACAACTCACCAAATAATAGATATATTTATCTTAGGATTATCCGTACACCTAATATAATCTTCAAGAGAAAAGGGATGAATATAATTCTGGTAAGCCACATGAGTCCATAAAATATGCATCATTAAAAGTCTCCATCCACACTTGTAGCTATAACATGTGAGAAAATAAAGATACACGTTAGGCCCCACCCATGCCCAATATTTTTGGCAAGGATATCTTTTCCCAAAGAACCGAAGGGAGAACAAAATGATCCTGGGATCCAAACCATAACAACTTGAAACATATTCTACATTTTCTTCTAGAGTACCATGGGTAATCTAGGAAGACAACATAGAAATTATTAGGATAGCCTCCACAATTTTTTTAACCAACACAAGTCTCCTAGCTCTGGACAAGAACCTAAAACTCCAATTTTTATTTTTATTTTTACCGCTCTTGGAAATAAGCCATGAGAATCCACCTTCTTATAGCAATTATATTTCATATGAAAGCCAAAATATTTAAAACCATTTTCAAACTCATGAATTTTAAAAGGAAAAGCATTTTAGATGTTCAAAGCTTCAATTCCCCAACAATTATGAATCAAAACAAATTAATTCATGTCATTAACCACCATTATTATAGCTTAATCAAATAGATTTATGATCTCAGATAAAGAAGAAACATTTATATAAGAACATATGCAAAAAATCAACATGTCATCAACAAATGGCATATGAGTGATTGTGAATGCATTTGAAATAAAAAAACCCTGAAAATCACCTCAACGATAAGCATTTGTAAGGAGTCGACTAAGACCTTCAGCAACCAGTAAAAATAGTAAAGAAGGTAAGGGACACCCCTGATGAAGACCTCTTTGAGAATGAAAAAAAAGGGAATTTGCACCATTGATCAACACATCAAAAGAGACTGATCACAAGCATCCCATCACCCAATTTATGAAATCAACCTAAAAAACCAAGTGATTTAGTAGAAATCTAAGATACATCCAACTCACTCGGTCATAGGCTTTTGATAAATTTATTTTAATAATAACACCCTTAACTTTGAGATATTTGATGTTATGAAGGCCTTCTTAATCCACCCCAACCACCTCAAGAAATTTTCACCCATCTAGAAACCCAAATTATTCCTTTGAAATTGATGTCAATAAAATAGGTTGTAGCCCCCTAGAAATGACTTTATCGGTGCAATTGAATAAGGATATTGGATAGAAATATTTGAAAGGTTTGGATTATCCACTTTGCAAATAATAACTATGAAATTGGAATTGAAATTCGATATGAATATTCCTCCCTTAGAGAATCATTAACACCCCGTAACAGATCTTGACCAATAACATTGAAAAAAACTTAGAAGAAATAAACCCCCCTAGCCATCATGCCCAGTGATCTTATATTTCTAAAAGTTATATATTACATCATTTTGTTCATCCTCATAAAATTCATCCATAAATTCCCTGTTATCTTCATTGTTTAGGAATCGAGGGAACATTTGGACCACCCTTATGGCTTTAGTAATATAAGCCCTCTCAGGCTCCTTGAATAAATTTTGGAAATGTGAAACACTTAGGGAAGCGAGACTATCGAAATATGATATCGCCCCTCCCAAACCATCTTAAAGAGACCAAATGGTATTACACATATTCTGACCCTTGGCATAGGCCTGGAAGAACTTGGTATTCTCATCCCCGCAAGAAATAAAAATAGCTCTACTATTCAAATTCCACTCAACCTCGTGAGATTTTAAGATGGATTTTTAGTTGGATTTCAAAGTGAACATAGCCTCCCTAGATGCCTCATCCAAAAATTACCAAACCTAGTTTCAAAAATATCCCAAATTTTCTTTTCAATGGCCACCAATTCCTCCTCCTCTCCAACTCTTTTTTGGCTGGCCCACTCCATCACTCATTTCTTTACACATAGAAGATTCTTTTTAAAATTACGGGTTGTGAAAAAGCTAGAATTAGGATCAAAAGGAAGCCAACTCTCCTTGAAAATTTTGGAGAAATTTTCATCTTTAATCCAAGACAAATTTAACTTAAAAGGGATTTCAGACTTGGGCCCTATATTTTTTAGCTACAATAGGATAGGATAATGATTAGATTCCCCACCCGAATAGACCCATTTCCAAATATTGGAGTAAACGTCCATGAGAGCTTAAACCACCATAAATTAATCGATACTTTTTGTAATACATGCCTCCCGAAAATGATGATTTCTCCATGACAATTTGAGCCTAACAATATCAACATAAAACATCTTTTTTCGCAATGATTTTATCGAGTAAGAAATCAGTAAGTTTATCAACCCTACCACGAGGCCTCCAAGGTTTTCCCTCCCCCAAAGGAAAAATAGGATATCCACCAAGAAGTAAATTCTTTTCCTCCACCAAACATGGATCAAATAAATGATTCAATAAATCTACCCCCTCCTCACAAGGACTATATATATTAATGCAGGTGAAAGTGGCCCCAAGCTCCAAAGAGAAGATTTCAATGCCAAGCCCTGAGTTTATGATCCAAGAATTCAACACCTGGATCATGCAGGACACCCACCAAATGCAAAGGCATCCAAACCGACCTCAAGCATCCAAGGTAACAAAACTCCAACCACTAAGAAAAGATTCCAATAATTTTGAGACAATCTCTCCAGAACCCAAGGTTTCTTGGAGAAATGATATCCAAACATTCGACCTAAATCAAAAGTTTTAGGGAAAGTATTTTTGAGGGGCTTTCCAATCCACAACAATTAAAAGAGAAAATTTTCATAAGGAAACAAGACCCCAGGAAGACAAAAATTTAAGTGCCCTGGTAATGGAGAGTTTCCTACCAGCGAAAAAATCTACTTTTAATTTTTCCTTCTCCCTTGCCATATTATATTTCCACCGATGAGATTTAGAGTTGGGAGAAGCGATTAAAATCTGACCAATACTGTGAGACAGACCCTTTTCAAGAGGGAAGAACTTCCTAGAATAGAGGTTATATAAAATTTCCTCGAAACCAAAATTGACAGTGGAGGAAGAGGGGCCCAAGGATATGGTGATATAGGGAGACAATATGGCTAGTAGGGGTGAATGGACATAACAATGGATCTGGTCTATGCCAATAATGGAAATAGGATAAACAATATAAGAAACCAGATCACTAGAAACAAAACCCCTATCCAAATCCATACAAGAAAATGAAAAAACCAGGGATGAGACAGTAGAAAGGGGGGAGAGGAAACGAGGGTTTTTGAAGCCATAGAAGTCAAACCACCACAAGTCTAAGAAGCAACCCATGCTCTAGCTGCAATATCGAGCACAAAAAATTTAGAAAGAAGCTTCACAGGTGAGTAAGTACCACCATTGTCCATAGTGGGAGAAACATTGCCTCCAAAAGAGACAAAAATTGATGGCACCGCATCCGACATCCCTCAATCTGGTGAACCCTCCATTCAAAAACCCATATCCACCGCAATCGCTTCCTTAGCCATTTAGTCGCTACCCAAAGGTGTATTTGTATCAACCTTCATATTTTTCTCTCTACCCACCCCCCCCGTGCACATTGTCACGCTTGAATGGAAGATTGTAGAAATGAACTGTGTGGCCATATTGGTGGCAACGCTTACACCAGAATGGAATACCCTCATAATCTAGCATGTGAATTCATTCCACCCCTTTTCCAATATTAATAGTCTCATATAATCTCTTCCAAATATATAAGTACACCAAAATGTGGGTCAATGACATATCCTTTATTTCATAGAAAGAACAACTAGCATGAATATAAACCCTCGAGACCATTTCTAAGGTCCTTAAAACTTTTCTTGTTCAACATATTGGTTGGGAGGCTAGGAAAACATATCCAAATGGGATCCACATCGAGACGTTCCTTGTTCGCATCAAAGAGAGGGTTCTATAACTTGAAAGCTATAGGAGTAAATTTAATAGCCCAAACTGAGAGAGTGATACATTTCACAATCTTATGAGAACCAAAAACAATTTGTATCCAACATTTTTCCAGCGATAGATTTTAGGAGGGAATTTAACCACTAGAGAAATCTCAGCTCAACGCCACTCCTGCAAAGTAGCAATACCAAATTTTTGGCCCCTAACATGACCAACCAAAGCCCTACCCTCCATAATACCTACTTTGTACATTTATACGTCAACCCCCAAATTCAGATGGTAAGAAGCGGATGATTTCTCACATTTGTGACCTTGATCCTGCTTCAACTTTCATTAAGTGTATGAAGGCTCTTTTATAGGGGAGCACAAGCCCTCCTCTCCTTTAGGAACCTAATTTATGTTTTCACCGACCTCTTGTACCTTGAGAGCACATCCATGACCACTAACCAATTGAAGAAAACAAGAAACCTTCAAATATGCATTTTTCTTTAGTAATGAGGCATGTTGAGGAAAAGGAAACATAAAAAACTAGGGGACAAGACCAAAACCCCCCATCCAAGGAAAAATAAAAAGAGATACCCACTTCATTCGATTGAAAAATATCCAAATCCAACACCAAACCAATAGGGGAGAAAACTCCATAGGAAGGGGGGATCCATGAGGTGTCTCCAAAAGACCCCACAATGCCTTAAGCACCATGGACAACTAACAAAGGGGAGAAAAATGGATATTTTGAGGTAAGACTTACCTAAGCCCCAAAAATACCTGAAATTATCCCCAAAGATAGTTATGCCTTCTGAAAATTGCCTTCCAACACACACCATGCATCACCCAAACTCCCATCTAGCCGAAAACCCAAATCCATGTTCCTTCAAAATTCCAAGTCAAATACGAAAATGCCTCCATCACTAGAGTAAACATCATCTTCCGGCAAGAAAGGCACTGCCCACTTGCCAAATGCAAACCTACCCTAGCCTGACTACCTACAAACAACATAACCAGCATTGCAACTGACAATCAATTAGCCTCCAAAAACGAACCCTAACCGCAAACCAAGAACTGTCATCCCTAGAGAGATGAATATCATGGCTATGGTTAATATTAATGGTTGATATACTATATTTTGAGCCATGATTAAATTAATAAATATTATTATCTCAAAATGTATATAAATATTAAAATTAAAATTTAATATTAATGCATCACATGGATGTCCATTTCATAAATTTAGTAAAAGACATTGCTATATGATTTTTTTTTTTTTGAGTAAAAAGATTGGAGCTATCAATTTGTAAGGTTTATTTTCCACTGGGTTTTATTTTTTTGATTTAAAGTTACATCTTTGGAACAACTTGTTTATCACATTAAATAGCCATTTTAAATTAAAAAAAATTGCAAAGAAAGTTTTTAATTCTGATTCTCTTTTTATAAGTAAAATTCATTTCAAAAAAGAAAAATTGAATTTATATGAAGAAGCTACATTTATTAGATATCATTTTTTGTAATTCAACTGCGTTAAGTAAGTCATGCTCACAAGGGTGAAGAAGTGGGATAGAAACATAAAATGAATCACATAGCGTCAATCATCACTTCTGGGGTTTGCACCCAATAACCATGATTTCCCAGGAGGTCACCCATCCCAGATGGCCTCTGGCTCAAGCACGCTTGACTGTGGAGTTTTCACCACAATGAAGCCCACTTAGCTTGCTACTGCATTTGCAAAACCTTAGCAAGTATTGTCCCTCATGAACCATTCAAGTAGATCTCCCTTCACTCTTTGTATTTAAGTATTGAAGGATTTTCGTAGTGAATTATATTAGATATCATTTTTAGAGACTTAACTACTTTAAGTAAGTCATTTATCTACGACCATTTCCATGAGAGATAGTGGTAATTGACTAAATTTTCATGATTTTTGAATAGTGCACTTAACGTTCATTTAAATTAGTATCCATTTTTTACCACCAAAATAAGAAATATATAAAAAGTTAAATTATAACTTTAAAGCAAATTACATTTAAATTTCACAATTCTATAGTATACTGAATTTTATCTCTTGATTAAATTTTGAGAGAAAATATATTTTTATATATACGAGATGATGTTATTGTTTTCATTCCTTTTATTACATCATTAGCCTATTTCAATAATTTAAATTTTATGAAATTTTGATAATAAATATATTATTATATGATAAAAATATTTATTAATAAATATTAAATTTTAATAATAAATAACAAATTGTGATAGTAATTAAGTCACTAAAAATTATGATAATATGGCATTGCAATAATTTCCAATTAAAAAAATTATTAGTGAACCAAAGTTGTATAGAGTGTGTACCTTTAATTATTAATCGTTATAAAACTGGATTCTATCACTTATATGAAATAATACCAAGATTATTTTAGATAAAAAATAATAATTATATTTTATAATAATTAAAGTTAGTATTTAATTATATATACATTAATAAATATTATTATTCCAAAATGTATATAAATATTAATATTAGAATTTAATAGTAATATATTTGATGATATCTCTTTCATAAAATACATCAACTATTAATGTATAATGTTTATTTTAGAGTGGATTTCATTTTGATAAATTTAAATTTTTAAATTTTTAAAATTGGCCTATCATATTGTATAGTTATTTTTGTCAAAATTTTGCAAAAAAATTCCAATTTTTATCTTTCTTTTATAAGTTAAAGTGCATTTAAAAAATGCAAAAAACACCTTAAACACCTTAATCAAAGTTTATGGGAAAAAGTTACACTTAATAAAACTAGTATCATTTTTTTGATTTCCATCAAAATAAATATCAAATCAGATTCCGGTTTTTTAGGAAATAAATCACATATTTATTATATAAATGAAAGTTTTCACTTTTACAGACTTATTAAATTTTAAAAATAAATGAAATATATATTAATAAAAATGTTTATAATAAAGATAAAATTTAATAATAAATAATAAATTTTAATAATAAATAAAATGCTAAACTCAAAATATTAGTTTAATTGATCAAGTTTCTATCATTAAAACACCTTTACTATAAAACATGGATGTGAAATGATTCTTTAAATAAAAACATAAAATAAAATAAAAGCATGTAAAACAATAAAATATATGACAACAAAATATAACAAATAACAATAATTAAAATGACATAAGTAAACTACTTCAAGATAGATTATATTACTTATATACTAATAATTTCAAAGTTATAAAAAATAATTATACTATCACATAAAGCATAATTCCATTCTAAATTGGTGATGAATTACACTCCATAGTTCCAAATAAATGGACTCTTTTAATATGGGAAGAGTTTTTTTTTAATAATATATATATCTTTTTAAATTTTATAATAAATATATATATTATTTTAGTGATTGTGATTTTTAATTTTTAATATTCAGGAAAAGTTTTTTGAATAATATAAATATCTTTTTAAATTTTATAATTATTATATATATTTTATTGATTGTGATTTTTAATTTTTTAAAATATATATTTAAATATATAAATGTATTTAACTTTTTGAAATACTCGTAAAATTTTGCATTACATCACTCAACTTTATAATTCTCAAAATATATGCCAAATTTCTTTTAAAACAAACAAATAAAGAAAAATAACACTCAGATTAGGGTTAGACTAAATTATGTGAGGAATTTTTTTTTTAACTACTACTTGATAATGGTTCAGAGAACTCTGTGAGTGCTTTGTGCGAGATATGAGACTGTGACTTCACTTCCCCAGAAGAAAATCCTTCAACTCCTTTGTTGGCCTCGTTCCCTTCCTTTCTTTCGGAATCTTATCTGTAGATGTATTTATTTTTGTCTTCTTACACGGCAGACTCGGAGAAGACTTTTAAATTGCCGTGGATAATACGGCAGATTTTTTTTTCCATTCGTATGAAGTTTATCTGAAGACTTGAGGTTCTGACTTTGGTGGTTCATTTATATCACAGTACTTAATGTTGTGGCCCTGGAATTTGGGAACTGTCATGGTCGTCGTGATAAAAACATGTATGGAACCTTCAGCTAGTCCGCACACGTAGTCGTCGGAAATTGAATAGCTATTCATTTCCAACCACTTAGAAATAATCAAGAAAACCCATAAGTTATAACACCCCAGTATCCAATTCTTGCAGCCAGTGTTGAAGGCCAGACAATATTCTATCTCGTCTAGGCAAACCAGAGTTTTTGTCAATATTCTATCTCGTCTAGGTAAACCAGAGATTTTGTCATGGGAAGTGGTCTCTGCAGTATGGTGAAGAAACTGCCATGTAGATCATGTGGAAACAGATCCATAAAAGTGATGACCGCACTAGACGGGAAAATCGTGAGATTCAAGCGCCCTGTTTATGTTAAAGAGATTCTTGAAGAGTATCCCCACCATGGGATTTTCGACGCAGGAAGTGTGGAACGCTTGGGAACTAATGTTCTCACTTGTCCTCTGGATCACAACTCAGAGCTTCAACCACGGCTGCAGCCCTATTATCTTATTCCTCTTTTGTCTGCAGGTTCTGGACTTGAAGAATCGAAACAGATTCATTCCCACCCACAGCTTATTTCGGCTTCTTCCATTGATGGAGGTCGTCTCCTGCGAGTGAAGCTACGTATGAGGAAGAAAGATTTGGCTTCATTTGTTAAGTCAGCCAATATCAAGTTTGGAGAGAATTTTGTTACAGAAGAACCACTGAATTTAGATATGGCCCAGCATGGCTATGAGTCTGGGTCAGGGTTTGCTCCTGGATGGAAACCCACTCTCAATGCCATCTCAGAGCTCAACAGTCATTAGGCAAGAGCCTGTCATACATAGATCATAGATCAGAAGGATATATTCATAATGGAATGTTTATCACCCAAATTGTGTAAGGTTAGATCAAGCTTATATATTATTTGGAATATCACCAAAATTATGCCAAGCTAGATAGAACTTATACACCAGTTGGAAAGTTTAATTTTAAGCTTACAAAAATTTATATTTTGCAGAACACAGAGTTTCTCTTCTTTTCTGTTGTATGCTCTGTTATATTAGCAGAGATAGATTGAGGTCGTTAGATATGATTGTGGTGGGATTTTTCTGGTTTTTCCAGATTTACTTATCGTTTTAATTGAATTCCATCTTTTACCATGACTTACTTTTTGAACATTAAATTGAATTCGTATCTGTAACCTGACCAACTTTTTCAACTTTCAATAACCTGACCGAATTGCAGGAACGTATACCATTAATGCTGATAAACTGTATATATGTCTGGACCATTATTAAATACGTTTTGTTTATGTATACCCTTATTACTAATGAACTGCAGATAGGTTTGGACTATTTTTAGCTTCTGCTTTATTTATGTAAAACCGAGAGGAATAATCAAAAATCCCTCGAACTGCATGCAGATTGGAATCCCTTTTTTTAACTTCGGCTTTGTTGATGTAAACCTAAGAGGAACTTATGTTAAACAGAGAGGGATAAAAGTTGTCAGTTTACTTGCAAGCTTTCATGAATTTATCTATGTATTCATGCATAGATTGTAGATAGGTTTCTGATCTATTCATGTTAACTTCTGTTTTATTAGGTTTCTGATCTATTAATGTTAACTTATGTTTTATTCATGTAAAATAGAGGGATTAACTTTTCTTTTCTTTTTTACTGTATATATGTTTTAATATATACATGAATTGAATTCCTGTGGTGAAGATAGTAACAACTCATACGTATATACATGAATTGAATTCCTGTGGTGAAGATAGTAACAACTCATACGACCATGCAAGTTACATTTAAATAATATTATATTTTTTTATTTATCTATTAAAAAATATGTGTACTTTAGGTATGTTATTTTATTTTTATGTTTGTTAATTAAATTAATAATTATTATTTTTAACTGTATTATTAACAATGATAAATGTATCCCGGATGCGGGTGTACAAGTGGAGTTCTAATGAGATGGGACAGAGGTGTGGTGAGGCATGCCGACACCTGCCAGTCCTGTACATGAAGTTAAATCGCCCTCTGCGCGATGGCCTGCAGCATTTACACACCGCTCATACCAAAGCCATGGGCTCAGAAAACTTCAGATTTCACTCGACGTCCACAGAGTTGGCTCCTGCCCTCGCATGCTTCGGCTCGATTCGCATCAAGGATGCAGTTATGAGGGAAGATCTTCCTTGCGTGAGAAGGATGGTTATTGCGCGGGTTGGCGTTGAGTATTCGGGGGATTGGTATCATATGTGTCGGGTTATATATCACCTCGTCTTGGCTTTCACTCTAATATGCATTGGCGTCATCTGTCGTTTTCTTCAGCGCTGGGAAAGGGTCTTTCGATTGGACTTGCGCTCTGTGCAGCGTGATGCTCTGCCTCCTCTGATCCCCTGCTGCTTCTTTCAGATCTCAGGTCTCCTTTTGAAGTCTTTTTCCTCTGTCTTTGCTATTCTCTGGTCTCAGTTGCTCCCCACAATGCCTCGGCTGCGCCACCGAATGCGGAGCTGAAGAGGTCGCTCCATGGGTCGCCCCTCAAGTGAACACTCTAGCCCCTCCTCGGTCACGCCTTCTCTCTTCAATGGCTTGGGAACTGGCCATTACCCCCGGACTCGCACTGGGCGGGGGCGCCTCCCAGACTTTCGCCAGAGCTGGAGTTCCCATGCGCCTCGTCCTCCGGCCTCCTCTGCTCCCACTACGGGCTTTGCGCGTTTTATCTTCAATAGCTCCCTCACCCACCCTAGGATCACTGCTATTTGCTCGGTGGTATTTCTTTAGGAAAGCCTACATGGCGAGTCCAGTATGCTGCCTGCAGGTCCTGAAGCGGAAGCTGCCCTGAACTCGAATATCCATTTGGGAAGCAGCAGAGATCCGTTGCAGTCTCCGGTGGTCTCTGCGAGCTTTGTTCCTGATGAGGTCATGGTCCCAGCTGATCCTGGTTTCTAAAGAAGCACTCGTCCGAGATATGCTCGCCTCATGCTGGTGCCGGATCATGGAGGAGCCTCTTGATGATTAGCTGGTTTGCTGCAAGGTTGTTTTCTGTTCCTGCTGCCCAAACTATTGGGTTTATTTCAGTGCTGATGGTTATGGAGTTTTTGGCATCTTTTTGCTCATTTTTGGCTCAAAGAAAACTCTGACAAATCTCATTATGCTCCCCTGCGCGGGTCATGGCAATCTTTTCAGACTAGTCTCCCTGATAATGGGCAGTCTCCTTCTCTGTTTTTTCTTGAAAATTCTGCCTCCAAGGTAGCAGTTTTTTACTACGGTCACGTTGTAATATTATCCCTTTGTTAATAGATCAATTTTACTTAGAAAAAAAAAACAATGATAAATGTAAGAAACTAAAAAATATCATTATAATTTAATTTTAATATAAGAAAATGCATTTTAATAATATATTTAATTTAATTTTTTTTAAAGGAAAATGGTTATCATAAGATAATTAGAATGTTGAATAGAGATAAATAATAAATAATAAATAGCATAGGGTTATTATGTAGGATAAGTTTTAAAGGGAGAATTTACAAAAATAGTATAAGAAACTTGATTTCTATTTTAAAAAAATAGATTTATTAAATTTTTAATATGATGGACAATATATAAATCATTTTTATAAATACATTTGTTTATTAAGAAATGTAAAGTTTGAAGTTAAATAATTTGAAAAGGAAAAATTAAAAATATAAAAAAATGGTAAACACAAATTTTAAAATAGAAGGGTTTGTTATTACTCTTACATTTACAATATTTTCAATTTAATATTCAATCACATTTCTCTTAAATCTTCATTCCCCTATTTTTAAAATAAGGGACAAAAATATTTTCTCTAATTATAAAACTACTATGATTGATTCTCTTTAGCCAAGTTATGGTGGAATTATAATGGAAAAGAAGATCAATGTATGCATAGAAAACCATAAAAAAGAAGAAGTAAAAGGCCAATCAAATTTAGGAATTATTATTTAGCAATGTACCATTTTCGTATGACTGGGATCAATTCCCTTAGTTGATTTATTCACTTTAAAATATCTTTTGACATAGTGTCCAACACTAACTTACATATTAGAAAAGTTGTATATGTTGTGATAAGGCTATATAAGAACGTTATGGCCAAATTTAGGAACTTTAATGGTTGGTCATAAGAATTCAATAATTGTAATATAGGAGTTAAGCAAGATTTTCCCATCTCCCACACCTATATACATAACAAAAATAAGGTTTCTTGTAGGAGGCATATTGTGTTGTTATGTCTCTGGCTAGAATAATTATCATCCTTCTTTATCCTGATAATATTGTTCTTATGGCAAGAAGTCCCTATGATCTCCACAAGCCACTAAATATTCTCAAGTGTTTTTGTCTCTTCTATGGATATGATTACTAACAATCACAAAATAAATGTTATGATAGTCAAATCTAAAACAATCAATTGTGCTCATTTTATATATGACAATATCAACTTGGACGAAGTCACTTCATTCAAATATTTTGAAATCAATCTTCATCACAAGCTCAACTAAAATTGCAGCAATGATAAAAGGATAAATAGAGAGTGGAAATCTTATTATGGTCTTGAAAACACAAATCAATGGACCTTTTGGTTTGGAGTAAGAACAAACTCATCTTTGAAGCTCATGTTACTCTTCTTATCTTGTATGGTTGTAGAAGTTGGGGTTGCAGCATCTCAAAAGAATTATGGAGAAAGATAACTAAAATCCAAAAGTGTTTCAAGTAACTTTAATCCTAAAATTAAAAGGAATACACCCTATCTTATCCTCCTCATAAATCCTAGTATTTCCCCATAAAAGACATGGCTATGAATAGACACTAAATGTACAAAAACAAAATAAACAGGGGAAACAAGTGGATTCCTAAGATAGCCTCAAAATCGCTCGCAACTCAAGTAACGTTTGCATAAAAATTCCAAACCTTGGCTAAATCATTAATGTATGGAGGAAGATGTCACTTTATAGAATAAGTACAATATTATAGATATTATCACATTTAAATTTAAAAATAAATTAAGGAGCCAAAAAGAATTAGAGAATTGAGAAAACTAAGATATTACAAGAAAATGATCACTGCTACTTTGGAAAATTAAAAGCATCTATTGGTTTTAAACCTAAAAAAATAAAATCAACATTATTAAAGAACAAAATCTCACCAAATCTATAATGAAATAAAGTTTTGTGCAATTCTTAAGGACATTGGTTGGAAAGAATTTGTCATCTTTATGACAAGAAAATGGTTGATAATGAAAAGGTTTAGCTTAAAATTCTAACATTCAACCATATTAAAGATCAACTTCAAATTAGTTATTATCATACAAATCTTTCTAACCACTACATGAAAATTTATGAATCCTTGTTTAGAATGTTAAAAAAAAAATTATAAAAAAATGAAATAATTTATTTCACTTCTAAAAAATACTAAAATCCAATATATTAAACATTATGAAGATTTAGTCCCACCAAAATAACAAAAAAAAAATCTATCTTTAAATATTTTACCATTCAATAGACATCTTGAATCAAAAAATTCCAACTAATCTTCCTTATTCCAATTCTAAAATTCAATAAACATCTTGCATAAAAAAATCCCAACTAATTTTCCTTCATCCAATGCGAAATTCCCAAAAAGAATAATGGTAAGAGAATCCAAAGATAATTATATATAAATATATTTTAAGATATTTTTGTCTTATTTTAAATTAAAATATAATTAATGTTCATACAGTTTTTAATATATATTTTCCCGATTTAAATTGTAAACTACATCAAAATTTTGAAATTTTGAAAAAATAAGCTTTCAATTTTGTAAAAGTAATCCTACTTACTATACATATATAATTATAATGTTCTTATCTTAGTAATCTCTGTATAATAGTGTAAATTATGTGGTAGATTCCATTCATGGGCTTTAATGGTTCCATTAAATTTGCCCGTCATTATCTGTCTTAATAATTTCACCATCATTAAAGTGATTCAACTTAACCACTTGGCCGCAAATTATGTTGTTTAGTCATACCTTTCCTTTTCTTATTTAATAACTTGAATAAAAATATCCAATCGCCTTAGATGGCCATCTCCATACTTACGTAATCATTTTATCTAAACCGTTCCTGTCAATCGCTCGAGTACTTTCAATGAAGTCATTGTCTTCTTTTTTCTTCTTTTTTTAACACCCGGCGATCTCTTCGACCTAGGCTATCTTCGACCTAGGCGATCTCTTCAAGGGAGTACGAGATCTGACACGTTACCGATTCCGTGAGTCATAAAATAAATAAATAAATAAAATTTATTATTTATTCTATTATTATTACTATTAATTAATAAATATTTTAGGTGGTGTGTCTCAATTTGAAAACCCATACATATAAACATATTTTTTTATTAAAATTTATAATTTTTTTGCCAAATATTATTAATTTAATTATATTTATAGAAAAATGATGATGATAATGATGGTGATTAATGTCCATTAAGACCAATATAGCCTAAGAAAGAAAGAGATTAATTGTGATTCTTTAACATTTTATTTTTATGATCAAATATATATATGTCAAGTTTAACCATTATGTAACAACATACTTTTTGTTAGCATTTAAGTACTAATCATTCATTAATCACATAAAAAGATTTATTTCTATAATTAATAATAATACAATGATTTATTTGGTTGGATTATGACTAATGTTCCTACATGGGTTGGTCCCCATATACATCGGTGGCTTTCCACTCATAATTAGGCACAGGACTATAATATTTGGCTCATATATTAAGCATATGGTGGGGACCAGCATGCACTTAATGTAGCGAGTTATCCAAGTTCTCAAAACTTCTACGCGCCAGATGGATGAAAAATTGTCGTTAATCATCCAACCCTGGATCTGACGGCTCCAAATTTTCTTTGAAGTTATGGCTAACCACTTGGTTTTGTCCGTGTTACTGCAGGTCATTTGGTCAATCACACATGGTGAGTTCTTTCTCTCCTACACCTTGGCTAGGATTTGGTTACTCCGTTGTCTTTATTTCTTGTCACAACTCAGTCCTGCTCTGAGACTGCCCTTCCATGGTTGTACATTCAAGCGCAGACACCATATTTCCCAAAGGTAATTATTTCTTTTTTTATTAATTATAAGAGTTTTTCTGTCTCAATTTTAGTTGAACAATGGTCACTCATTTCTTCACTTGTTGGGTGAAAGATTCTGAACCTACTCTCAAGTACCCAGAACTACCTGTGGGTGTCTCTTGTGGACAACGTAGGCTTAATCTTCCATTGCTGGGTAAGGTATCAAAATCACTTTCTGTTAAGTTAAATTCCTCTTATATTGTTTGGGTTAATATGTTACCAGTGTTCAAACAATATTTGAGTATTGGTTGATCCATGGCGGGATTCTCCCTCATTCTGACTTTCTGGTGAAGGGTTGGGTCATCAGGTAACCTCTGGGGTTTATGGTAGTAGAACAGGGGTAACCCCCAATTGCTTCATAATGTATCTTCGACTACAGTCAAGGTAGACTGTTACTCATGTGTCGTGTCGAGGGTTTAATTCCTACTATGAAATTTTTTTGCATATCCCTATTTCTCCTTCCGGCAGATTAGTTTTGCTGATGAATGTCATAAGGGTTTACTATGCTAACTAGAACAATGACCTGACTAGTATTTCTGGGCATTTGTAATGTATTGTTAGAGTATTCTGGTACTTACTTTTCCCTCCTCGACATCCTGAATGAAAGGGTTTTCTTGATTTTTCATAGCAAACCTCCTTTGTCGAATTATAAGAATGTGATTTAGGTAAACGATTGCTTAAGTTACATGTGTATTTTATTTCATAGTTTAAAACAATCTATAAGCAATATTTTTTCTTCCTCTTAAGCATTTCTCTCCTTTTCGTTGTGGGAAGGATTCAACTTAACTTAATTTTTCTCTCATATATATATATATATATATATATATATATATAAACACAGTGATGCTTTGGGTTCTGAATATGGTTTGTATTTCATTTGCAATTCGGGTTCTTGTTTAAAATTATCTTTACGGAGTCATTACTCTTTTAAATAAAGAATATTTTCTTCTCAAGAAAAATAAATAGTTACAGATGTATTCTAGTGTTTATTTATGCACATCTGTAGTTGAATTTACTGGTTCTATATGGTTTATATTAAATAATTGTGTCGAATAAGGAAGTACTAGTAGGGACGAGTTCTAACCTCTGGGACTCTATCTCGATGCTCCAGGTACATAGGCCCTTTTTGTGTAGAAGCAAGTCTTCTTTTCTGGTTAACTTGTATTTTTTGCAATCTGTTATTAAGTTAGTTCTGCTCGTAACCCTCGCAGAGGGCTTCATGGTACATTATCCCCTAGATTTATTTGTCATTCAATACTCTAATTACCAGTCATATCACCGAATTGTGGACAAATTTATTGACCTTATTATTGTTTCCCTATAATTATTTATGTGTATGTTCCAGAAAATATAATGTTATATGATATCTTGCTTCCATCAGTCTATATTATATACATGACTTTAGTATTTAAGAAAAAACACATTTTCTTTTTCTTGTTACATACATCAACGTTTTTCTTTCTAGGAAATGATATTTTTCTAATAGTCTTTGGTTCTTATAAAATCACCCAAGTTTTGAGCATATTCACAACACATACACATAGAAGATTCTCAGTTTAAATCTAGATTGAATGTTTTAAAAACAAATTTTTCTTTTGACTACTTAACCTAAATTAAACACATAAAATACTTATCTTCCTTGAAGGCATAGCTAAGGTACTTGTTTAAAGAATTACTTGTTGACCACCCAACCAATGAGCCTGGAAGTCATGTCCATGACTCCCCCCGAGCCTCTTGGCTTCCAAATTAGTTTATGAATCAGTTAAGTAAGGACCTCAAGACATTGTCTAGTCCGAAAAAATTGTATTTCAGGTTTCCACTGATCACTACCAGATCTAGATAGACCTCCAGCAATGTTTTCTCTCTTTCTTCTCTGCGACAACATCTTGCCCAAAATTCCTCTCTTTCCTTCTTAATCCCTCTCAGGAGTAAATAACTGTCTTTCCATAACTACTTTGAAATCCAATATTTTCTTTCTTCAAGTCATTCCCATCACACTTAACTAATACAACTTAACAAAAAAATTATAAAATAATCACACAGTATTTTATATTCTTTCT
Source organism: Pinus albicaulis (assembly GCA_034641835.2). Taxonomy (NCBI): domain Eukaryota; kingdom Viridiplantae; phylum Streptophyta; class Pinopsida; order Pinales; family Pinaceae; genus Pinus; species Pinus albicaulis. The sequence continues at coordinate 478,645,293 of CM076581.1, read as the reverse complement.
TGACATGTTTATAAGTATTTAAGTACTAATTTTCCTTTATGCAATAACATAAAAGTAAATTTAAAAAAATTACTTTAGTGAAAGTAAATGTCAATTGTTCCGTGCTCAAGGGTGTTACATATTTCCCTCCTTGAGAGAAACATTGTCCCTTTTGTTTGATCATGTCTTTGTAAACAGATGAGGATATGATTCTCTTATCGAGCCTTCATCCTCCCAGGTAGCCTCTTTTGGGCTGAAGTTCTTCCATTTCACTTTAACCTAGATGAAGGCTCATTTTTGTAACATTATTTCTCTTCGATCGAGAATATGGAGGGGCTCTACTAGAATTTCTCCTTTTGATTCCACCTGTTCACCACAAAATACAATCTCATAAAAATAAATTTAAAATAAACTTAGCTTTTGAGGAAATGTTTTAGCTCAAATTATTACTTGCACTTCCTTCCAGTTAATAATTTGTCTAGGACCATATATGAATTTTTTTAATAGGGACACATGGAACACATTATGTACTCAGATATGGCTGGGTAATGCTAGTTTTTAGGTCACTAGTCCAACCGTTTCCAGTATTTGGAAAGGTTCACAATACTTGGGGGCTAACTTTGCACAAATTTTCCCTTGCATTGCATTTTTCCGAGTTCGTACTCGAATATATATATGATCCCCCACATGAAATTCCCTATAAGTTATTTTCTTATTTGCATATGCCTTTTTTCTATCTTGTGTACCCTTCATATTTTTCTGAATTTTCCTTATAGTGATTTCCATTTCCGCTAACATATCAGGACCCAACATTAATCTATCTTCGGGGTTATTTCAATTAGTGGGTGTCTTGCATCTTCTCCCATTGAGGACCTCAAAAGGATTTAATTTTAATTATTCATGATAGTTGTTATTATAGGAAAATTACACTAAGTGAAGATATACTTCCCAATTGTTGGGTTGTTGCATAAAATACATCCATAACATGTCCTCCAAAACTTTGTTTACTCACTCAGTTTGTTCATCTGTTTGTGGGTGGTAAAATATGTTGTAATGTACCTGAGTACCTAACCCCGTAAAAATATTTTTCCAAAAAGTGGATGTAAAATTTACATCTCGGTCAATGTCCATAACTATGGGTATCATGTGCAATCTAAAAATCTCTCGCAAGAAAATATCTGCAATTTTATTCATTTTATAAGTAGACTGGACAGGAATGAAGTGAGCTACTTTAATTAATTTATCAACTGCTACCATTATATAATCTTTCTTCTTCCTATTTTTAGGTAATCATGTGACAGAATCTAAGGTGATTACGTCCCATTTCCACTCAGGAATGGGTAGCAAATGGAGTAACCCAACGAGATGCTGGGGTTCCACCTTGAATTGCTAACATTCTAAACACTTAGCTAAATATTATTTAATATCCCTTCTCATCCCAGGCCAAAAATATTTCTTCTTAAGGGAAATTTTTTTTTTTCTGATATCTTGGGTGGATAACATAAGGTCTCTTATGGAATTCATCTAAAATTAAGAGTCTAACAGCTTGTTGATTAGGAACATAAATTATGCATTTATATTTCAATAAATAATCTTCACTTATCTTATAATCGGCTTGTTGCTCTGAATTGTTTGATTAGATGGCTTGCTTCCACATGAATTTGTATTTCGGATCTTTAATTACAACTTCCCTAATCGGGTATGGGAAATTAAACTCTACTTCACTGTATGAGATTTCATACACATGGTGGAGTTTCCTACTTAGATCATCTACCACCCAGTTTTCCTTCCCTTTAGAATGATTAATATTGAAATCAAATTCCCCCCAAAAAAAAATTCCTCCTCGAGTCACGTGCATTGAAACTAGGTTTCTTAAAGAAGTTGGTTAAGCTGTTATGGCCCGTCATTAATATAAATCTCTTACCCATTAGGTAATGTCTCCATACTTTTAAGGTTTTAACCATTGTTATTAACTCCATATCATAGGTAGAATACATTTTCTCATGTTCTTTCAATTTCCTAGACTCATAGGCAATTACCTTTCCCTCTTGCATTAATACTTTGCCTACTCCTTCCTGGCAAGCATCAGTACAGACCACAAACTCCTTTTCGGGATCATCAATTTTTAAGAATGGGGTAGTGGTTAATAAATTCTTTGACATTTCAAAACTATATTGACATTCAGTAGCCCATTTGAAGGTTTTTCCCTTTTTCTGTAAAGTAGTTATGGGATAAGTTATCTTGGAAAAGCCTTCAATGAATCATCGATAATATCCTGCTAAGCCCATGAAAGATTGAATATAAGCAACATTAGCAGGAACATGCCATTCCATTATGGTTTTAATTTTTTCACATTCTATAGATATTCCTTCTGTAGAAATCACATGGCCTAAATACTGTATCTGATCCTTGTAAAAATCAAATTTACTGATTTTAGCATACAACTTATGATTTCTCAATGTTTGCAACACAATTCGTAAATGTTCTTTATCTTCTTCTAAACTTTTAGAATATATAAGAATATCATCAATGAATATTAGGAAAAATTTCTCTAAGTAGGGGAAAAGTATACCATTCATAAGACTCATGAAGTTGGTTGGTGCGTTAGTAAGACCAAAGGGAAAAACCACAAATTGATAATGGCCGTATAGGGTTCTAAAGTCATTTTTGGGAACATCTTCTTCTTTCACTCTTATTTTATGGTACCCAAATCGCAAATCTATCTTAGAAAACATTGTAGCACCTTTAACTTGATTGATAAAGTCATCAATCCTTGGTAGGGGGTATTTGTTTTTAATGGTTAATTTATTAAGTTATCGGTAGTCGATAAAATCCTTAAGGCGCCATCTTTTTTCTGACAAACAAGACTGGGGCTCCCCAAGGAGACACACTTTGGTGAATGTAACCCTTATCCATCAATTCTTTCAAATGCATTTTAAGTTCATTTAGCTTATGTATGATCATGCGATAAGGGGTCCCCGATACTGGTGCGGCCCCTGGAATTAATTATATTGTGAAATCAATATCCCACTTGGGAGGAAATATTGGTATTTCCTTTGGAAATACATCGAAAAATTAGTGGATTATAGGCAGGTTTCCTAGGGACACCGCTATCTCTTTAGAGTTAGTGAATACCACCTGAACTTCATATATCAAACATCCTTTACGAACACAATTTCCCAACTATTAGGCAGCAATTGGTCGTAGCACAAGGGGTCTTCGAATCCTTGTAGCTCCTATCTGACACCCCCTCGGTTAAGGTAGCTGATGGTTATTTCCTTACAATTTACTACAGACCAACGATCCTCCAAGAAATCCATTCCAGTTAGAACATCATAAGACCCCAGGGGTAACAAATTTAAATCCACATCAATTGACTGCCTTGATATATCAATGGATTAGTTTTATACTTTGGTGGTTACTCTCTTTTTTTTCCCCAGTAGCTAGTTGCACTAACCAGGGATTTTTAAATTTTTTGGTTTTAAGTTGACATTTTTCAACAATTTTTGGGCTAATATAGCTTAAAATAGCTCCCGGGTCTATTAGAATTGACACAAAATTATTATACTTTTTACCTTCCAACTCGATCATGGTGGTAGGATATTCCACCTGATGATCGTCGAACACATCATTTATTCTGGGTATACTCTGGGCTACGTCACCAACTGTTGAAGCCTCTTAGGTGTTGGAAGTTCGTTCTGCTCTTGTATGGTGAGGGAAATTTTAATAATAGTGGGGCTCCCAACAACCCCAACATTGTAAAGGAGGTCTCTTCTTCTGGCCAAATTCTGGATTACTATAGGCTTCCATCTGTCTAGATTCATTCTATGGTTTAAACTTTTGTTGACCATTATAAAAATTTTGTCTGCCTGGTTTCTATGTAGATTCCTCATGTTCCCTCCTTTCACACTTTTCATGTATTGAATATTCTTATATGTATTTTTATTGAACTAGGATTTGCCACTGTCCCCTTTCTATTTCTTCTGTTGATAACATATTCTTTCTTTTCTAATTGCTTCATCCATCATATGAGGGCTGTCAAATTTGATCTGTTCTTTCATGAAGACAAGCAAGTTTCTCATGAATCGTTGCACCTTCGCCTCCTCCCGAAGGTAAGGTACATATATTAACAAGGAGGTGAACTTAGCCACAAACTCATCCATCATGAGATGTCCCGGTTAGAGATCACGAAAGTCCTTCGCTTGGTCGTCATAGAACCGTTCTGTCAGATATTTTTCCTTAAAAAACTTCTGAAAATCACTCCAATTCACTTTTTATTCATCAATTACATGAACCACCCTAACCTCCTCCCACCATAGCGTGGTCTTCCCTTGAAGTTGGTATATTTCCAGTCTTGCCTTTAAATTATCATCGTATTTATAAATATGAAAATATTTGCTAATATTAATTAACTAGGCTTCTGCAGCTTCCTCATTATCACCATAAAAAATTGGAGGTTTTATTTTTATGAATTCCCCTTTTAACTCAGTTTTCTGTTTCTTATTTTTTATCGTCTGACATATTTTCATATTCCCCTTCATTCCCTCTTTCATCCTATTCTGAGCGTTGAATGTGACTTCCCTCCAGTGCATTCTCACCTCCCAGTTGTTTCCCTTCATTTTTTTCTTCATTACTAGAGTTGGGTATGGAGGTTCTATGGTTTTGACGATTTGATAGGATCTTCAGTATCCACTCCTGATCCTGCATTAGTATTTCATTGTGTGCTCTCAGTTTAGCCATCGCGTTCCTCAGTTTTTGGACAATTTCTAACAACATTGCAGTGGGATCTTGTTGGTTTCCTTACAAATGTGCCCATACATCTCGATTATCATTTGTGCTAGTTGAATTACCTAGTTCCACTATGGGTGGCCTGGGATGCGTAACCCTTGATACTCTATGCATAATTAATTTTCTTCTCTCTCTGTGATCACAAGAAACAAATTTATTAATCGAGGACCCAATTCTAGTTGCAATGTTGTAACCAGGCACTCTGATACCAATTGTGACATACATCATACTTCACCAGCAAAAAAATAAAAAACTTCAAGTTTAGCTATAGTGTAACAACATAATTTTTGTTAGCATTTAAGTACTAATCATTCATTAATCAGACAACAAGATTTATTTCTATAATTAATAATAATACAATTATTTATTTTGTTGGATTATGACTCATGTTCCTACATGGGTTGGTCCCCATATACATCCATGGTTTTCCACCCGTAGTTAGGAACAAGACTATAATATTTGGCGCATATATTAAACATATGATGGAGGTCATCCTGCAATTAATGCAACCAACTACCCATGTTCTTGAAACTTCTACGAGCCAAATGGACGAACATTTATCGTTGATCATTCAACCCTTGATCCGACAGCTCCAACTTTTATTTGAAGTTATGGCTAATCGCCCGGTTTTTCCCCTATTGTTGCCAGTCATTTAGTCAATCACATATTATGAGTTATTTCTCTGCTACACCCTGGATAGGGTTTGTTTCCTTATTTGTCTTAATTTCTCATCACCTCTCAGTACTGCGTCGAGACTATGCCCTTCCATGGTTGTATATTCAAGCACAAACACCATACTTCCCGAAGCTAATTATTTCTTGTTTTTTTAATTATATGTAGATATTTTAAAAAATTATGTATTGTTGGATTCTCCTAATCTAAAAATTATATGCCACTGTTAAATACAGAATCCTTCTACATAAATCTTTGTGGAAATTTAATCGCCAATTGCAAACACATGAAGAAAGATTAATCACACATAACTCAAATGTTTTTACTGAGAAAGCATAAAGCTAAAAACCCCACTATAATATATTATGTATATCATGGATCATGAAACAATATCATACAAAAATCTACACCAACAACTCTCAGTACAAGTACAATTGTCTCACACTGTCATACAAAAATTGGCATAAACATGCACCAATTTAATACCTCCTGACAACCTGCCTCCACTGCGCAATCCCTGTTGATCATAATCCCTAAATGAATTCGATATTGCCTTGCCTTGAATGTGAAATCCTCATTAGCATCTCCAATGTGTGTTTGGTTGCATTTGTGCACCCATTATAGTCACAACTAATAGTCAAATTGTCCCTGTCACCTATCTCTCAATTGGGTCTCTACTAGATCTGACATGCATGTAGTTAATAGTAGTAAATCTTCAGTTGCACATGAGATCACTCCATGTGAATTAATTTAATATTTAATTCATTGATCTCTCACTAGTGTATGTTTAGTTACAACTAGTTACAACTAGCACAACTGAGTTTAACTCACTTAACTGAGTTAAACTACTTTACAACTCACATAACTACACATCCAACTATGTTACAACTTTGTATCACTCAGTTACAATGCATTCCACTAGCATGTCCCACCAACCAACCTTTGAACTCGAAATTCCTTCAATTAACTGGTTCGCCACATCAGTTAACTGAAATCAAGTGCTTCAAGAGAATAGATTATTATTTCTTGTCTAATTATTGTTAAGAGATAAAAATAATCGACATGCATTCTATTTTTAGACATGCATTCCACGAAAAAACTTCGCACATGCATTCCAAAAATAGATGCTCATCCATCCATATAATTTTCTCAACCATCTATAAATAAACTACTGCTAAAAATAGACTTTGATCTAAATTCTAAAAATAGACATATCACCTAAAAATAGCCTGTGGGCCCCACCTAGTGTAGGTGCTTAATTTTCACTAGGATCATCATCTTGTTGAATCTCAACACTCTCTCTCAACAAGAAAGGGATTATCCTTCACCCCGATCTTATCTCTATGGTATTTGACTTTGCTCCTGGTGAGTGCCTTTGTCAGAATATCTGCATCCTGATCTTCCGTAGGAATGTACTGAAGCAACATGATCTTTCGCTGCACACAAATCTAATATGATGATATTAGATATATATATGCTCAGATCTATCATGAAACACAAGATTAATCCAGAGTTTAATGAAACTCTGATTATCACCATGAATCATTGTAGGATCTAAATGAAAACTGAACGAACCGACCAGGATCTTCTTCATCCAGATAGTCTCACATGCAGCTTGACTTGTTGCAATGTATTCTGCTTCCGTTGAACTGAGTGCCACAGATCTCTGTTTCCTATTGTACCAAGAAACAACTATAGATCTGATACTAAAAACCCCTCCTGATGTGCTCTTTCTGTCCGTTTGGCTGCTTGCCCAATCTACATCCATGAAGCCATGCAACTTCACCTCATCCGTCTGTGTGTACCATAAGCCATACTCAGATGTTCCCCTGAGATATCTCAGGACATGCTTGTCTGCCTTCCAAAAGAACTTGGTAGGATTAAACATCTTTTGACTAAGCTGGTTCACCGCATAGCATATGTCTGGTCCTGTATTAACTAAATACGTGAGTGAACCCACCAACTGTCGTTTGATAGTAGCATCCACTGCCTCTCTAGATGTAGCGTCCTCTTTCCTCCAATTTCCTGGAATAGGAGTATCCATCGGTTTGCAGCCCTCCATGTGAAACTTACCAAGTATCTCCCTTGCATACTTGCCTTGAGACACAAATAGTTCACCTTCTCACTGCCATATTTCCAATCCAAGGAAATAGTGAAGGAGGCCCATATCCTTCATCTCTAACTCCTTTGCAAGGTCCTCCTTACATGAGTGTATCAGCTGCTCATCACCTATCAGTATTAAATCATCAACATAAAGAACACTGATTAAAAGCTTACCTTCCACCACAATCTGGTATAGGTTTTCATCTGCCTCACTCTTGGTGAAGCCAAGTCCAGTGAAATAGCTGTCAATCTGAGTGTACCAAGCACGAGGTGCTTGCTTCAGCCCATACAACCCTCTTTCGAGTCTGCACACATGTGACTTACTATTGAAGATCTCAAATCCTTGAGGCTGCTCAATGTACACTTCTTCCTCAATGATCCTATTAAGGAACACATTCTTCACATCCATCTAATGAATGTGCCAACCCATCTGCGCTGAGAGAGAAAGGATGGTCCTTATGGAAGAATACCATGCGACAGGTGCAAAGGTTTCTTCATAATAAATCCCCTCAAACTGTGAGAAGCTCTGGGCCACAAATCTTGCCTTATACTTCTCAACACTCCCAACAACATATTTCTTTACCTTGTAGATCCATCTTGAACCTACCACTGATTTATCAACCGGCCTTCGAACAATTTCACAAGCACTATTTCTGACAATGGAGTCATACTCCTCCACCATCGCATGTACCCATGTGGGCTCATGCATTGCTTCCTGAAAGGAAGATCGCTCTATCAAAATAAATTATCTCATGAGAGCCATGTATCCAGTGAATCGGTCAGTAGACTATCACTCTCTATGACGTGAAGTAGGAGTTCCTACTTTCGGTGCCGCATCAAGCTTCGACCTCTCAGCTTCTATGGTACACCTTCTGCCATTTCTGATGTTTGGCTCTACGCGAGTGGACTCCTCCACTCCATGAACCTCCTCTTGTGGTTGATCCACCTCTAGAGACTCATCTTTGGGAACAAGTAGTTCCTCCTCTACATGCAATTCTAACTCCCTCTCAAGCGACAACTTCATGGCTTTCTCCTCATTCAATTTTATATCTCATCGCACCAGAGTCATTTGACTGTTTGGAAAATACACACGATAGTTATGGGGTGTTTCTGTGTACCCCACAAATATCCCAACCTCAACAGTCGGCTCTAGCTTCTTCCTGGTGTTCTTGGTCACATGCACATAAACATATGAGCCAAAAATCTTAAAGTGAGAAACATCTTCTTTCTTACCAATAAAATCTTTTTTAGGTGTACTCATTCCAAGTACCCTATGAGGACAATGGTTTTGCACAAAAACCATAGTGTTGCATGCTTCCGCCCACAAGTGCATTGGTAGGCCCTGATCATGCAGCATAGCTCGTGCAACACCCACGATCGTTTTGTTCTTCCACTCTGCGACCCCATTCTTCTATGGATTATGAGGCGCTATGAGTTCTCTTTTAATTCCTTCTTTTCTACATAATTCTTTGAATTTATTTGAGATATATTCACCACCATTATTTCTTTACAGAGCTTTCACTTGCTTCCCCGACTCTTTCTCCACCAATGCTTTAAACTCACAGAACTTTGAGAATTTTTTATCCTTATTTTGCATGAAGAAGATCCAGCATCTACGAGAATAGTCATCAACAAAAATAACATAATACCTATGTTTTTCTCTTGAAGCAACCGAGAATGGCCCACACACGTCTATGTGAACTCTCTCTAGGATCACCAAAGCATGGTTCTCCTTTTCATGAAAGGTTGTCTTCAAAAACTTACCCATAGTACATCCCTTGCACTGATCTATCTGTGCAAGTGTACCCTTGGGAAGTCTAGTAGAAATCTGATGCAAAATATTCAGGGCACCATGGTGAAGATGGCCCAATCACTTGTGCCATAATTCACCCTCATCTCGGATCACCACTTCTTCTTATTTTCCCACCATTGCAGCGCAGCCATATACCTCCAACTTGTAGATATTATTGACTCGAATCCCTATTCTCTTGGTTTGACTCGTTTTTTTATGTCGTAGGAAAGTTTTTCCATCGCTGAAAACAACATCATAACCTCTTTCCTCCAACATCGCGAATGAGACCAAGTTTTTCTTAAGACTTGGAACATGCATAACATATTTCAACATAAATGTTTTACCTGAATCCCTCTCAAAGGTAATGGTACCAATGTCTTTCGCACTACATCGTTCATCGTCGCCCACCTCTATATGCATCTGGAGATATTTCTCCTCCAAGTCACTAGAAATCTTCTTATCTCCCATCATGTGGAAGGAAGCACCACTAACAAGATACCACACTGATCCCATTGCGCTTGAAACCAAGAATGTGAAAAAAGATAAATCAAGTTCAAATTATGAGGAAAGGGCCTCACCAGCTGCAGCTCTAGCAACCTTCTTGTTCTTCCTTTTCTGTGGGAAGTTAGTGGCGAGATGTCCATGTTCGTGACAGTGAAAACACTTCACCTTGGACAAATCCAGCTTCTTTCCTTTAGCCTCAGAGTTTGAATGGGATTTATTCCCCTTTCCTTTCATTTCATTGGAAGCCAAAGAAAAATCCTCCTCATGATCATGATTTGATGAAGAGCCATCTCTGATGTTACGCCTGAACTTCTCCTGCACTAAATCCGGCCACAGTTGTTCCCAATCTAGTAGTTTTTCTCGTCCGTTGACAGAGTCTTGATAACTATGCCAACTCTTAGGAAGTCCCAAGAGAGCCAAACTCACCAAATCATCATCAGCAACCGTGATTCCCACACTCCCCAGTTCATCCCGACAATGGACAAACTTTGTGAGAAACTTAGGAATATTTTCGCCCTTCTCCATATCGATCTTTCTAAGTTTATCCTTTAGCTCCAATGTCCTATGGTCACTGCTGCTTTGGAAATGATCCGTCAAAGCCTTCCACATTGCAAAAGGAGTGCCTTTCCCATGAATTCTTGAGACAATATGGTCTCTCACACATGCCAATATAATCCTTCTCGTCTTCGCTACTTTATTTTTCCAGGCGTCAAGTAAAGCAACATCCGTTGAAGTGGGCTTAGGAAAATCACTATCAATGAATTCCTGCAAGCCATTATCTTCAAGCACGACCTCCATCTTATCCTTCCATGCAATGTAGTTCGAGCTTCCCTCGAGTGCATACTCTAACCACAAACCATTGAAAGCCATTTCGATGTTTACTCAATTGTCGCACTAAGAAATTCTTGCAGAAAATTCAAATTGTTTCCACCAACAAACTCAGCTACTGCTTCAATATTGTAATCTTATTTGCTCTGATACGATGTAGAACATTTAATACAATTATGTATTTCCAGATTCTCCTGATCTAACAATTATATTCCACTGTTAGATATATAACCCTTCTATTTAAATCTTTGCAAAAATTTAATCGCCGATTGCAAACACATGAAGAAAGATCAATCACACATAACACAGATGTTTTTACTGGGAAATCATAAAGCTAAAAACCCCACTATCATATATTATTTATATATCATGGATCATGAAACAATCTCATACAAAACTCTACTTCAAGATCTCTCAATACAATATACAATCGCCTCACACTGTCATACAAAAATTGGCATAAAAATGCACCAATTTACTGCCTCCTGACAGCCTGCCTCCACTGCGCAATCCCTGCTGATCACAATTCCTGAATGAATTTGATATTGCCTTGCCTTGACTGTGCAATCCTCATTGGCATCTCTAATGTGTGTTTGGTTGCATTTGTGTACCCACTATAGTCACAACTGATAGTCAAACTGTCCCTTTCACCTATCTCTCAATTGGGTCTCCACTAGATCTGACATGCATGTAGTTAACAATAGTAAATCTTCAGTTGCATGTGATATCACTCCATGTGAATTAATTTAGTATTTAATTCACTGATCTCTCACTAGTGTATCTTTAGTTACAACTAGTTACAACTAGCACAACTGAGTTTAACTCAGTTAAGTGAGTTAAACTACTTTACAACTCACATAACTACACATCCAACTTTGTTACAACTTTGTATCACTCAGTTACAACGAAGTCCACTAGCATGTCCCACCAACCAACCTTTGAACTCAAAATTCCTTTAGTTAACTAGTTTTCCACATCAGTTAACTGAAATCAAGTGCTTCAAGAGAATAGATTATTATTTATTGTCTAATTATTGTTAAGAGATAACAATAATCAACATGCATTCTATTTTTAGAAATGCATTCCACGAAACAACTTCGCACATGCATTCCAAAAATAAACGCCCATCCATCCATATAATTTTCTCAACCATCTATAAATAGACTACTGCTAAAAATAGACTTTGATCCAAATTATAAAAACAGACATATCACCTAAAAATAGCCTGCGGGCCCCACCTAGTGTAGGTGCTTAATTTTCACTAGGATCATCATCTTGTTGAATCTCAACATTATACCAGTATTTTTGTCTCGATTTTAGGTGAACAATGGTCGCTTATTTACTTGTTGGGTCGTTGGTGCTAAACCAACTCTCAGCTGCCCAGAAATACCTGAGGGTGTCTCTGATGAACGACTTAGGCTTAATCATCCATTTCTAGGCAAGGTATCAGAATCGATTTTTGTTAAATGAAATTCATCTTATATTGTTTGGGTTAATATGTTACCATTTTTTGAACAATATCTGAGTATTGTTTGATCCATGACAGGTTTCTCCATCATTCTTACTTTCTCGTGAAGGGTTGGGTCATCAGGTAACCTCTGAGGTTTATATCAGTAGAAAAGGGTCATCCCCAATTGCTTCCTAACACATATTCGAATACAGTCAAGGTAGACTGTTACTCCTATGTCATGTCAAGGATTTAACTCCTATTATGAACAATGTCATGGATATCCCTATTTCTCCTTCTGACGGATTAATTTTGTTGAGGAATTTCATAAGGGTTTACTCTACTAACTATAACAACGACCTTATGAGTCTTTTCAGGGTTTTATTAAATGTATTGTTAGAGTATTCTTATACTTAGTTGTCCCTCCTCGGTATCCTGCGTGAGAGCGATTTCTTGAGTTTTCATGGAAAACCTCCTTGGTCAAATTATAAGAATGTGATTTAGGTAAAAGATTGCTTAAGTTATATGTGTATTGTATTTTATAGTTTCAAACAATCTATAAACAATCTTTTTGTTTCCTCTTAAGTGTTGCTCTCTTTTTCTTTGTGGGAAGGATTCAACTTAACATAATTTATGTCTCCTTTATTTCTATTATATATATATATATATATATATATATATATATATATATATATATATATATCTAGAGCGATGATTGGGGTTTTGAATATGGTTTGTGTTGCATCTACAATTCGGGTTCTTGTTTTAAATTATTTTTATGGAGTCGTTACTCTTTTAAATAAAGAATATTTCCTTCTTAGGAAAAATAAAGAGTAGCAGATGTATTCTAGTGTTTATTTCTCTGCATTTGTAGTTCAATTTACTAGTTCTATATGGTTTACATTAGATAATTGTTTTGAATGAGGAATTACCATCAAGGAAGAGTTCCAACCTCTGGGACCCTGTCTTGATGCTCTAGGTACATAGGCCCTTCTTGTGCAGAAGCTACTCTTCTTTTCTGGTTATCTTGTATTGTTTGCAATATGTCAGTAAGTTGGTTCTGCTTGTAACCCTCACAGAGAGCTTCATGGTACATTATCCTCTACATATATTTTTTATTCAATACTCCAATTACCAGTCATACCACCGGCTTGTGGACAAAGTTATTGTCCTTCATAGTGTTTTCCTATCATCAAATTTGTGTATATTCCAAAATAGATAATGTTATATGATATCTTGCTTCCATCGGCCTATAATATAAAAGCGACTTTAGTATCTAAGAAAAAACACAGTTTATTTTTCATGTCACATATATGAACGATTTTCCTTCTAGGAAATGATACTATTCTAACAATATTTGGTTCTTAGAAAATCACCCAAGTTTTGAGCATATTCACAACACAGATACACATAAAATATTTTCAGTTTAAATCTAGATTGAATGTCTTAAAAAAAATTATCCTCTCACTACTTAACCCAAATTAAACACATAAAATACTAGTAGAGAGAAATGGTGCCACGCAGAGAGTCTTCCACTGAGAAGTTGAGCCCAAGAAAACTGAAGGATCTTGACTAAGAGGTGTTTTATATAATTGTGGCATTGGTGAGTACTGGCATGGTTGGCTCTGGAAGTTGTACATGCTTTCAATTGTAAATGATTTCCAATGCCAAGAAGCCAAGCACAAAAGGACCAATAATTCAATTTCCAAAAGTAGTAATTATCGTTGGAGAGGGATATCGAAACTAAAATAGGAGATGGAAAAGAAAAAAAATTTGGTGCCTTTTAAAATCCCTGAGAGCCATTTAACCTACTGATGGAAATTTCCATGGTGATCCTCCTACTTGTGCAATGATTTCACAAATCCAGTGCAACTTTTCTTCCGATTATGAATCAATCATGGAGTAAAATTTCCTTTATCACGAAATGATATCTGTTGTACTCCCTCCTACCTCTCATAGAGCATGAATGACATTTCCCTTCATGCATATCACTTACCATCGTATTTTACATGACTCGTATACATGAATTACCTGAGGTGGGGGGCAACACAACCCCCTTTTAATTAGTGTGCCATCATATAAAGGAAAGTGGGATAAGCTTGCCCATGGGCACCCTCCTTGGGAAAACCACTTTAGATGCTACTAATATTCTGGTGACTCATTTTTACACATAATTTTGATTATTGGTTAATAGACATGTTATAAATCATAGATGATTGTTGGATTATACTATTGATATGGTTGTTGGTTTTTGCATAAAAGGAACTTAAAATGCATATAAATAAAGATAGTATATAGATTAAAATACAACCTTAACAATAAGATAATAAAACACTCAAAAGGGGAAAGTTATGTTAGATTTTATGAACATTAAATAATTAGGAAGACAATATTGAGTTCCCTTAGTACCATACAAGGCTACTTTATATTATTATACTATTTGCAATATACATAGTTGGTGTACATGCTATGAAAGGGGATAGGGTATAAGAATGATTATTTAACATGTGTGGGAATATGACTTGTGAAGAAATTATTATATGAAAATAAAATATAAAGAAAAATATTGGTTTAGATGAACCTATAAAAGGAAGAAAGAGGAAATTATATGATGATTTTTTATTTATTTTTTATTGGTATGTTGCATTTTGAAGAGGTTGTGAAATTTGTTATTATCTTTGGTTTAGATTTCATTGTGATATTTTTAATTGAGGTATGTGATTTTGGAGTGTATGAACCACAATGGTTTGATATAGCTTTTGTATGACTTGTGAGAGACTAACTAGAGTTGTTATTTCCTTATTTATTGAGAGATTGGGGGTTGTGGAAACTAAATTGAGAGGTTGGTTAAGTGGAGAGTGCATTATCTCTCACATTTTCCATGTTTTTTTGTTGCTTGGAATTATTATTGGTTTAAGTACTATGGTGGATAGTTATGTAGTTTGGAATTGAAGGGATTTGCGAACTTACTATTTCAATTCTTAGATGAATATTATGTGATAGGATTTCTTTGTGCAAATAGAAATTATGCTTCTATATTATAAGGGTTGTGTACCTTAAAAAATCATTAGATATGTAATGCAATTGAGATTTTTATTTGAGAATTTATGTTAGAAATAATCAATTTTTATTTATAAATACATTTATATACCATACGAGGAATGCACATATTTTGGCCCTTGAGGGACTTTTCACAGTCAACAAAAAGGCTTGAATTCATTACAGCAAAGATCATCATGTCACTTATGAGATTTGAGCATGGGTGGGAAGGATAAAATTCATTCCTCCCAACCACCCGAGCCACCCGAGATAAACCCAATTGACCTACTAGAAATTATTCGTCCTTCCTTATACATTCTAGAAGAATTTGGTCTTGTAAAAACTAAGTTAATTTTATAAAAAAATCAAGGGTTGTAAATGTGGAGAAGCCACTGTAAAAACTTTTAGGGTCATTATCTTTCATCACCAAATGTATTTTCCATGTCCATTAATTTCTAGCTATTTGAATAAATTGAGCCTATGACCACTGTTGCTGTCATAGCCTCAAAGGTCATTGTCTAACATTGTTGAGTTTCTGTCATCAAGGGTTCACCAAAAGCATGAAAGAGTGTCAAGTTATGAGAGTCATGGTTGCACATGTTTATATGGTTAACTCAAAGGTGTTTTATTCATCTGTCTATCAGAAAGTCTAAATTGAGTCCATTACAGTGAGAATTATGATGGTTATAAGGCATGGTCATTTGAAACATCATACAATTTTATCCCTTATTATTATCTACCCTATGGTTATTCATTTCACACACTATTTCCCCCATTTCCCCATTTATCTTTCATTCATCCCCCTTCATTAAAAATTTACATCATATACCCTTCCCACATATCATTTACCCATCATTCATATTACATCTATTTTACCCCCCCTTCATTCTAAACCCATCCCCTATAATAACATTACCCTTTCCCATACCCGTATCATATATAACCCTCATGCATAATGCACCACTCCCATATAAACAACTCCCATACCTAAGATATAACATATCCATTATACTTTAATTATACCCCATAATGTTATACTCATATCAAATAAAATGGAGCGCTCTAAGCAATCATTTCAAATCATTGCACTAAAATACAAGGGGTAATTCAAATCAGAATACCACCTTAATCTTATGCAGACTACCTTCATGATAGTTCTCAGATAATAAACCATCAATTCAGAATACCTCATTTTTATCCATATTTAGTAATTGACAAGAAACTAGGCTACACTCACTGTGGAAAATTCATTGCGCATCAGTGCTACTCAGATTGTTTTTTGCATAGTGCTACGCAAAATACCATGTTTTAGTTATCAGTTTGAAACGTTGATTTTGACGACATGAAGCTGAATTTCAAGAAAATGAAAGTGTTTTTTCTCAAGAACAGACCAAATCATAATAACCACTTCCAGTTTCTACACAGGAATCATAGATAAGAAGTTTTGAATGCATCTTTAAGGCTTATTTTTTGGACTGTGTATTTTCCTATTTTAGTCATGATTTTGTAGAACAATTTTTGTCGATATGGGGAAGAATTTGAAGAAAACGAGAGAGTTTTTTCTTCAAGACAAGCTCATATACAAAAAAAATATCTCATATTTTTAACAATTACTACAATTTTGGAGTTACACATGTCACGTCGAGGCCCATTTTCACAGTTTTTGTTGGCAGAATGATGAAATATTTGGATTTCGGTCTGAAAATGTGGAAATCTATAGATTTTTTATCATTCTAGAGGTTGCTGATATGTAACAAAGCTTCAGTGGTGTATTTTTCACCATATTTTTTGATATTAAGGCGAGAAAAATAGAAAATCATTGTTTGAATTTTCCACTACGCAGGTGCTACATAGCGTTGCGCAATCGTTGCGCACATGTTGCACAGAGGTGAAAGAGACACTTTATCCTTTCCAGTTGTCATACGATGTATGGAATGGACCATTTTATTGTAAAATGTATACTCATTGCCCAGTCATAGACCAGTTGTCCTATAGCACATGAGAAATTATTTCTACATGGAACTGTTGTGTAGTTGCTGCGTAACACAACCTGGGTTGCCTTTTGTATCTTCACTATCAGTCCGAGAGGTTTCAATGTTAGGAATAGAATATTATGAGATAAGTTGGTTATCTAGATAGGTTGAAAGGATAGATATAAGTATTTTTTTATGTTTTTTCTTTAAAAGACAAATTCTTTGTTTTAGGTTGCTTTATATAATTTTTGATGAGAAAAAAAATGGGCTGCTAATTATGGATGATTCGATACATTTTGAATTGATATATAAGTTAATGTATCTGGTCATGAGTTATCTATATGATGTAAGTGTATTTAAGATCATAAAAAACCATGAAGTTATTTGTTGTAGGTTGATTGATCGAACTAGGCCTGATGTATGTGTTTTCTCTTTCAGAATAAAAATCTTAGAGCAAGCTCATGCCTCCGTTTTCAGAGATTCCTATGGTGCGTGGTTTCAAGTTTGTGTTTCCTTATGTTAATTTGATATCCATTTCTGAAAATTTTGTCTTGAATTCATCCTTATATGCTCAGGATAATTTTGGATCTCATACATGATGGAATTATTCAGTGCTCTATCATGGTTCTTCTAAATATTTGGTCATTAGTTTATGTAGAAAAATTCATAATCATATGCTATGTTGCATTTGACTGGATATTTTTATGTTTCCTTCATTATTCATTATAATACAATCGATAATTGACTTGGAATATGCTTCTACCTTTATATTTGTTATCTTTATGGCTCATGCATGCCTTGATGTTCTATGATCTTATACTTCAGTAGCCCTTTCTCCCAACAATTTTCATTAAATGTTATGTCATATATCTTATGATATTAATAACTAGTCTAAAATCCATATCCTATAGGTCTTTGATTGATATCTGATCCAAGGAGGGAGCCCTCTCTAAGGTTAGGGGGACTGTACCTTAACATACAAGTGGTATGTGGTTACCTCTGGAATTTTTCTCCTCAACCTAGTGAAATTTATAGAGTGCAAATAAAAACCTTGAAAAAAAAATATATAAATAAAGTTAAGCAATAAAAGTGGGAATCCTTTATAAAATGGAGATACATTTTCTATAATTAAATAGAAATAATTATGTTAAGATACAATAAATAGTGTATAACTGTAAAATTAGGATACGCTAGGAATGGTGAACTAAAAATAGGTTAAGGATGATATTGGAACCACAACTAGATAAATGAGAGTGGGTGTGAAAATTTACTTGTGAAGTTGGTGGATTATAAGCTTCTAGGATTAGAATGGTTTATATCCAAATTCTTGATTGAAATATTCTTGTCTAGGGGGATATTTAAGAAGGAAAAATATACCCTTCTTAAATTTCTGCATTATGGACTAAAGGAAACCTAGGAAAGGGTTGACTAACCCTTCCTTTATTTTATTATTCTTTCTTAGGAGGATCCTAGTGAAGTGAAACTCCCTTCCCCTAGATTAATATTCTCATTAAGGGGGAGCTTGAAGGGTGGTCATACTAATCGTCTTCAAGCTTAATATCACTACAAGGAAAAGACCCTCTAGTAGAGGTTATAACGAAGGTTTTTAGTGTTATAAAATTGGCCAAAATTGTCAAAAAAACATTTTCTACAACATCCATTTTCGGTAATAGAGGTTTTGGCGGAGCTTCTAACAAAATTTCAACACAACTAAAAAAATTGGGCGGCCAGAGGTTATTGTGGATGTTTTTCTCATGGTGCGCTATTCAGGTGTCAACGCACCAGTGCGTTTTAGAGTAAATGCACCGGTCCTGCAAACCTAACAAGCACTAGGAAGGAAAAAAAATAAATGATAGCAATGTCTTGGTGTGTGTCATCCAGAGGGTTGCCCCAGGGTAGTCGAAGGTGCATGCATCAGGCCATAAAGGTCTAAAACCGCACTGGACGCACTGTAGGTGATACAACGCACCAGGCTGTTCTAATTGGTATTGGGATTTGTGCGATGCCCATAGGTCGTATCAACACACCGGTTCGTAGTATTATAGAAACGCAGTGATACACAGTATCACACAAACACACCGATTTTTCTAATTCGTATTGGTATTTGTGTGGTGACCATAGGTCGTAGAAACGCACTGGTGAGGAGTCTCACATAAATGCACCGGTGTACAGTATCGCATAAATGCACCGAGAGTTATAATTGGTATTGGTATTTGTGCAGTGCCCATAGGTCATAGAAACACACCAGTGTGTTTTATCATAGAAATGCACTGGTGTACAGTAACTGACACGCATTGGTATTCATTTTGTATTTTTTAGAAACATCGACTTGCGACAGTGCAATTATTGTGATTTTTTTAAATTCACTATTCATCAAAAGTTGACACATATCTTATAACAGTATTCATATCAATTAAATTTTTATTAGTGCATTTGAATATGATGTTTGGATTAATTTGTTATATCATATAATCATAATTATAGTGATTTTTTAAAATTCATTATTCATAAAAGACGACACATATCTTATAACAGTATTCATATCAATTTAATTTTTATTAGTGCATTTGAATGTGATGTTTGGATTAATTTGTTATATCATATCATCAAATTTCACATCTCGTCATTATAATATTTGATCATCCATGTATTGAATCAATGGTGTTACATTTCACACCGAGAATGGAGAACAGAATAGAATAAATTAATATATATATATATATATATATATATATATATATATATATATATATATATATATGAATAAGACACTCTTTTTCATACAAAATGTGACAGTTATTCGCATCCCTTTTTCTTTCAATTGGGGCACTATGTCCATTACATTAAAAAAAAATGTCTGATTTCATAGACATATTTCAAAAAATACAACACCTTGCTTTGATATCCAAACATAGTGATCATCATTCTTCACTTGAACTGTTGTCACTGCTAGAGCTACTTCCATGACTTGGGTTATTTTCAGGAATGTTTTGTTCATGGTGTTGATTGTTTTCTTCTTCTTCACCTTGCATCTACAAACATAAAAATAAATTGTAATGAGTGTATATACATTGGTGAGAATAATGAAAATTGCAATATTAAATAATATACATCAATGTAAATTGAAAAGAAATGACATACCATAGCAAAAATTGACTCATAAAATATACACATTCTTTCAAAACCATGTACCATGCCATATTTCAAGATTTCATTTGTTGGCGTAGTTCCATACTTTGTTTCCTACAAGTTTTATACCTCGCAACAAATAAAATATTTAATATATATATTTTTTTTGTTATATTAATTATAGAAGGAGCTAAGTAAAACAAGATCGATAGATGCTTACAAATTCCATAATTAATTTTTGATATGCCAACATATACTCACAACCCATATTTAACCCAATTTCAGTCAATTCGTTTGATGATTCTTCTTTGTATGTTAGCACCTGTTTGAAGACATTCAATGATGATTTTTGTA
Organism: Pinus albicaulis; assembly: GCA_034641835.2. Taxonomy (NCBI): domain Eukaryota; kingdom Viridiplantae; phylum Streptophyta; class Pinopsida; order Pinales; family Pinaceae; genus Pinus; species Pinus albicaulis. The sequence continues at coordinate 478,624,685 of CM076581.1, read as the reverse complement.
AAACAACTTAAAAATTACAAAAATGAAATCTAGTTAAGTTGTTATAAGGAAGTAACAATTACTAACAAAAGTAGATATCAACCCTTTTCTTCCTTGTCGTCCTATTTTATGTGCTGAATGGGTTCCATTTTCTTTTCTTTTCTGCAAGAAAATACTTGAAAATTAATATTTAATGCTAAATTGTTTATTTATCGTACCTAATGATCGGAAAATTCAATGATTACATATTAAATTTGAAGCACATTGTTGTTGAGATGGCTCCTCCTGCGATGCAATTTTGTCCATTTCTTTGACCATATCCTTGTACTTAACTTGAGACATCTCTGTATATTTGTATCATCTCATTCATATTTGCAGAATTTTATAATCTTCCACAAAATATATTTATTAATAAACTTCAACACAATACATATAATGATATATGAAAGTAAACCTTAACAAAAATTAAATATTACATAATAATTTAACACCAATAATATACTTTTTAATTCTGAAAATAATTAATATTATTTTTTCATTCTCCTTTTGTGTTTGTCATTTTACTTTATTTTAAATTTGAATATTGACTCTAATTCTCTGAACACTCTTCTGTGTTTGCAGAATTAATTTGGCTCTTGAATCCTTTGGGTATTTTATTGTTAAAAATGAAATAACGTCTATACATTCATTCCACTAGATCCCTCAAACTTTTGTAAAAGTTTTTCCCCCTTACGTTAACCTCCAGTTTCACTCCAAATGAGCTAAGGAGCAATTCATTTTCATTTTCATGATCTATTTTTTTTCTTTTCTTAGAACAACATTCCTTTTCTGAGTTGTTGGTCCCTGTAGAAAATTAAAAATATGTGAATTAATACATTGTTTCAAACATGTTATCTAATAATTTTAAGTATATTATTGATGAAAATTAAAGAAAGAAACTCATATTGGATTGATAGTACTTTTTCATTCACATGATTTATCCTTTTGCAAATTTTCCATCAAGGTTTTATGCTCTTCTGGTCCTAGATCAGAAATAATCTTATCGAGCTTTGTCATTTTTTGGCTCTGCATTATACACAGTAAACAATACATATTAGTTAAACTTACATATAGTTCAAAAATAATATTTTGTAAATAATTTACAAAGAACTTTCCTTTTTTTATTTTCTTGATGTGTTGTTAGTATTTTTGTTACTTGGTCTCTTGTCAGCCATTTCTTTATCAATATGAAACCTGTACCATATCATTCATTAATATATTTTATAAATAAATCATAAAATTTTTAGGTAAAAAAAATGTATCAAGAAACTGGTGCGCCTTTAATGTTGTACGCACCAATGTCGGTGCGTTCTGTTCTTATAAACACACCACCAAAATAGTATAAAACACCTTACGATGCTCTATGTAAACAAGGTGCACCAGTGCATTATATGTTAACCAGCACACCTATTAACATAGACAAATTCAAAAAAATCCTCTAGTGTTAGTTTTTGTAGCATATGGTATTGTGGAGGGGGTAGTGCGACCTATTCTTATAAACACACCGCAAAAACAGGGGACCACCGTACAGTGCTCTCTGTCAAAAAGGAGACCTGGTGCATTATATGTTAAACGGTGCACCGATTAACACATAAAATAAAAAATTGTTTATTCCAAACAGTACGTGCACGGTGTGCTATAATGAAATAGCGCATTGATGCCCTATTTTACATATGGCGCACAGATTAAAATAATATTCTTTTTTAAATTTTTTTATCAAACAGTATATGCGCGGTGCACTGTGATAAGACAACACACTGATGCGCTAGTTTACACATGGTGCACCTATTCAAAAAATTCAGTTTTCTAAAAATTCACGCAAGGGCCGACATGGATTGGGATCTGACTATGCAAGTCGTCCCGTGGGTTAGATGTCATAGTCCTATATATATAGCAATACAAACCCTATAAATCTAAAATGAAAAGCCATAATTCTAAAATCACAGAAATAAGAAGAAGGGGGAGAAACAAAACGAATCAAGGGTTTAGCGTAAAATGGAATTTTTTTTGTTTTTTTTTTCTTCTGAAAATGAACAGTAAATTAAAAAAATTTATTTACTGCGTAAAAAATATTGCAAAAAATGTAAAAACAACAATAAAATCTAATCACCTCGTTTGAAATTCTATGCTATAAGGGTTTGAATCATGAGAGGGTTTGGAATTCTAATTTTCTGAATAGTTATGTTCGAAAGTATTTTGCTACTCCACAATGCTTTCGTGCTCTCTTTCTCCTCCAGGTATCTCTCGTGCAAATATCTCCCTAATTTTTTTTGCAAAAATAATGAAATAATGAAAAATGTTTACTATTTAAAGAATTGTTTTACGAAACTAGATTTTTGAAAATATTTTTCCATCCATTTCTCAATTTACCACTTTTTTTCCACTTTAAAAAAATATAGTTGTGCTTTTTTTTATTTTCTACTATTCATCTCTGATGCGTCAATTAATAACACCACACCGGTGCACAGTAACTAACACGTACCAGTGCGGTTATCTGTACATAAGCACCGATAACAATAAGTCCAATTTTAAGGCATCGAAGTTACTTTTAGGTGTGTACACCAAAATTTATTGTTGATTTTGCTCAAATGCAGGGAGAAAATATCATGATTATATTGAATGGAAAATTCTTCAAAATCTAGCTCGTTCCATAATATTTCTGAAATTCCGTTATGGAGTTCTCCTATCCATCTCGAGATGTAATATTTACTTCAAATTTTATTTATATTTTTATTATCGAACTGAATTTATGTTTTTTATCCATATCAATCATCTTAATAAAATTTATAATTAATGTATACAAATTTGCAAGTTCATGCAGATAATTCAGAATTGAGTTCAGATGCACAAAATATTCAAACAACTCCAAAATATCAGAATCTCTTATCAGAAGAAGCATACCGCAAGGCGCATTTGGTAGATGAAAATGGATAGCCACTCCACCCTGCCAATTGTAACAATATTGCATATTCTAGCGACAATCCTGGGACAATGATGGTAATAATAATTGTTTGGTATATTAATGTAATTTTTTCAACGTCAAACCAATTAATAATGCATTGTCAACGTGCTTAGTAATTTATATCATAGATTTTGTACTAATCATGTTCAAATATATTTTTTGAAATTATTAGGATTCTAGTGAGGATGAGCAACCTACCTACCATCTTCCGTTGCACCCCACGACAATGTTAAATCAAGAAAAGGTTGAATTAAGAGAAAAAATCAGAGAGGAATGATACCAATAATGATTGAACCAACCACCTATTCAATTCCCACTACGTCTAGATTCACCAATTAAAAATGACTACAACAATAGTAGTTTTTCACAATCTGGAAATGGAGGCAATCCAATAGAGGTTGGTATGGATGATTACCTAAGGGATACGAATGCCATGGAGACAATGTTGTTAGATGCATTCCAGAATGATGATCAGCTAGGGGATGATGCTCATATCGATGACAGCTTTTTTGAAAGCCTTAAATTTGCTTCGACCACCCCTCTCTTTGGACTTGGCGGTCAGTCAATTCTACTCAGTTGGGGACAACGATGTTACTGTACAACTTGAAAGCAAATTTTGGCTTTTGGAATGCATGTTTCTTGGAAATTTTGAGGTAAGTTGTAATTAGTATAAAGTCCTCCCTTATATTTTGAGAAATATAATCACACAATGAACATTACAAATGGTCAATTTTATGAACGTTAATAATTATATCGTCATTAATGTACATTTAATATTTTCCATGATCACCAAATAGAGGTTATTCAAAGATAAGGTTCTTTCAAGTGATAATGTCTTGCTCGGTAGCTACGAAGAGGAAAAGAAATTGTTGAAAATGTTGGGTGTTGAGTACATATCATATCATGCATGTCCAAATGATTGTTTTCTATATAGAGGAGAATATGCATGCAAAGAGATATGTTCGGAATGTGGGCATGAAAGGTATGAAAAATCTAAAAAGAAGTGTAAATCACGTGGTCCTCCTTTTAATATATTGAGGCACATGCTTATAATCCAAAGGATTCAAAGGATCTTTCATTGCAAAGAATTAGCTATGTTGTAGGGATGGCATGCCTTACACAGAATTGAGTTGGGAATTATGTGAATCCCAACAGATTCAATAGTCATTGTTATGCGGAATTATGAATTACGGATAAAACACATTCCGTAAATGTGGTGCTAAGCATTTAGAACAACAGATCAAAGACTTTGCAGACACTTTCACTAAGAGTAAATAAACACATAAAAAGATACAAGAACCTACTTGTGATCCAAGTACTTCCTATTCTCCTTTTGTCGCTCTTGTTGTAGCTTCCAATCCAACTTAGATTGCCAGACTACTTCCTGCAAGTGTAAACACTAAAAAACAAAGAGATTGAAATATACAGATGTCTATTTATCTTAATCGGTTAAATCAATTAAACATGAAACATATATATCAGCTAATAATCCATCATATGAAATGTAGAAACATAAACAGATACATATATGGGAAAATGAGCAGCAATCTTTACTAATGGATATAAGGGGGAGGTTAGAACCAGCGCTCGATTTGATGTCACCAGCTCCAGCATTCATCCCAACCTCATCACAATAAACATCTCACCAATAGCACATCACTCTTATCACAAACTCAATTGAGAATCCAACAACATTTCTTTACCAATTTTCTTCCTTCCCTAGAACTAGGATCTGTTCTCAATTTATAGGGAAAATGAAGGTAGTTTCTCAATCAATGAATTTATAATAATAGCCAAGACATGTTCCCAAGCTTAGAGATGTTAGATGGACACATGGATTCAAATTTTGACACATATGGACTCTTATAGAAGGCACTGGCCATGTGGAGATTCCAGAACAATGAGAATTTCTCTCCCATTTGACCAACGCACTCTTGAATGTCGGGAATTGCTTTGCAAAGCACCCTTGAATGGAGGAAGCTGCATATGAAAAGTAGTTAGTCCCTTAAGAGGCTGCGTTGGTGAGCTCATAAGTGATATAGCATATACTTCAACCCTTGGAAACCTTGCAATAGAATTCATGAATAGTTTGTTCTTTTCTTAGGGCATATAGCAACTGAAATGATAGGGGATGATAGACCCTATTTCATTGGTCCTGGGGATGATGTCTAGTTTGACCAGGTCATTGGGAATGATGCCCAAATTGACCTATAACAGCTCCCCCCTAAAGCATGAAGTCAGAATAATAACAATATTTTTTGAATGAGATGATTTACCATGTGATGGGCTGGAAATGAAGCAGAGTAGTGACTTGCATCAATCTTATAATACATTACATCATGATATATCCTCTTGATCATGAATTTCTAAGGAAAGGCATTCCCATGCTTAGCACATAAACTATCTAATAACATGTACATAGTGCAGAAGTCGTCTACATTGGAATGTTGCCCAATACAAACATGCCTATAGATATAGGCCCATGTTCAGATGATGATCTGTATGTAAGGTCACCGTATATAGGATGTGTACAACAATTCTGAAATCGTAGCCCGGATGGATGAAACTAGATCTGGGGTCTTCTTATCTCGTTCACTCAATCGTTCGAGTACAAGTCTAGACATGTGAATATATGATTTGTAGTCGAACATGGTAAGACATCATTTTTTAGGTCCTATATTAATAGTTTAGTCCCTTATTGTTATTAGTGTAGCCCCCTTATTGTTATTGTTGTACCCCTGTAACCCCAATATTTTTATTATTGTGCCCTTACATTGTTATTGTTAGGTCGGTTAGGATTATATTGTGGGCCCATGGACTCCTATATATAGAATGAGGTTTGGTCATTTGTATCATCCAAGAATTGTTCATTTATGTAATGTATTGGAGGTTTCCCCCTCGAAGTGGCCTATTTTTAAGGCGTTGATCTCTCTTCTCTTCTATTTTTGGAGTTGGTTTCATAAAATTTGGTATCAGAGCTTTAGATTCTAGGGTTTTGCAGTGCCAAACAGGTCATCGTGGAATTTTTGCAATAATGTGTTTTTTACGAAGGTTCAGAAGATGAAATGTGTACAACGCGACGCCGAAATCCTGAGGAACCTCCTATAAAAATTTCAGATCTTGGTTCACAATATTTTTGGAGATATAATCTGGGGAAGTTAGAGTTTTTTCAAGCTCTCGAATTTCAACTAAAACAGGTCATCGTGGAATTTTCGCTATAACTTTTCGTATACAAAGTTTCAGAAGCTTAAAGTTTTACAGTCCAAAGCTGAAATATTGAGGAACCTCCTGTGAAAATTTCAGATATTGGTTCACAAAATTTTTGGATATATGATCTATGGATGTTAGGATTTTTTTAGGCTCTCGAATTTCATCTCAAAGAGTTGACTATGGGAAAAACGTCATAACTCTCTTTGTGAGCGTCAGATTGGGATTCTGTAAAAATCGGCTGCAAGAACACAAAATGTAGTTTTCGGTATATCAATTTCAGAGCTGAAGGAGGAAACAGAGACACGTGGTAAGTCGTACAAGTTCGCTCTACTGAACCAGTCCATAATTAGGTCATCATGGGAGATTGGGCATAACTTTGCCTTAAAAAATACAAATCAGGTTAGACCTATGGAATTCGAAAGAAGATTCAGAGGGCTACTTCAGGGCTGAATTTTAGATATTAAAGATCTAAAATCATAGCGATAATTCACTTTTAATATCGAGTTCCTCAAAAGCAAGAAAAAGGTGTGTATTTTTTTCGAATTACATAAGTCGCGTTTGAAAAAAAATAGTTTGAATTTATTCCAAGTGCATATTGAAGAATAGATATCAGTATTGGGTTCTAAAATCCCCCCTAAAAATAATTCAACTCCCATTAAGCCTTCAGAAGGGTCTACTATGATTCATTAAGACGAAGAAACACAACATGAGATATCAAAATTACAAGGGCAAGTGCAGGAAATTTTGCTATTGCAAAGAGCAACAAAAAATGAAATGGAAGTTTTGAAAAAAGGCATGAACACAAATATGGATGGTTTGAAGAAAGGCATGGAAGCTAATATGAATAGTTTGGAAGCTAAAATGGATGGCATGGAAGTGAGCATAAAAGCTAAGATGGATGGCATGGAAGCTAAGATCGATGACATGGAAGCTAAGCTCGATGAAAAAATGAAAGACAACATGGAAAACATGAAGAATGATCTAAAATTAGACATCAAAGGTTTGGCAAAGTTGATGCAAGAAATGTTTCCTAATGGCGAAAATATAATAGAGGAAACTCATGATGCGAAAAAAATACATGTTAATCGTGATTTCATAAACCCTAATGTTGGATGGAAGAACCACCACATTCCAAAGATGGATATGGGAAAGTTTGATGGCAAGGATCCCGTAACATGGATACTACAGATGGAGCAATATTTTGATCTCAATAATGTGAAAAACACAAAAAAGGTACGCATTGCAACCTTACATTCAGAACAAAATACATTTGTATGGTATCGATGGATTTTCTCCCGTAAAAAAATTGTCACTTGGTCAATTTTTACGGAGGAAATGATAGCACAATATGAGGATACAAAAAAGAAACACCTTCTTTAGCCAATCGATAAATCTCAAACAAAAGGGTTCAATGGTGGAGCACATTGAGGACTTCCAGAAATTGAATATAAGGGTAACTGATATTCCAGAGGAACATTGGATTGATGTCTTCATAGGGACTTTAAAGGATAACATCCAACATGAAGTTCGTGTTTGGGAACCTGATTCATTAGAAAAGGCATTCAGGTTGGCAAGAAAATTGAATGTAAAATTATGGCGACAAGGAAGCCTACCACTCACATATATAAAGATGGAAGAGTTGCTGCTCCTAGACTTCCACAACCTACAAGGTTTACACCACAAAAATTGGAAGAAAAAAGAACAAAAGGGCTTTGCTACAGTTGTGATAAAAAATACACTAAAGGTCATAAGTGTGCTGAGAAGAAGTTATTTTACATAAATTGTGAAGAGGAAGAAGAAAATGAACAAGAATATTCAAAAGAAGAGGATATACACCAGGAACCAACCCTAGAAGAGGAAGAATTGAGTATGACCATATCGTGTAATGCATTGGCAGGAATTACCACTCCTCAAACTCTTAATATAGAAGGACATATCAAGAAGAAAAAGGTAATAGTGTTAATTGATTCGAGTAGTACCCATAATCTTATTCATTGTAAGGTAGCCAAGGAATTGAATTGTTTCCTATACCCAGCACCATAATGTCAAGTGATGGTTGCAAATGGAGGAACTATAAATTTCTCTGGAAAATTCCATAATATCAAGCTAACCATGGGGGAATATGTATTTAATAGTACAATGTTTTCCATTCCTATGGGAGGTATTGATGTTGTACTAGGATTACAATGGTTACAATCTTTGGAGACGGTAGCTTTTACTTTTCAAGAACTTTTCTTGAATTTTTTTTCAGAAGGAAAGGAAGTCAAATTACGGGGTATCAGAGGGAAGTTGGGAAAGATAATAATCTCTAATGTCATGACAAAGCTTTTGAAGAAATAACAACGAGGAGTAATTACACAATTGTGCTCACTAGAAGTTCCAACATCAAAATCATCTATTTCTGCAGATCTCCAAAAAGTCTTGGACAATCATTTCAAGGTGTTTGAAACTCCCAAAGGACTCCCACCTATTTGTGATCATGATCACGCTATTCATTTGATTCCACGAAGTGTTCCTCCAAAAATCAGGCCTTATAGATATCCTTATGTCCAAAAGAGCGAAATTGAACGTATGATTGCAGAAATGTTAGAGTTTGGTATACTTCAACCTAGTCAAAGTTCTTTCTCTGGTCTAGTAGTATTGGTGCACAAGATGGATGGATCATGGCGCATGTGTCTGAATTATAGGGAGATCAATAAGCTCACCATTAAAGATAAATTTCTTATTCCCATGATTGATGAATTGTTGGATGAATTACATGGAGAAATTTATTTTACCAAGTTGGATCTTCATTAAGGATATCATCAAATTAGAATGAAGACTGAAGATATTCCGAAAACAACATTTCGAACCCCTGAGGGTCATTATGAATTTTTGGTCATGCATTTTGGCCTTACCAATGCACCTTCTAAATTTCGACGGTTGATGAATTCCATTTTCAAACCCTTCCTTAGAAAATTTGTGCTAGTAATTTTTGATGATTTACTAATCTACAGCATGTCTTGGAAGGATCATGTTCAAGATGTGGACAGGGTGCTCAAACTATTGTAAGAGAAACAATTATATGCAAAACATCTAAATGTTTCTTTGGAGTACAAGAGGTAGAATATCTAGGTCATACTGTATCTCATGAGGGTGTTAAGGTAGAACCTAACAAAATTAAAGCCATTAAGGAATGGAAAGTCCCCACAACCATAAAGTAGTTGAGAGGATTTCTTGGGTTAACAGGGTATTATCACAAGTTTTTTAAAAATTATGGGAGAATAGCAGCACCTATAACAACATTATTGAAGAAAGATGCATTTTCATGGACTCCTAAAGCAATTAAGGCCTTTGAACATCTTAAAGAGGCAATGTGCCTAGCACTAGTCTTAGCTATGCCAGAATTCACAAAAACCTTTATTGTGGAATGTGACGCCTTAGGAAATGGAATTGGTGTTTTTTTAATGCAAGAAAGAAGACCCATTGCTTTTGAAAGTCGTCCAATCAAAGGAAATTATTTATAGAAAGCTATTTATGAGAAGGAAATGTTAGCAATACTACATGCACTAAAGAAATGGCAACCTTACCTAATCGGAAGGCACTTCAAGGTAAAAACTGATCATGATAGTCTTAAACACTTTTTGGAACAAAGACTATCTTCAGAAGAGTAGAAAAAATGGGTCACAAATATGTTGGGTTATGAATTTGAAATAATCTACAAAAAAGGGAAGCTAAATGTTGTTGCAAGTGCACTCTCAAGAAAGAATGAAAATGTGGAAGCATTGCTTTGTGCAATTTCTATTATCCAACCAGATTGGATAACCGAAGAAAGGGATGAATGGAAGAAGGACAAAGAAGTGTGGAAACTCATTCAAAAGTTGCAACAATATCCTAGTACATATGATACATTTAGCTGGAAAAATGATTCCTTATGGTACAAAGATCGCTTATATCTTTGTAAGAATTCCCAACTAAAAAAAAATATTCTTTTGGAATTGCACACTTCTCCTTTAGGAGGACACTCATGATTTTTAAAAACTTACCATATGGTGAAGAAAGAATTTTTTTGGGATGGCCTTAAATCTGATATTCAAAAGTTTGTGGTAGAATGTTTTCTTTGCCAACAAAATAAAGTTGAGACAATTAAGACCCTGGGTATTCTACAACCTTTATCTATTATAAGTCAACGTTGGGAGGAGATTTCAATGGATTTTATCACAGGTTTACCTAAGTTCGAAGGAAAGAGTGTCATCATGGTGGTAGTTGATAGAATTACCAAGTATGCACACTTTTGTGCATTATCTCATCCATTTAAAGCAAGTACAATTGCTACTACATTTATGGAAACAATTCAAAAGCTACATGGAAACTCGAAGCTTATTGTGAGTGACAAAGATCCCATTTTTACTGGAAATTTTTTGACGGAGTTATTTTCTTGTTTGGGTACTCAATTAGCTCATAGCTCATCTTATCATCCTCAATCCTATGGTCAAAATGAGATAGTTAATAAATGTTTGGAAGGATGTCTTCGTTTTTTTATATCTAATAAAAAAACACAATGGTTCAAGTGGCTACCTCTCGCTGAATGGTGGTATAACACTTCCTTCCATACTTCAACAAAAATGACCCCATTTATGGCACTTTATGGATATCATCCACTGTCCATCACATCATCAATAAGAGAAAATTCTAAGGTTCAAGCACTGGAAGATCACATCGAGCATCAACAAGAAGTTCTCCAACTCTTAAAGGATAACCTAAATTTGGCACAAAATCAAATGAAACAATAAACAGATCAACATCGCAGTGAGAGAAGTTTCAATGTAGGAGACTGGGTATTTTTACAGCTACAACCATACAAAAAAATGTCCCTCAAGCAAGCCAAGAAGGATAATAAATTATCGCCAAATTACTATGGTCCTTACAAGGTGTTGCAAAAGATTGGTACTATGGCATACAAATTGGAGCTTCCTGCTTCTCTGTGAGCGCATCCAGTTTTCCATGTTTCGTGCTTAAAGAAGGTTATAGGTGAAAATATTCCAGTTCAAACAATATTTCCAGAACTTGATGAGGAAGGAAAAATCATATTGGAACCTGAAGTGGTCATGGAAACAAGAACTCAACGGCTATGAAATCGATCAATTTTAGAGTATCTCATCAAGTGGAAGAACTTACCGACTGAAGATTCTACATGGGAGGATGAGACTTTTATACAGAAGCACCCAGAGCTACTCAAGCATTGAGGACAACACTTTTTTGAAGGAGAGGGGCATGTTAGGTCCCTATATTACTAGTTTAGTCCCTGATTGTTATTAGTGTAGCCCCCTTATTGTTATTGTTGTACCCCTGTAACCCCAATATTATTATTATTTTTCCCTTACATTGTTATTGTTAGGTCGGTTAGGATTATATTGTGGGCCCGTGGACTCCTGTATATAGAAGGAGGTTTTGGTCATTTGTATCATCCAAGAATTGTTCATTTATGTAATTTATTAGAGGTTTCCCCCTCGAAGTGGCTGATTTCTAAGGCGTCGATCTCTCTTCTCTTTTATTTTTGGAGCTCGTTTCATAACATCGTTTGATTACTAGCCAATGATGTGAGATGTTAACAAATGTGAAAGAGCCACCATTGATGTTAATGGCTCTAAAGTTACTTCAGTACATTTCGTAAGGCGTGAATAGATGATTTGATGTCGAATGCCAAAAAAAAAAAATCGATCAAAATTATGGAAGCGAGGATCTTGTCGATGTTGTAACAAGCCTCATGGTACTAGAAGATGATGTTTCTAAGTAAACTTCCTAGATAATGATTTGATGTCAACAAGAAGCCACTTTATTGCAAAACAGGAGTTACTAATTTTAGAGACAAAATGTGACTTGATATATCAATGTTCAAGGATGACTTTCATGAGAATGAAGGTTTATGAGTATTGCAGAAGGATGAGTATTCACTGGATGACTTCTCTTGAACATATCAGTGAAACTAAGCTGAATTGGCAGCATTGACCTGTTAGGGTCCCGTGATTTGGTAAATTGGTAGACCAAATGACAGGGTAAAATGGTGTTAACCACCTATAAAATTTTTCCATATCAAATGGTGGCTAAATCTCTTTTTAGCCTTTAAGAAATAATTTCATGACCAAATTGTGAGTTATTGTTAGTATGAATCCTTTGTCGAAGCGTACGAAAAAATACCACTTTAGCTACGTATAACTTATAGCCCTAACATCAAATGTGGCTGCTAACATCTTTAGATCTGCAGTTAGTTGATCAAGACAAGTGCTGCAAAAAACCAGATCTATGCATGGAAAGACATTAAGCAGTAAAATTAAGAGTTTGCTCCATACATCCAATAGACAAGACAAGAACAATCTTTTGAAAGAATTTTTGTATTAAGGGTACCTGGGAGGAAAACAAGAAGGTGTTTCCAATTCTCCTCAATGGGATGGGTTCTTGGAAGTCCTCAGCACTTCAGATCTAGCATTTCTCTCTCCTGTTGGTGTAGAAAAACCAGACAAAGATAGAACTCAAAGGGAGCTCACACAGCAAATAATGGAAAATATGACAATGATAATGGCTCAAAGTCAGACCAAGATTTTAGATCCAGAGTGATCTAATAGGCAACAAAAGGTGAAGAATAGTAGGAAAAACCCTCCTATTTATAACAAAATATTGGGTCATTCTAGATCTTGGTGCATGATTAAAATAACATTAACCAAATCTAGATCCACCTTTTATGGAATATTTTATTATATTTGTTGGAGGAAAAAAGTATTTGACTTGGGTCAAATCCCTTTATTTGTGAATAATAAATAAATAAATGATTTATTTATCATTTTAAGGAAGTAGTTGAAAGATAATCAAATAAATAATGATTTATTTAATTATTTATGGGTGATTTAGTCATATTTAACAAGGAATATTATTTAAATAAGATTTAAATAATTATTCCTAGAAAATAATAAGATAAATAAAGATTTATCTAATTAATTTCTTTGTTTTGGGTTAAACATGACCAGGAAAATCAAAGAAATATAGGTTTGTTTAATATTTCCTTTTGGGGTTTCCTGTTTAGACCATAAACAACCTAATAAATGTGTTTTATTAAGTTATTTCACATAGTGAAAGCAATTTTACTTAGGGTAAAATTGGTCTTACGTGGTGTACTTGGGTCCATCTAATGATAGTAGGTTAGATGACCAAAAAATGGTGTAACAGTTATTAAAGTCTTATGAAGATATTTTCCCTTTGAATTAATCTTCACTGTTGTTTCCCTCTTTATCCTAAAGAACCTACTGTTTGCCAAGAGAAAGACTGCTTAAAACCCCAATTTTGATCATTTTCACTCCTCCTTTACTCATAAATAAACCCCTTTTTACCCTTGTCCCCTTCATAAAAACCCTCAAAATACCTTCATCTAACCTCTAAATCATTAAAACCCCCCTTCAAAATTTTATATTCTCCTTTTATCTGGTTTAAAAATGCCTTATTTCACTTATCAGAACCCTTAGTTTGGCTTAAAAACCCTGTTTTTGGCCTTAAAATCACCTTTTTACACTTTATAGGTCTTAAGCCCCCGAGGGCTTATTTCCTTCAGCACCTTACCTTCATGTGACTTAAGGTCCCGCAATCGGGCACTTAAAAGGCCTAAAACCCTCCCTCCGAACCCTTTTTCCCCTTATTTTTCAAACCCGACAGTTCAATTTTTAAACGAATATCGACAGTTTATCTAAACCGATCAACGGCCATCGGGTCACTTTTCTTCTGCCCTTTCGTTTTCCCATCCTTTCTGCCATTTCAAATACTCCACCCCTTTATCAGTTCTTGATCGTTCATTGTCGAAATCCTACAATTAGGATTAAACCCGATAGTCTATTAATCTGCCTGCTCCGTGACAAAAAACATTACGTCATCCCTGGGCCCCACATACCTCTTAACCCCGCAACCTCTCCATCGCGTGCGATCCACACCGTTGGATCTGCTGCCCCTCATCCGACGACCAGAACTATGTTTCGCATTTTTTTCACGCCCGCGAGTTAACACAAAAAAAAAAAAACACGAAACAGGCAGTTTTTAAAAGACACACGTCAACTGATGTGTGGAATCACATTATTTTGGCGAATACCACTTACCCCCCTCAATGCCGCGCGAAAAAAAATAATGGTTTTCTGCCATACCACCACCCTCCACCACATGCCTTTCGCGTTTGACCCTATCTGTTGATCTCCGAAGATTAGAGGGCTATGATTTAATCTTGTCCCCATTCTATTTTCCACTTAACTTGCCCCCGTTGTTTTTACATTTAATCTCAGCCGTCAATCTTTGAGATCGAACAGCCCACATTAGATCGCACCCCAAGTCTTTCGCCCTTTGTCCATTCTCCCATACAATTCCACTGGATGATCTCCACTGTTGAATGTTTTAATCCAACGGCCCACATTAGATCATGATCTCTTTTCATTTGCCTTCCGTCTTTCTCCAAACAATATCGTCAGGCAATCTATGTCATTCATTGTCTTGATCAAATGGCCCTGACTTAATCTTACCACCATTTTATTTTCACCCAACCGTCTCCCAAATGACATGATCGAGCAATCTCGACCGTTGATTAATCTAAATTGACGGCTCAGTTTTAACCTCACTCCCAAACCGCCCAAAGAATTCTTACCTATTTTTCATGGGATTTTCTTAACTTTTGTGTGTATTTTGTAGGTTATAAAGGTTTTTTCCATAGTTTTAAAATAATTCTAAGGTCAGGGATGACAATCCACAGGCCATTATTCACCAAGAAATGGGAACTACAAGATTTGAAACTATGATTTTACCCGTGCTTCATGAACATTGGTGATGTGTTCAAACCTTCTACGCACCTGCAACACAGCAAAACACAGTAAACATCAATTAGATAAAGAGTATTAGTGTCAAAGGTGAAGATCAGTGCATAAGTGAAGAATAATGATTTTAAACAGAATTTAAAGGGATTAAGGAACCAATTCGATAATCAAAGACCTAATCCACAATCAGCAAGGAATAAAAGACCAAAAATGAAGATCAAGGCCTAATTAGGCCTAAAAACATAGAGTAAAGCAGATTAAAGGTGTTCTAAGGAAAAAACAAGGAGATCTATCAGTTCGAAAGGCCTCCACTACCACATCAGAGGCTAATTGAATCCTCTTCAGCTACCAAAGAGCCACCTGCAACTTTCATAAATTAACAGAAGGCATAGTTATTGCCTATTCAGGAGATATTTTCCTAAATATAGCTGAACAGTTATTTCAAACAAAAGAACTTATTTCAAACTGTCAGCGAAGTTATTGAAAAGATAAGAAGGATCCTTGAAGTCAATCTTCCCATCCACTAAGCCCAAAAAAAAGCAAACAGAGTTATGAGACAGAGTTCTAAATTGGATGCTTTCCTGCCTTATGCCTTGCATGGTTTTCAAGGCTAGGAATTGCATTAAGTGTAGAACTAATGATACGTGAACCCTAGAAACTCTTCCACCTCCTCATTTCCTTATAAAATCTCCTTGAGGAGCACATTGTAAAGGGTTGGTTATTGGATTTCTGATGTAATAGTTGTTTTATTCGAATCATTGTTGAATGTTAATAAATTCTGAAGCTTTGAAGCTCTTTTAAGTTATTGAAGAAGTTAGGCTAAGAAGAGAAGTTGTTGCTGTGATGAAACATTGGACTTGAAGCATGTAACTGGATTGACAATCAATATACAAGCTGATTTTTGGGATCCTGGTCTATATCATTGGTGAAGTACTTCTTACTGTTATTGTTTTCCTTTCATGTATGCCATTTTTTTCACTTTTCTCTGATAAAGAACAACAAATATGGAGCTAGGATTTACTGTTAAAAGTACCCTACTCTCACTGATAAGCTTTATCTTTATGTTTTCCTCCAATTGTGTATTTAAGAATGAATTAATTTAAGTGTAAAAATTATCAAGGAATGTTGGTTAGTCCATGTCTTGATGTGCAAAACTTTAAAGGAAGTTCTTGAATGATATTTTCAATACATGCTAAGTAGAGTTAAACTAGAAAAGTTTACGGTTTACCCTGTCTTCTAGTTCTTTCTCCAAAGGTTGTTTTGAAGGTTCCCCTAAAGAGTATGCTAAAGCAGGCTTTGATTTTAATGCATCTTGCTTGATCTTAAGCTGCACTTTGTTTTCTTATCTGTTTTCATCCCTTCTGAAAGTATTCATGTGGATTACTGGATTGTTTGTCTGATAAGTTAGATTTAATACAAGCTTGTCCAAAGAAGTTTATGGTTGGCCCTGTCTTTGGTTGGTTTCAAACAGTTGCTTAAAAAGGCTTTTCTTGTATGGAAAGTTGATAAATCCTTGTTGAAATTATTGGCTTTTTCCACCTTCTCAACACTTTTAATGTTCCACTCCATCATTTAATCTAAAAGATCTTTTGATATAGATGACTTTCCCCTTGGACCAGTCTTGAAATTTTTGCACAATTAAACCCTTTTGTGACTCCATTGCCCAATGGTTTAAAGTTGTTTTCACATTAATCCTATCTGTTTAACACTTCTCAATATACTTGCATCTTCACCTCTTTTGAACTCTTTCATTTTGTGATATTCCATCCAATTAAAGATCATACCTGACCAATCAAACAAACAAAAACCCTTGTTCTTAATAACTAGCCTAATATCATACTTAAACCTTAAAAGATAAATCAATCTTTGCACTTATAGAGAGATCCCTCTCTAGATTCAAGAGGGCTAGATCCTAGAATCCCAAAGTGGTTTTTGATGTAGTCTCTGTAGCTTTTAGTCTTGCCACTCTACTAAATTACAGAGGCCTAACATTTTCTGGCGACCATACTGGGGAACTTTCTGAAGTAATAGATAACTTCACAACTCAGATAATCCCATTTTGACAATGAACCAAGTGTCTACCTAGAGTGGTTTTGATTTTTGATGGTGAAAAAATTTCAAGCCCTGAAATCAAGTAAAAATCCTTCACCTGGTGACTCCACTGAACATCAGTAAGCTTGCTAATTTTCCTTAGTTTTCTAAGAAACTCCACTTAGGAATTTTGAGTGAAATCCTTAAAAAAAAACATTCAACATTCAGTGCAGTATAAGTATCTCTCTTCAAGCACTACCAAATCAAATGGTAATCATGATAGAACTTATTTGAATCAGTCACAAACCAAGTAACCCTTAGGATTCTCATAGAGCCTTATCAAACCTTGAAGGAATCAGCTAGTTAAGTCATAAGAGTAAACTCTGTTTGTCTCATCACCATAGATAAGTGTTGAAACAAATTTAAGACACTCTCATAACCCATCGGACTGAAAAAATTCAGAAAATCCAAAAATATTTCAAATTAGCTTCATAATGAACATGGTGGTGGAACCGTAAAACTTTTTACCTTCATAAAAAGCTAAAATTTTTCCACCTGGTAACTCCACAATCCTAAATAGACCTAAAGACTCCACTGGGAAACCCATTACTATCATAACATCATACAAACTCAGTTAAGAAGACTTTGAGTATTAAATTTTTCTTGCTAAAGATCAGTTAGCATACTGAAGATTGTCATATTTGGTTAAAATTTTCATGTTATTGGGTCTGAAAACATAACATAGTGGCTTCTAAAAGATTTCATACTAGAGCCTATCCTGACCCAAACCACCCTAAGATAGTTGATAATCCTGAAAGCATACTTAGGAAATCTCCTAAGGCCAAAACTTCACCTATTGTTAGATCACTTCAAAGAGCTAATTATTTTCCTAAAAACCTTACAGCTCTACAAGATTCACAAGTTGATATAAGAAACCCATTTAGAACTAGGTCACTTGATGATATAGATTAGATAGATTTAGAGTCTCCATTCTCATACCAAGATAGAGGTGAACATCCTAGTAGCAGAGAAACTACTCCACCTGATTTACATTTCCTTCATAATTTTGGTTTCTCTCATCCTAGATCTACTCAACAGTCTCTTTCTGGTCCATCCACTTCTACTATCCATACACCCACTGTTCAAACTACACCATTCCATCAACCTCCTCCACTTGTAAACCCCCCACTTTTTCCACAACCTCCTATCATGGCAACATGGTATGCTCCCCTAGTCCTTCCTTTACCTTTAGTCAAT
The DNA here is from genome assembly GCA_034641835.2 of Pinus albicaulis. Taxonomy (NCBI): domain Eukaryota; kingdom Viridiplantae; phylum Streptophyta; class Pinopsida; order Pinales; family Pinaceae; genus Pinus; species Pinus albicaulis. The sequence continues at coordinate 478,606,391 of CM076581.1, read as the reverse complement.
CTACAATAGGACTATCAGTCCAAGATACCTTTATTTGATGCCAGTGGTGCTACTGTTGCTTCTCAACATGTGGACAAGATGAATGACTATTTTGATAGAAATGATATTGATGATGAAACTGTCAAACTTAGGTTATTTTCTCAAAGTCTAGGGGGAGAAGCAAGAAAATGGTTTAAAGACTTAACCCATAATATTATTAATGACCTCCAAGCCTTTCATCAGTTATTTTTGAACAAATGGGAAGTCAGGAAAAACCCTCTCCAAATACTTTTAGACTACAACAATCTCAAAAGAAATACTGGGGAAAGTGTCCAAGCTTATTGCACTAGGTTCAATAGTGTGTATAATGCACTGCCCCCAGACTTGAAACCTCCACAAGGCTCAGCTTTAAAAAAATTTCCTGAAGGATTTTATCCTCAAATGGCATATTAGCCGAGAGAGAGGGATCCTTTGACTTTAGAAGATATGCAGAAAGGAGCCTTAGCTGTGGAAGCAAATCTGATGGAGAAAAGAGCAAGGATGAGGAATGAAAAGAAAGTGTCATTTAGGGAGGAATCTGCACCCTCCACATCTAGCTCAAAAATGGAAAGGATGATAGAAGAAATGATGAAAAAGGTGAGCATCCTTGAGAGGGAACAAGCTAGAGAAAACCAATCAACTCCTCAAAATAGAAATCAAAATCAAAATCAAAATTTTAGGAGAAACCAACCTCAAAACAGACAAAGAGAGGATGATCAACAGATTACACCTCCATTTCATCAAAACTATGTAAGTGAGGTTGAAGAAACATTTGAAAAAATAGAGAAAGATGACATAAACATGCTGGGAGTCGGTAGTGATCATTTTGATGTTCCTATTGATAAAAAACGAGGTCTGTACACACTCTATGATGATAAAATAACAGAGGATGAATATTACTATCAAGAATTGGAAAATGTCATCATAGAAACCCCTAAAGAATATGACCTTAGGAGTAAAAGGAACCAGGAAACTCTCAAAACTAAAAACTCTGATAATCCTATAAAAAATAGCCCTGTGAGCAAACCCAAAAGCATTAAACAAAAGGAGAAAACAGTGGCTATAATTTTGATCAAAACAAAGAGAAAGGCACTCAAATTAATGAAAAATAGAGTGCAAACTTTAGCATCATTAGTATTTCAGCTAGTGCTCCTATCAAAACTATTTTGACCAATGTCAATAGAGGAAATCAGCAAGCTAATTTTGCTAATAAAGTAGTGATTAACAAGGCTGAAACAAACATTGTAAAAAGTCAGATGCCTTTTAGTTTGGAACATGAACTTGCCAAGATTAAAATCTCTATTCCCCTCATTGAATTAGTCACCCAAGATGTATATAGATCACACATTTTGAAATATTTCGACATAGCAGAAAATAATGACATTGTCAACCTCAATGATGACCAACTAGAGCTCTTATTTGGTCCAAAGATTGAAGGAAGATACCAAGAAGGGCTTGTTCCTCCTTTTTATGTTAGTTTGAAAATTCATGACAAAATTTTACACAATGCTATGCATGATTCAGGGGCCTCTCATAACTTAATGCCCAAAGCAGTAATGGAGAGTCTAGGCCTTGAAATCACCAGACCATACAAAGATCTATACTCCTTTGACTCTAGTAGAGTGAAATGTTTAGGTTTGATCAAAGAACTTTGTGTAAACTTAGCTCAAATTCCATCCAAGTGTTTAGTGATGGATATTTTAGTGGCTGATGTACCCCCCAAGTATGGTATGCTGTTATCAAGATCATGGGGAGCTAAGTTACAAGGAACAATGCAAATGGATATGACATATGCTACCATCCCTATTTTCAATCATACTAGAAGAATTTATAGGGAATATCACATGCAATACATGGACAGTAGCCAAGAAATACTAGACAAATCTCCTCTTTATTCTATACATACATGCCTTGACTCATTTATTCTCTTCAATCATGAAATATTCAATGAGCAAGAAACCTTAACTGACCTAGTGGCCACCCCTCACTGTAACATAGTGACAGACACAGAAAAGGAGGAAGACAAGACAGAAGCATCAAAACAGTTTGTCAAAATATAAAATCACAACAAACTAATCACAGGTCCAGAGCTACAAAATAATCATCCATTGATTGTCAACTTTGAGAATCAAAATAAGAATCCTTGACATAATGAAGAACATGAGGAACTAAAACAAATCGAACACAATACTGACTATCAAGAACAATCCAAAAGCACAAAAGATAAAGAGGATAGTAATCAAACTGCTAAATATGAAATTAGTCCTCTTTGGAGAATGAATTTTGATGGGTCTTGCACTGAGAATAATGCTGGAGTAGGTATATGGATACATAAAACTCAAAAAAATCATACTGAAGGACATTCTTATAGGTTAAATTTCCAATGTTCAAATAACATAGCTAAGTATGAAACCCTCCTTTAAGGCCTACACTTATTGAAGAAATTAGGGGAAAAAGGATTAAATTTCATGGGGATTCAGAGTTGGTAATTAGGCAAGTGAATGGGGAATATAGTGCCAAACACCCCAGACTTAGAGCCTATAGAAATGATGTCATTGACTTATTAATAAAATTTTATGAATTCCAACTTATCTTTGTCCCAAGAAACCAAAATATCTTTGCTAATGGTTTAGCCTTTGCTGCTAGAACTTGCTTCACACCTTATGAAACCAAACAATGCACTACCAAAATCAAATTTAGACCATCTGTCCTAGACAATGAAAAATGATGGCAAGTGTTTGATGGAGATAAACAAATAGAAGACTTCCTACAGTCCAGAAATGAATTTGAATCACAAATTTTAGATTCAGAGTATGAAAATGACTGTCCTATTGAAGAAAACCCACTTGATGAAGAAGTAAACTCTTCAAAGATTGTTGATATAAATCTGTTATCTAATAAACTTGAACATACCACAGAAATTAGTGTAGATTTAGAAAAATAAGACTTAGAAATGCTGCAATCTAACACTCAAAGCTTTCTAAAAGGACTGGTCCCATTAGAGGAGTTGTTTGATTTCAATGATGTTTCCAAAAAACCAAAATTGGAACCTGTTGAAACTGAAGTAGAAGAATGCAGTGAACAAAAGCCTAAAATGATTAAGCTATCTAAAACTTTGCCAACTCACATTAAATTGAAGTACATTGAGCTCTTTAAGGAATTTTCTGATGTATTTGCATGGATTTATAAGGATCTAAAGTCCTATGATACAAAGATAATTCAACACAAGATACCCCTCAAAGAAAACCAGAAGCCCTATAAACAAAAATTGCGCAGAATCAACCCTGTTCAATTACCTTTGGTTGAGAAAGAAATTAAGAAAATGTATGAAGCTGGAATTATTTTCCCTATTAGGTATTTATATTGGGTATCTAATATTATGTCAGTGAGGAAGAAAACAGGAGAAATAAGGCTTTTTATTGATTTTAGGAACTTAAACAGAGCCTCATTAAAATACAACCACCCTTTACCCAAGATGGATCACATTTTACAGAAGGTAATTGGTTCTAAAAGAATTTCTTTGCTAGATGGCTTCTCAGGTTACAATCAGATATTAGTACATCCTGATGATCAACTGAAAACAACCTTTACTACACCTTGGGGTACTTTCCTATATGTGAAAATTCCCTTTGGTTTAATGAATGCTGGTGCTACTTTTCAGAGAGCCATGGATATTGCATTCTCAGAAGAATTAGGCTACTTCATCATTATTTACCTTGATGATATCACTATTTTTTCCAAAACAGATGAAGAACACCTAGAACACTTGAGAAAAGTATTTGAGAAATGTAGAAAGTATGGGTTATCTTTAAATCCAAAGAAAACAATTTTTGGTCTCCAAGAAGGTAAACTTCTTGGACACATCATATCAGAAGAAGGGATAAAGATAGACCCATAGAGGATTGAGGGTATATTGCAAATCAAACATCCTAGAAACATCAAGGAACTTCAATCTTTCATTGGGAAGATTAATTTCTTGAGAAGGTTCATACCCAAATTAGCTGAACTCCTTAGAAATATGAAAAATATGCTTAAAAAGGAAGAAGGAGTTAAATGGACCTTAGAATAAAATAAATCATTTGAACTGGTGAAACAAGCATTAACCAAAACACTAGTTCTCATTAGTCCTGATTTTACAAAGGATTTCTTCATTTTTTTCATTTACATCAGAACACACAGTAGCTGTTGTCCTATTACAGAAAAACTTGAAGGGACAAGAGCAGCCAATTGTATTATTTAGTAAGACATTGAGAGATGCACCTATGAAGTACAATATCATGGAAAAACAAGTCTTTGCCTTAGTCAAAGCCTTAAAAGACTTCAGAGTTTACATTTTACATTCCCACATAATTGCATTTGTGCCAAATTTAGTTGTAAAAGACATTCTAACCCAAGATCTAGATGGTAAGAGAGGAAAGTGGATTGCTGTGATACTTTAATATGATTTAGAAATCAAGCCCACTAAACTCATAAAAGTTCAAGGACTAGCAAGATTAATGGCTGAGTTTAATTTTGAAGCTCTTGATATAAACATGATAGACGCATTAGATAAACAGGAGGAGTTGTCAACTCCCATTATTGAAGATCATTTTCTGTTTTCATCTTGGTATGCTGATATTTTATATGTTTTTCTCAATTTGAACACCCCTCCTGGTTTGTCTAAAACAAAGGCAATATTTTTAAAGTTGAAAGTTGTTAACTACTGTATTTTGGATAAATGTCTATATTGGAAAAATGCTAGTGGATTATTGCTTAAATGTTTGCCTGCGAATGATGCAGATAATATCAATCATGAGTTCCATGAAGGAGAATGTGGAGGCCACCTCTATTGGAAGACAATTGCCAATAAAATCCTTAGAGCCGGTTACTACTGGCCCACCCTCTTTCAAGATGTCCATAAAATGATTATTGCCTGTCACAAATGCCAACTCTTTGAAGGAAAAAGAAAATTTCTTCCTTTACCTTTGCAACCAATCACTGTTGAAGCTCCCTTTCAGCAGTGGGGTCTAGAATTCATTGGGGAAATCCATCTAGCCTCATCTACCCAACATAGATGGATTCTCACTGCAACAGACTACTTTACCAAATGGATAGAAGCCATCCTTTCTAGGCAAGCCAATGACTATGTTATCATAAAATTCCTGGAAAATCATATCCTATCTAGATTTGGCTGCCCTAGAAAGATTATCACTGACAATGCTGCTACATTTGGATCCAAAAATATGGTTGAATTTTGTCACAAATATCAGATTACATTGGGCCATTCTACTGCTTATTACACTCAAGGTAATGGGTTAGCAGAATCCTCAAACAAGATTTTGGTGAATATAATAAAAAATTTGCTGGAAGACAATAAGAAATCATGGCACACAAATCTAGTACATGCACTATGAGCATATGCAATTTTTCCAACCAGTCTAGGAGTGTCAGTCATGAAGCTGATCCAAGAAGTGCAGTCTGAAGAAAATGATATGACAAGAAGAATCAATCAGACTATACATCTTCAACAAACTAGAGAAGAAGTTTATAACAGAGCTCTACACAAGAAAGAAAACATCAAAAAGATATTTGATAAAAGAACCAAGGCCAATGATTTCAGCATTGGTGACAAAGTTTTGAAGTGGGATTCCAGGAGAGAAGATAAGGGAAAACATGGAAATTTTGATAATTTATGGCTAGGCCCTTATCTCATTCATTCTACTGCTGGTAACAATGCTTATTTCTTGCAGGAATTGAATGGAACTGAACTCTTTGGAGGTCCTGTCAATGGCAGGATGCTCAAACATTATTATTCTTCACTATATTAGTCTGAAGCTTTTTCCTTTTTGCTCATGTGTAATTACCATTTTCTGAACATTGCATTCAAAGTTAGAAAAAGAAAAAAATACAAAAACAATAGAAAAGAAAAGAGGGCAGACTGTAAAAACAAGAAAGGTACAGCCCCATACCAAAAAAGAGACAAAGTTTGAAAGTGTGCGAGCTCAAATGCCACTCCTAAAAAACACACTTCTAGTTAGTCATACAGCCTAATCATGACTAATTAGTTTTTCAATTTACTGCTGATAGGTTAGTGAATTACATCAGCCAAACAACATAATCTTGGCTTATCAGTAAGGTAGATTAGGATAGAAAAAAAAAAGGTTCAAACAAGCTCAAAATCTGAACCTATGAATCTCAAAAGAAGAATGGCTCTAATTAGATCAAATCTTGAGCCAAAGATAGAAAAAAAACTAGTTCTAATATGCCCAAAACTTGAACCAGGAAAGAAAGAAAGACAACTCAAACAAATTTAAAAACAGAGCTGAAGAAATAATGAAGAATACTTTAGTTTTTAGATCTTAGGCCTTCACCATTTTGTTCTAAATTTCTGTAAATTTTAGTCTATGTGCAGCTTGTTTTTATGGCATAGATCAACAACAAGTCAGACTGCTTAATCCTAGCTTGGCTACTTTTAAATTTTCTGTTTTAGAATTTAGAAAATAAAAGTCTGTCAGACAGTCTAATCTTGACAGATAGTAGTTAGGTAGAGAAACTTATGAATTCAACTATTTAAACTAAGTTCATGGAGAAATAAGAGTAGAAATAGATTAGTTTCTTGTTTTCAAAAGAACAAAATGTTGATGAAAATAGTTTGCCAATCCAAATGCACTCTGAAAGAAAAAAAAATGTTAGGATCATTAGGAATGGGTAGGTAGAGATGTTGTTTTGATAGAATTCCATTGTTTCAGATTGCTGCAGAAATCATCAAATCAAAGAAGACCAGAAAAAGAAAAGAAAGGTTGTTTCCCAATGGATAAGGCACTGGTTTACGAAAAAGCCAGAGATCAATAGCTGAAGATTCTTGACATCTTCAAGAAGATGCCGTCCCCATGTGGAGCCACTGTTAGCCACCTATAAAATTTTTCCATATCAAATGGTGCCTAAATCTCTTTTTAGCCTTTAAGAAACAATTTCATGACCAAATTGTGAGTTCTTAAAGTCTTATGAAGATCTTTTCCCTTTGAATTAATCTTCACTGTTGTTTCCCTTTTTATCCTAAAGAACATGTTGTTTTCCAAGAGAAATACTGCTTAAAACTCCATTTTTCATCATTTTCACTCCTTCTTTACTCATAAATAAACCCCTTTTTACCCTTGTCTCCTTCATAAAAACCCTCAAAATACCTTCATCTAACCTCTAAATCATTAAAACCCCCCTTTTAAATCCTATATTCCCCTTTTATCTAGTTTAAAAATGCCTTATTTCACCTATCAGAACCCTCAGTTTGGCTTAAAAACCCTGTTTTTGGCCTAAAAATCATCATTTTACACTTTATAGGTCTTCAGCCCCTGAGGGCTTATTTCCTTCAGCACCTTACCTTCATGTGACTTAAGGTCCCGCAATCGGGCGCTTAAAAGGCCTAAAACCCTCCCTCTGAACCCTTTTCCCTTTATTTTTCAAACCCGACAGTTCACTTTTTAAACGAATATCGACTGTTGATCTAAACCGATCAACGGCCATCAGGTCACTTTTCTTCCACCCTTTCATTTTCCCATCCTTTCTCCCATTTCAAATACTCCACCCCTTTATCAAATCTTGACTGTTCATTTTCGAAATTCGACAATCAGGATTAAATCCGATAGTCCATTAATCCGCCCGCTCCGCGACAAAAAAAATTACGTCATCCCTGGGCCCCACTTACCTCTTAACCCCGCAACTTCTCCATCGTGTGCGATCCACAGTGTTGGATCTGCTACCCCTCATCCGATGGCCAAAACTGCGTTTCGCATTTTTTTGACGCCCGCGAGTTAACACCAAAAAAAAAACGTGAAATAGGCGGTTTTTAAAAGACACGCGTCAACTGATGTGTGGAATCACATTGTTTTGGCGAATACCACTTACCGCCCTCAACATTGCGCGAAAACCATTAATGGCTTTCCACCAAACCACCACCCTCCGCCACATGCCTTTCGCATTTGACCGTAGCCGTTGATCTCCGAAGATCAAATGGCTATGATTTAATCTCGTCCCCATTCTATTTTCCACTTAACTTTCCCCCATCGTTTTTACATTTAATCTCAGCCATCGATCTTTGAGATCGAACGGCCCGGATTAGATCGCACCCCAAGTCTTTCTCCCTTCATCCATTCTCTCCAAAGATGCCACTGGATGTTCTCCACCATTGAATGTTTTAATCCAATGGACCATATTAGATGGTGATCTATTTTCATTTGCCTTCCGTCTTTCTCCAAATGATCTCGTCGGGCAATCTTTGCCGTTTATTGTCCTGATCAAATGGCCCTCACTTAATCTTACCACCATTTTATTTTCACCCAACCGTCTCCCAAATGACATGATCAAGCGATCTTGACCGTTGATTAATCTAAATCGACGGCTCTGTTTTAACCTCACTCCCAAACCACCCAAAGCATTCTTACCTATTTTTCATGGGATTTTCTTAACTTTTGTATGTTTTTTGCAGGTTATAAAGGTTTTTTCCATAGTTTTAAAATAATGCTAAGGCCAAGGATGATGATCCATAGGCCATTATTCACCAAGAAATGGGAACTACAAGGTTTGAAACTATGATTTTACCCGTGCCTCATGAGCATTGGTGATTTCTTGAAACCTTCTGCACACCTGCAAACACAGCAAAACATAGTAAACATCAATTAGATAAAGAGTATTACTGTCAAAGGTGAAGATAAGTGCATAAGTGAAGAATAGTGATTTTAAACAGAATTTAAAGGGATTAAGGAACTAATTCGAGAATCAAAGGCCTAATCCACAGTCAGCAAGGAATAAAAGACCAAAAATGAAGATCAAGGCCTAATTAGGCCTAAAAACATAGAGTAAAGCAGATTAAAGGTGTTCTAAGGAAGAAACAAGGAGATCTATCAGTTCAAAAGGCCTCCACTACAAGATTAGAGGCTGATTGAATCCTCTTCAGCTACCAAAGAGCCACTTGCAGCTTTCATAAATCAACATAAGGCATAGTTATTGCCTATTCAAGAGATATTTTCCTAAATACAGTTGAACAGTTATTTAAAAAAAAAAAAACTTATTTCAAAATGTCAGCAAAGTTATTGAAAAGATAAGAAGGAGCCTTGAAGTCAATATTTTCATCCACTAAGCCTAAAAAAACAGCAAACAGAGTTATGAGACAGAGTTCTAAATTGGATGCTTTCCTGCCTGATGCCTTGCATGGTTTTCAAGGCTAGGAATTGCATTAAGTGTAGAATTGATGATACTCAAACCCTAGAAACTCTTCCACCTCCTCATTTCCTTATAAAATATCCTTGAGGAGCACATTGTAAAGGGTTGGTTATTGGATTTCTGATGTAATAGTTTCTGTATTCAAATCATTGTTGAATGCAAATAAATTCTGAAGCTCTAAAGCTCTGTTAAGTTATTGAAGAAGTTAGGCTGAGAAGAGAAGTTGTTGCTGTGATGAAACATTGGACTTGAAGTCTGTAATTGGATTGAAAATCAATATACAAGTTGATTATTGGGATCCTGGTCTATAAAATTGGTGAAGTACTTCTTGCTGATATTGTTTTCCTTTCATGTATGCCATTTTGTTCACTTTTCTCTGATAAAGAACAACAAATATAGAGCTAGGATTTACTATTAAAAGTACCCTACTCTCACTGATAAGATTTATCTTTATGTTTTCCTCCAATTGTGTATTTAAGAATGACTTAAGTTAAGTGTAAACATTATCAAGGAATGTTGGTTAGTCCATGTCTTGATGTGCAAAACTTGAAAGGAAGTTCTTGAATGATATTTTCAATACATGCTAAGTAGAGTTAAACTCGAAAATTTTATGGTTTGCCCTATCTTCTAGTTCTTTCTCCAAAGGTTGTTTTGAAGGTTTCCCTAAAGAGTATGCTAAAGCAAGCTTTGATTTTAATGTATCCTGCTTGATCTTAAGCCGCACTTTGTTTTCTTATTTGTTTTCATCCCTTATGAAAGTAGTCATGTGGATTATTGGATTGTTTGTCTGATAAGTTAGCTTTAATACAAGCTTTTCCAAAGAAGTTTATGGTTGGCCCTGTCTTTGGTTGGTTTCAAACGGTTGCTTAAAAATGCTTTTCTTGTATGGAAAGTTGATAAAGCCTTGTTGAAATTATTGGATTTTTCCAACTTCTCAACACTTTTAATGTTCCACTCCATCATTTAATCTAAAAGATATTTATATATAGATGACTTGCCCCTTGGACCACTATTGAAATTGTTGCACAATTAAACCCTTTTGTGACTCCATTGCCCAATGGTTTAAAGTTGTTTTCACATTAATCCTATCTGCTGAACACTTCTCAATATAATTGCATCTTCACATCTTTTGAAATATTTCATTTTATGATATTCCATCCAATTAAAGATCATACCTGACCAACCAAACAAACAAAAACCCTTACTTAAAACCTTAAAAGATAAATCAATCTTTGCACTTATAGAGAGATCCCTGTCTGGATTAAGGTGGGCTAGATCCTAGAATCCCAAAGGAACATCAAGTTTGGGAAAAACTAAGATATATTAAACATATATAGTTAAAAGTTACAACTCATGAGGTATGGAAAACCATTAAGCTCAATGAACAATACTCAAACTGATAAACATCTAATATAAACATTCCAGTGAAACAAAGAGTACAGAAGAGCTTCTAACTTTAGAAATTCACCTTCAAATTTTGGGAAAACATATAAGATAAAACAAATAACTCAATTAATGAAGGGGGAACTCCTAAACATCATATTTCAAGCTATTGGAAACTCTGAAACAAGTTGGTAAGCATGGACGAAGGGAAAGATCGAACGCAACCTCTTTGACTTAACCTAACAATCAATATTCCACAGAATGGCTTCAAGATAGGGTTTTGAAAGCTTCAAATAAGCAGGGCATACCATGAATCATAATTGTAAACTAGCATACTAACCATACATGAAGAAAAAACATGTTTTGGTGGACCTAAGGAGAAATCAATAATTCCTTAAGATGGCCAAAAGAAGAAAACATCAAAGCTATAACAAACAGGAGGACTGAGGTGCCTCAAAGAACATGTCTCAACCTATACTTTTCTGATTTATAGAAAACAAGAAACATGAAACATAATGATAAAAAAGGAAACAATAGACAAATTAGGAAAACATTACCATTCACCAAGCTATGGAATCCTGCAAGCAAGCTTCTCCATCATCAAGCCAAACAAGCCATTCATCCACTTCACAAAACCAATTTCTTCTCCAAGCTTATGAAACCACTTATATTTCTCTTCAAGCTCATCAAATGCCAATGAAATACATAGGGGCTTCATGCTCTATTTATGGATAAAATGATGAATAAAACCCTAAATGTGGTAGGAAAATGTCAAATATAGTCATAAATATCATTTATGGCCAAGAGACCATGCAAGGGCCAAGGCACATAATATCCTAAGAAATAAATAACAAAATAACTATTTGCACCTAATTCTAGAGTAATTTTCCTCAAAAACTCAAAAATATCTATTTTCAATAAATGAGTTTGTTTTGTTGACTTTTGGTCCAAAACACACTAGGTAGCCTCTCTGTGTAGCACCACTTCAGTAGAAAAAAGGGTCTCTTGCAACTGAGTTTTGTACCACTTCCTGATACTGGATTTGGCTCCGTGATGGCTCGTTGGGAAGCCTGATGAGTCTAATTTCTAAAAATTCTTGAGTTATGCTGAGTGGATTCCATTTACCTGTTCAAAAATCAATTTCCCCAACAATGCTCTGTGCGCAGCACCTGGTCTGAAAATGAGGCAGAAAGGTCAAATTATTGATGTTTGTTGACCTTTTGGGGGGGAAAATGCTCCAAATGATCTGAAAATTGGTGAGCAGGCTGTTGGTGATGTGAGAAATCCAAAAATGAAAACTTTGAGAGCTGAGGATGCACCAATTTTGTGCTTATCTCCTAGGGTGCTACGCATAGAGGGCTTGAAATTTGAAAAAGACAAAAATTTGTTCAAATTGCCTCAAACTTGGTGGAGAGGTCACTCAGGAGGTCTTGGACACCTGTTGGGAAGCCTCAGCCGAAATTCCAAGGCTGTTATGCACTTTTTCTCTTTTTAGGTCTTCTAGCTCCATAAGGGCCTCCTTCAGTTTGGCACAAGCAAGCATGTTTTGCCTTGCATAATGCTTGGTAGTTTTCTTTTGTAGAGAAAGGTCCCTTTTCACCTTCTTGAAATGCTTTTGATCCTCCTTGTAATACCGAATGAAACCTTGTGCCATGTCAAAGTCTCTTTCCCACTCCTAAATCTGTGCATCTTTGTCCATGAGAAGAAATCTAGTGGTCATATCCTTGTCCTCATTATCACTGTCTAGATCAATGAATTGAGGCCCTTGAGAAGTATTCTTGATCCTTTTTCTTCTCCTTACCCTTACCTGTTGCTCACCTTTGTCCATATTTTCCTTGCCATTGTCTTTGTTCTTGATAGCTGGAGGAGAGATGGCCCTTTTCATTTTTGAGGCAACAAACACATCTCTTTTGCCTCTATGGTAGGTTCATGTGAGAGGAGTGATGAGGGTGCCTTGATCTTTGGTGAAGTCACAAGCCTTTTCATCTTTTTCATTGCTTTCATGAGTCACTTCATGCTCCATTAGGTCACTGATTTCTTGACCTTGAGCTTCAATATCATCTTCATTTCCCTCACTGTTTTCCATATTGATTTTTTGGCCTTCAAACTGATCACTATTCTCCTCACTTGCCTCATTTTGGCTCTGTCCTTCACTTAGGTCCTCTTCTCTGTCACTTTTTGCACTGTCATATTGAGTTTCTTGGTCAATTAGAGGCTGATTTGTGTCATGACAGTCATAAAAGCTATCATGATTTTCATGACTATTTTCTTTCTCATCACTGACTGTCTCATTTGTGCCACTGCCTTGGTCATTGTCTGCCCCTTCAAACTGTGTCTAAGTATCATCATTTTTCTGTTCTTGGTCTTCAATTTATTCATTCTCTCCCTCTATTTCTTCATTTTCATTGTTTTCATTCATTTCAACACTTTTTTCACTATCATTGGGCTCACTGTCATGCTCAAAAACATATTCCTCTTGGTTTTCTTGTGCACTCTCTTGCTAACTGTCCTCTTCATTGTTTTCTTCATAATCCTCTTGGTCTTCATCTTGTTCATCATCGACACCCTTTTCTGAACTTGAGATTGATTTATTGGTGTCATCATTATCACTGTCTTGCTCAAATTCAACACTGTTTTCCTTTTCTTGACTGCCATTTTCATCACTCTCCTCCATGTCATCATCATCTTATTATTCATTATTAGATTCTATTTTTGCCCCACTGTCTTTATCATTTTCATCACTTTCATCTTCGTGATTAAGTTCTGCACTTGCCTCACTGTTTTCCTCATTTTCACTATTATGTTCATCTCCCTCCTCCATGTCATCATCATCTTCTTGTTCTTCCTCACTAGTTTCTGTCTTTGCCTCATTGTCTTCTTTACCTCCAATGCTATTGGTTTGTTCTTCATGGCTACTCCCATCATCTTCTTCCTCAACACTTTTGTCCTCTTCATTATTTTCTTCATCTAACTTTGTTTCTACCTCACTGTCCTTCTCCTCTTCACTTCCATCTACTTGTTCATTATTGCTACTGCCACCATCTTCATTTGATGCATCAGGAGGAGAAGTAGGAGGTAAATTTCCTTATGGAGAAGGCATAGGTGGAGATGATGGAAGAGTGGAGGCAAGTGGATGTGAAGTGGAAGACACATTTTTCTGAATAAAGGCTTGGGGATTAGCAAATACATCATGTGAGATAAAAACTTCCCAAGGGATTCCTTTCTCCTCCAGCTGGTGTAAAACAATCATCTTAACCAAGGAGTGGTGAAGAAGGCTCTGCATTTGGTGGGCATAACTCCTCCTCTTGACCACTGAAGCCATTTTGTCAATTCTTCGGTAGAGATAGTATGGTAGGTTTAGCAGTTTAAACCTGGTGAAGTGCATTAGTAGCCTTATGTGATAAGAATAAACCCTGGAGTACCTCCCCTCACAAGTGAAGTACTTGATAATCTGCCTCATCAGTAGTGCATACCTCTCTAGCAGGTGGGAGAAGGGGAAAATAGCCTTGCAGCCTTGTTGAAAGCTAGGATTGAGGTAGGGCTCATAATAGCTCAAGTCCAATTTCTTCTGTTTAAACCATCTCTTACCAATATCTAGTATTCTTGTGGCTTTAGCAATGGATTTAGATGAGAGTTCAAAATTCACTCCTGGTAGGTTGACTTGGTGGTTTTGTAAGCTAAGAATGAACAACCTAGTCAAGTCTAAGTGGCTTTGGACTTGTTTAACCCTCTCACAAAAATGATAGCATCCAACATCTTGAAAACATGCCAGGATCATGGGAGAATAAGTGATTTGAATGGTTTATAAGGGTTCAAACCTATTAACCCTTCCTCCCTTGTGTTTTGGCTTGATAGGCCTTTGGCCTTCATCATTGCCGGTACTTATCTCTTCCTCAGACATGGTGGATGATTATAACCTTGAACAAAGTGGGTTCTTGCTTGATGAGATATTTTAGGTCTAGGGAAGGCGAATGAATAATGTGAGAGAAAATTTTTGAAAATGAGGGCAAGATGAAGTAATCAAGGAGTGCTTCAGAGTTTTTAGAAGTAGGTTTGTCTGTATTGAGTGTCTTTAGGCTAGTGACAACTCCCCCAATTTGGAAACCCTACCCTAGATGGTCAAATTTGATTTTTATGGAGACTTGGGTTTGGTCACATTAGGCCTTTAAATACCTTCTTGATTATGAAAAAACTAATTGGAAGGTAAGGAAGGAAACCACCAACCCTACTTTGACTATTGCATGAGATTTGGAGGCAAGAAAATTGAATTTAGGCCATTGTTGAGCAACTTTGACAAAAAACTACAGGTGCGTAGCGCCACCGGACTGCACGTTCAGGTCGGGTCGGGTTGGCAGGCCTGTGCATACTGCCTGAGGCCTTTAATGGGCGAGTTGGGTAGTGAAACGGGCTATCGGGTCCCGTCAGAGCGCAACGCCGGTGTGCAAAAGTGGGCATTTGGGTCATTCTGAGCCTATGCGTAGAGCCTGCACAGGGGCATAGCGCTACCCTCCCGGTGCACAGTGCAGTGTAAATTTACACTGCGACCACCTCGTCTGTGCGCAACATCGACAGCCAGGTGCGTAGCGCCTGAAATTGTTTTCCCAAGTTGCCCAGAAACCCTAAATATTTTTTTTCAATAGCTCTCTCTCCTTTTTCAAAGACTAATGAGGTGGGGAAAAGGTCAAGGAGACCTTTATAGCTTTTTGAAAAATAAATTTATGAGAAAAAACCCACTTTATAAGGTTTGTTTCTCTTTTTATTTTCTCATTGTCTTTTTGGCTCCTTTTGGTCCTGTAGGTGGCAGAGTTAAAAATATGGGTTTTTCTTTGCTGGAAGCCTCTTAATGTTCTTCTTTTGCTCACAAAATTTAATCAAGTTTAAACATGTGCCTTCAACCCACACTTCAAACCATGAGCCCTTTTAAAGAATTTTATTTTGACCAAGTTTGGTGAAAACATACAGATAGTGAAATTAGTGCTTTTGTTTTGAAGGTTTTTCTTCACTTTATCTTCTTTATGAACTTCAACACTTGTAAACAATAATATTGTGAAAATGTTGGCACTTTTTCTGGGAGTCTTCAGCCCTGCAGGTTTATGCCTTTAATTGCTTGGTTGAGAGACTGAAAAGGAGAGTTTTAACCTTCCTTCAACTGACCTTCTGTCATGTATTTCTTTGAGACAGTGAAACAAAACTTTTGGTGTGAAAAAACCTTATCATTTTGGCACCAACAACCTTTCTAGTCTTTATATGTGCCATTTTGGTGAGAAACATTTGGTTTGTTTTTCCTTATCTGTTTAGGTAAAATTGACTTAGGATAGAGTCAATGTTGACTAGGGTAAATAGAAGTGGTTTTGGGGCACATGGTATTGTGCACCCATGGTTTTTCAGCCCATGGTATTGCATGCAATGGAGCCTATAAAAGGCTGGGAAGACTTCATTGTAATGTAGGCCTAGATGTGAGCAGTGAAGGCTCACTAGGCCGGATTGGCTAGTGTTTTGGCCAATGCTTAATGAAATTTCATTGGTTGGGTTTTGCCCTGGATTTGGGGCTTTTCCTGGATAAACATCTTTGTTTATGTTTATGATTTGTTGCTGTCTATTTTATGGTTTTTTCTTCCTCTCGGTAAATTTATTATTTCTCCAGTAAATTCTAACATTATCAACAATGACAGTCCTGCATAAGGGTCACTCAGGGTTGATCTATCTCTTGCAGAATATTCTCTTGATAAAGAAACCATATTGGAGGCTTTACTTCTTTTAGACCAGCTACATGTTTGTTCTTTAGACCATTTTGACAATGATGAATCTCTGGTTGGGAAGGTGAGCAAATTAAACTATTTTTGTGTCTTTCAATGGCCACTTATGTTCTTGCAGGTGACTACACAATTTTTTGCTTTGTATCAATGTCTTTTGGAGTTTTAACACCTTTCCTCTTCAATAGTGAAAACCATGCTTATCATAATTACCTCTTTACGCATTTTTACCTCATGCTTGCCTCCTTGGACCATTTGAAAAATCCTCTGACTATTACTTTGAGAAGTCAAACCTTGAACTGATATTTCTGGCCCTTTTGCTAATACCCTTTATCATATTTCTTCCTTTGGTGTACTAGAGTATTGGTTTCTATGTTTGCCTCCTTTGATCCCTTTAAGACCTTTGATTTCACCTTTTGATGAGGTGGAGTTAGTGCCTCTTTGCCAAACCCTAGAGGATAGTTTGAATCCCTTTGAAGCCATCTGTTGTTATGAAGGAGGCTCTTTGTCATCATTTGACCATTTATGTCCATCTCCCCAAACTGCTACGTTTTAGGGCTGCTTAGGAAAAAGTAAATAGTGTTGTCTTCTAAGTTCTCTCAAACTTCTCAAACTCGTTCATCATTTCTAAAAGTCTTCAAAGCGCACTTGATGGAGTTCGAGGTGACCTTTTCTTTATCAACCCTAGTATTGATTTATTGCTTGGTTAAAATAGTCATAAATCTTGATTCTCATCAAACATATGCTTGATGCTTTTTTCTTGCTATGAATGGTATTCTTATGATAATTTTCTCTTTTACCTTACCCATTGCTAGTCTGATGGCTATCTGATCCTCTTGCAGAAATATGAGCAAAGGGCATCTGTCCCCTTGCAAGATTCATGCTTTAGGCCAAAAATGCTTCCTTGAATAACCTTTTTGATTAGTTTGGATAAGATCACCTATCATTTTCTTCTTTGAATGCAGTTTCTTTATATAGGAAAAACAGAGTTTGTAGGGCACCAAATCCACCCTATGACTTTGTGAAACCCTAGGTGACCTAGTGGAGGCTTTCTTGAACTTGGTTTTTGGACTGAGACCTAGAATTTTGGATCATCAAGTGTAAGATAGATTTTATGATAAACTAATGTATTAAAGATCTAAAATCCAATGTACTTGATTTATCTAAATAACATAAAGAGATAGTTTGAGACTATGAGAGTTTAGGAGTATTTTGAGAGACACAACAAATTTGTTTGATTGGTGGGCTTAGGTAGTGGTGGGGGGTTTTTAGGAAAAGCAAAACAGAGGATTTGGGCCAAAGGTGAAATCATATAGAAAGAAATAGTGACATAAGCCACTAATGGTTTTTCTGGGACTGGTAAGCAAAGCTAGACATTATGAAATGATGAAATAGTGAAAAATTATCTTGAAGATAATGAAGGCAGTGACATTTCTAGAACTCACAATGTTTATGAACCTTGTTTCTAGAAATCTTGGGATGATCATTTAGTCATCAACAAAGGAAAAATTTACTAATGACTAACAGTGGCTCCACTTGGGGAGGGAAATTCCTTTCTGGGAGGTGTCCAGAATTTCAGATATCTGGCTTTATGGAAACCAGTGCCTCATCCATTGGGCAGATTTTTTACCTCTTTTCATTTGTTCTTGTTTGCTTGAAGCTATGATCTCAAAAATCTGAAAGACATGATTAGATCAACTTCATATCTACCTACCCAACCTACTTGCCTATCATTTTTTCTTCTTTACGTGCATTTGGACTAGCAACCTTGACATCTTTTTATTTTTTGAAAGAAAAATAAACTATCTACTTCTACCTTATTTCTTCCCGTAGCTGATATTAGGCTAATGAACTCCTTTGATTCTCTACCTATACTATTCAACTGTCAAGGTTAAATTGTTTGACAGGATTTATTCACTAAGCTAAAAACATGAAATTGAAAACATGGCTAAATTAGGATTAGACAATCTGATTTACCATGGGTTTGTGGCATAAAAACAAGCTGCACAAATGTTCTTTTTGTATGAAATAAGACTAGAAAAATCAGGGCTCGGATACATTGTTTGCTACTCATCCCTATTTTTCTCTTTGGTTTTGTTTTAGGCATGTGGAACCAGTATCTTTCTACCTAATCTATCTTTTGACTAGTCAAGCTTGAATAATTTAACCCACCATCTTTCACTAACTTATCAACGATAAATTTAAAACATGCTTTAGCCATGATTAGGCTAGATGACTGAAACACAACTTATTTATGCACTAGTAGTGGTATTTTAGTCTTACACACTTTCAGTAGTTCTATTTTTTGGGTATGGGGCTTTACTTCTTTTAAATCTGCCCTATTTTCCATTTTTTGTTTTGTATATATTTTTTTTTGTGATTTCTCTCAATATCTTTTCATCAAATAGTGATATGTAAAATGATTGAGAAATTCTAACTAAGACTCTTGAAAAAATAGTGTTTGAGCATCCTGCCATTTACAGTACCTCCAAAAAGTTCTTCTTCATTAATCCCTTGTAAAAAGAAAGCATTATGACCTCTAATTGACTGAATAAGGTAAGGGCCTTTCCACAAATTCTGAAATTTACCTTGTTTACCTTTGTCTTCCCTCCTAGAATCCCAATTTAGTACAACGTCTCCAATGTGGAAATTGCTAGCTTTGGTTCTTTTGTCGAAGATTTTCTTTGTGCTTTCTTGTATTGCCTGAGTCTTGTTATAAACTGCTTCCCTTGTCTGTTGCAAATGAATGTTTTGGTTCAGCCTTCTCTGCATGTCATTCTGTTCTGATTGCACTTCTTGGAGAAGTCTTACCACCGGAACTCCCAAGGATGTTGGAAAAATGGAATGCATGTCATACACTAGTTGATATGGAGACATACCGATTGATTTCTTGGTGGTTAGTCTATTAGCCCATAGTGCATGTATAAGCTTACCATGCCATGCCTTTTGATTCTATTCTAGAAGCTTCTTGATGATATAGACCAAAATTTTGTTAGAGGATTCGGCTAACCCATTAACCTGAGGGTAATAAGCTGTGGAATGTCCTAGTGCGATGTGATATTTATGACAAAAGTCAATCATCTTTTTGGATGAAAAGTTAGCAACACTATCTATGATGATCTTTCTAGGGCAACTAATTCTAGATAGGATTTTTGTATCGAGAAATTTGATAATGACTGAATCAGTGGAATTTCTAGAGGGGATGGCTTTTATCCACTTGGTAAAGTAATTAGTGCCAGTGAGGATCCACTTATGTTGTGCAGATGAGGTGGGGTGAATTTCTCCAATGAATTCTAAACCCCATTGTTGAAAAGGAGCTTCAACAGTAATGGGATATAAAGGTAAAGGTAGGATTTTTATCTTGCCATAAAATATTTGGCACTTATGAAAAGTCATGACAAGTTAGTGGGTATCAAGGAAAAAGGTGGGCCAATAGTAGCCATCCCTTAGGATTTTGTTGGCTATTGTTTTCCAGTAAAGATGGATTCCACACTCTCCTTCATGTAGTTCATGCATTATATTACCTACATCATCCTCAAACAAACATTTAAGTAGTATACCAACAGGATTCTTCTAATATAATATCCCATCTAAGATGCAGAACTTCAAAGATTTTTGTTTTAAGAACCTAGCTTTTGTCTTTGATAATGTAGGGGGAGCATTAAGATAGAAAAGAACATAGAGAATATCATCATACGAATATGAATTCAGAAATGCTTATTCAACATGGGGAGCAGTGCATTCTTCTTGTTCTTCTAAAACATCAACCATGTTCATATCTAAAGTTTTTAAATTTGACTCAGCCATAAGTTTTGCAAGTCCTTGTCCTTTAACCAGTCTTGTGAGCCTGATTTCTAAGTCATATTCTAATATAATGGCAATCCACTTTCCTCTTTTACCATCAGGGTCTTGATTTAAAATTTCCTTGACAATCGAGTGTGGAACAAAAGCAATGACATGGGAATGTAAGATATAAACTCTAAAGTATTTCAATGTTTTGATCAAGGCAAAGGCTTGCTTCTCCATGATGTTGTATTTTAAAGGGTCATCTCTAAGGGCCTTGCTGAAGAATGCTATGGGTTTTTCTTGTCCCATGATATTCTTTTGTAGTAATACTGCAATAATGGTATGTTCAGAGGCAAATGAGAAAATGTAGAAGCCTTTGGAAAAATCAGGACTGATGAGAACTGGTGTTTGAGTGAGAGCCAATTTGACTTGGTCAAAGGATTATTTGGCTTCTAAGTTCCATTTAACCCCTATCTCCTTTTCAATCATGTTTGTAATATTCCTCAAAAGTTTGGCAAGATTGGGGATGAACCTCCTTAAAAAATTTATCTTCCCGATGAAAGATTATAATTATTTAATGTTCCTAGGATGGTTGATTTTTAATATGCCTTAAATTATTTTGGGGTCTATTTTTATTCCTTCTTGTGAGATGATGTGACCTAAGAGTTTTCCTTCCTAGAAACCAAACAATGTTTTCTTAGGATTCAAGGAAAGTCCATATTTCCTACATTTTTCAAAGACTTTCCTTAAGTGAATTAAGTGTTCCTCATCAGTCTTAAAGTAAACAGTGATGTCATCCAGGTAAATGACTATAAATTAGCCCATATCTTAAGAAAAATCTATATCCATGGCCCTTTGGAAAGTGGCCCCTGCATTCATCAATATGAATGGAATTTTAACATACATGAATGTACCCCAAGGGGTAGTGAAAGCAGTTTTGTGCTGATCACTTGGGAACACTAATACTTGGTTGTAGTCGGAAAAACCATCAAGTAAGGATATCCTCTTAGAACCAACCACCCTTTGAAGAATGTGGTCCATATTAGGCAATGGGTAGTTATCCTTTAAGGAGGCTCTGTTCAGATTTCTAAATTCAATGCAAAGCCTAATCTCCCCGTTCTTCTTCCTAACTCATACAAGGTTTGAAACCCACTCTGAGTATCTAAGGGAAACTATGATCCTAGCATCATACATCTTTTTGATTTCCTTCTCAACTAAAGGTAATAGAATAGGGTTGATTCTTCTCAATTTTTGTTTGAAGGGTTTCTAATTCTCTTTAAGAGGAATTTTATATTGAATAACACTTGTGTCATATGATTTTAAATCCTCATATCCCCATGAAAAAAAATCTCTAAATTCTTGGAAAAGTTCAATATATCTTTCTTTTATGTGAGGAGGAAGAGTTCTGGGTAGTTTGATAAATTTTGGTTGCTTTAAGCACCCAATGTTACATTCCTCTACATCATTTTTTGTGGATTCAATTTTTTGTTTCTTAGCTACATCATTAAATTCAAAAATTTCTTCTACTACTTGGAAGGTAAGGAAGGAAATCACCAACCTTTCTTTGAATATTGCAGGAGATTTGAAGGAAAGAAAATTGAATTTAGGCCATTGATGAGAAACTTTGACAAAAAACTTCAGGTGCGTAGCACCACCCGATTGCACGTTCAGGTTGGGTCAGGTTGCAGGCCTGTGCATAGTGCCTGAGGCCTTCAATGGGTGAGTCGGGTAGTGAAACAGGCTATCCGGTCTTGTTGGAGCGCAGCGTCAGTGTGCAAAAGTGGGCAGTTGGGCTTTTTTGAGCCTGTGCGTAGCGCCTGCATAGGTGCGTAGCGCCGCCCTCCCAGTGTGCAGCATAGCGTAAATTTACACTACAGCCACCTCGTCTATGCGTAGCGATGATGGCCAAGTTCGTAGTGCCTCCGTCGGTGTGTAGCACATCAAACAATTAGCCCAAGTTGCCCAAAAACCATAAAAAAAAATTTCAACAGCTCTCTCTCCTTTCGCGAAGACAAATGAGGTGGGGAAAAGGTCAAGGAGACCTTTATAGATTTTTGAAAAATAAATTTATGAGCAAAAACCCACTTTCTAAGGTTTGTTTCTCTTTTTATTTTCTCATTGTCTTTTTGGCTCATTTTGGTCCTATAGGTGGTAGAGTTAAAAATATGGGTTTTTCTTTGCTAGAAGCCTCTTAATGTTCTTCTTTTGCTCACATAATTTCATCAAGTTTAAACATGTGCCCTCAACCCACACTTCAAACCATGAGCCCTTTTAAAGAAGTTTATTTTGACCAAGTTTGGTGAAAACATACAGATATTGAAATTAGTGCTTCTATTTTGAAGGTTTTTCTTCACTTTTTCTTCTTTATGAACTTCAACACTTGTAAACGGTAATCTTGTGAACATATTGGCACTTTTTCTGGGAGTCTTCAGCCCTGCAGGTTTATGCCTTTAATTTCTTGGTTGAGAGACTAAAAAGGATAGTTTTAACCTTCCTTCAACTGACCTTCTGTCATGTATTTCTTTGACATAGTGAAACAAACCTTTTGGTGTGAAAAAACCTTACCAATTTGGCACCAACAATCTTTTTAGTCTTTATGTGTGCCATTTTGAGGAGAAATATTTGGTTTTTTTGTCCTGATAAACTATGAAAATCCTGCAGAAGTTTCACTCAGGGTTGATCTATCTCTTGCAGAATATGCTCTTGATAAAGAAACCATATTGGAGGCTTTACTTCTTTTAGAACAGCTACATGTTTTTTCTTCAGACCATTTTGACAATGATGTATCTTTGGTTGGGAAGGTGAGAAAATTAAACTATTTTTGTGTCTTTCCATGGCCACTTCTGTTCTTGCAGGTGAATAGACAATTTTTTTCTCTATATCTCTATCTTTTGGAGTTTTAACACCTTTCCTCTTCAATAGTGAAAACCATGCTTATCATAATTACCTATTTAGGCATTTTTACCTCATGCTTGCCTCCTTGGACCATTTGAAAAAGCCTCTGACTGTTCCTTTGAGAAGTCAAACCTTGAACTGATATTTTTGGCCCTTTTGCTGATGTCCTTTATCGTCTTTCTTCCTTTGGTGTAGTGGATTATTGGTTTTTATCTTTGCCTCCTTTGATCCCTTTAAGACCTATGATTTTACTTTTTGATGAGGTGGAGTTAGTGCCTCTTTGCCAAACCCTAAAGGAAAGTTTGAAACCCTTTGAAGCCATCTTCTTTTATGAAGGAGACTCTTTGTCATCATTTGACCATTTTTGTCCATCTCCCCAAACTTCTAGGTTTTAGGGCTTCTTATGGAAAAGTAAATAGTGTTGTCTTCTAAGTTCTTTGAAACTTCTCAAAATCATTCATCATTTCTAAAAGTCTTCAAAGCACACTTGATGGAGTTTGAGGTCACCTTTTCTCTAGCAACCCTAGTACCAATTTATTGCTTGGTCAAAATAATCATAAATCTTGATTCTCATCAAACATATGCTTGCTGCTTTTTTCTTGCTATGAATAGTCCATCTTAAGATAATTTTCTCTTTTACCTTACCCATTGTTAGTCTGATGGCTATTTGATCCTGTTGCAGAAATGTGAGCAAAGGGTAGTTGTCCCCTTGCAATGTTCATGCTTTAGGACAAAAAGCCTTCCTTGAATAACATTTTTGATTAGTTTGGATAAGATCACCTGTCCTTTTCTTCTTTGAATGCAGTTTATTCATACAGGAAAAACAGAGTTTGTAGGGCACCAAATCCACCCTATGACTTTGTGAAACCCTAGGTGACCTAGTGGAGGCTTTCTTGGATTTGGTTTTTGGACTTAGACCTAGAATTTGGGATCATCAAGTGTAAGATAGAGTTATGATAAACTAACATATCGAATATCCAAAATCCAATTCAGTTGATTTATCTAAAGAACCTACAGAGATAGTTTGAGACTATGAGAGTTTAGGAGTATTTTGGGAGACACAACAAAGTTGTTTGATTGGTGGGCTTAGGTAGTAGTGGGGGGTTTTTAGGAAAAACAATAAAGAGGATTTGGGCCAAAGGTGAAAGCATATAGAAAGAAAGAGTGACATAAGCCACTAATGGGTTTTCTGGGACAGGTAAGCAAAGCTAGACATTATGAAATGATGAAAGAGTGAAAATTTATCTTGAAGATAATGAAGGAAGTGAGTTTTCTAGAACTCACAATTTTTATGAACCTTGTTTCTAGAAATATTGGGATGATCATTTAGTCATCAAAAAAGGAAAAAATTACTGATGACTAACGGTGGCTCCACTTGGGCAGGGCAACTCCTTTTCAGGAGGTGTCCATAATTTCAGATCTCTGGCTTTATGGAAACCAGTGCCTCGTCCATTGGGTAGATTTTTTACCTCTTTTAATTTACTGATGTTTGCTTGAAGCTATGATATCAACAATCTGAAAGACATGATTATCTCAACTTCATCTCTACCTACCCAACCTACTTACCTATATTTTTTTCTTCTTGAGGTACATTTGGACTAGAAACATTGACATCTTTTTGTTTTTTGAAAGAAAAATAAACTATCTACTTCTACCTTATTTCTCCCCGGAGCTCAGATTAGGCTAATGAACTCCTTTGATTCTCTACCTATACTATTCAACTGTTAAGGTTAAATTGTTTGAAAAGATTTATTCACTAAGCTAAAAACATGAAATTGAAAACATGGCTAAATCAGGATCAAACAATCTGATTTACCATGGGTTTGTGGCATAAAAACAAGCTACATGCAAATGTTATTTTTGTACAAAATAAGACTAGAAAAATCAGGGCTAGGATACATTGTTTGCTACTCATCCTTATTTTTCTCTTTGGTTATATTTTAGGCATGTGGAACTAGTATCTTTCTACCTAATCTATATTTTGACCAGTCAAGCTTGAATAATTTAACCCACCATCTTTCACTAACTTATCAACAATAAATATAAAACATGCTTCAGTCATGATTAGGCTAGATGACTGAAACAAAATTTATTTATGCACTAGTAGTGGTATTTTATGCTTACACACTTTTAGTAGTTCTATTTTTTGGGTATGGGGCTTTACCTCTTTTCCATTTTTTGTTTTGTATATTTTTTTTGTGATTTCTCTCAATATATTTTCATCAAACAATGATATATATAATGAATGAGAAGTTATAACTAATGCTCTTGAAAAAAATAGTATTTGAGCATCCTGCCATTTACAAGACCTCCAAAACGTTCTTCTCCAGCCCTTGTAAAAAGAAAGCATTATGACCTCTAATTGACTGAATAAGGTAAGGGTCTTTCCACAAATTCTAAAATTTACCTTGTTTACCTTTGTCTTCCCTCCTAGAATCCCACTTTAGTATAGTGTCTTCAATGTGGAAATTACTAGCTTTGGTTCTTTTGTCAAAGATTTTATTTATGCTTTCCTATATTGCCTGAGTCTTGTTATAAACTTCTTCCATTGTCTATTGCAAATGAATGGTTTGGTTGAACCTTCTCTACATGTCATTCTCTTTTGATTTTACTTCTTGGAGAATTCTTACCACCGTAACTCCCAAGGATGTTGGAAAAATGGCATAATGCCATACACTAGTTGATAGGGAGACACACCAATTGATTTCTTGGTGGTTAGTCTATCAGCCCATAGTGCATGTACAATCTTGCCATGCCATGCCTTTTGATTCTGTTCTAGGAGCTTCTTGATGATATTGACCAAGATTTTGTTAGAGGATTCGGCTAACCCATTACCCTGAGGGTAATAAGCTATGGAATGTCCTAGTGTGATGTGATATTTATGACAAAAGTCAATCATATTTTTGGATGAAAAGGAAGCAGCATTATCTGTGATGATCTTTCTGGGGCAACCAAATCTAGACAGGATGTTTGTCTCGAGAAATTTGATAATGACTGAATCAGTGGCATTTATAGAGGGGATGTCTTCTATCCACTTGGTAGATTAATCAATGGCGGTGAGGATCCACTTATGTTGTGCAGATGAGGTAGGGTGAATTTCTCCAAAGAAGTCTAAACCTCGTTTTTGAAAAGGAGCTTCAATAGTAATGTGATGTAAAGGGAAAGGTAGGAGTTTTATCTTGCCATCAAAGATTTGGCATTTATGATAAGTCATGACTAGTTGGTGGGTATCAAGGAAAAGGGTGGGCCAATAGTATCCAGCTCTAAGGATTTTGTTGGCTATGGTTTTCTAGTAAAGATGGCCTCCAAACTCTCCTTCATGTAGTTCATGCATGATCTTACCTGCATCATCCTCAAGCAAAAATTTAAGTAGTATACCAACAGGATTCTTCCAATATAACATCCTATCTAAGATGAAAAACTTCAAAGCTTTTTGTTTTAAGAACCTAGATTTTGTCTTTGATAATGTAGGGGGATCATTAAGATAGAAAAGAACATAGAGAATATCAGCATACGAAGATGAATTCAGAAATGCTTCTTCAACATGGGGAGCAGTGCATTCTTCTTGTTCTTCTAAAACATCATCCATGTTCATATCTAAAGCTTTGAAATTTGACTCAGCCATAAGTTTTTCAAGTCCTTGTCCTTTAACCCGTCTTGTGGGCCTAATTTCTAAGTCATATTCTAATATAATGGCAATCCACTTTCCTCTTTTACCATTAGGGTCCTGATTTAAAATTTCCTTGACAACCGAGTGTGGATCAAAAGCAATGACATGAGAATCTAAGATATAAACTCTAAAGTCTTTCCATGATTTGATCAAGGCAAAGCCCTTGTTTCTCCATGATGTTGTATTTTAAAAGGGCATATCTAAGGGCCTTGCTGAAGAATGTTATGGGCTGTTTTTTTTTCGTCATATTCTTTTGTAGTAATACTGCAACAATGGTATGTTCAAAGGAAAATGAGAAAATGTAGAAGTCTTTGGTAAAATCGGGACTGTTCAGAACCGATGTTTGAGTGGGAGATAATTTTACTTGGTCAAAGGATTGTTTGGATTCTAAGGTCCATTTAGCCCCTATCTCCTTCTTAAGCATGTTTGTAATATTCCCCAAAATTTTGGCAAGATTGGGGATGAACCTCCTTAAAAAGTTTATCTTCCTGATGAAAGACTGTAATTCTTTAATGTTCCTAGGATAGATAATTTGTAATATGCCTTCAATCCTTTTGGGGTCTATTTTTATTCCTTCTTGTGAGATTATGTGACCTAAGAGTTTTCCTTCCTGAAGACCAAACAATGTTTTCTTAGGATTCAAGGAAAGGCCATATTTCCTACATTTTTCAAAGACTTTCCTTAAGAAAATTAAGTGTTCCTCATCATTCTTAGAGTAAACAATGATTTCATCAAGGTAAATGACTATGAAGTAGCCTATGTCTTTGAAAAAAGCTATATCCATGACCCTTTGGAAAGTGGCCCCCGCATTCATCAATCCAAATGGCGGTTTAATATACATGAATGTACCCCAAGGGGTAGTGAAAGCAGTTTTGTGCTAATCACTTGGGAACACTAATACTTGGTTGTAGCTGGAAAAACCATCAAGTAAGGAGATCCTCTTAGAACCAACCACCCTTTGAAAAATGTGATCCAGCATAGGCAATGGGTAGTTATCCTTTAAGGAGGCTCTGTTTAGATTTCTAAAGTAAATGCAAAGCCTAATCTCCCGGGTCTTCTTCCTAACTGATACAAGGGTTGAAACCCACTCTGAGTATCTAAGGGAAACTATGATCCCAACATCATACATCTTTCTGATTTCCTTCTCAACTGAAGGCAATAGAATAGGGTTGATTCTTCTCAATTTTTGTTTGAAGGGTTTCTGATTCTCTTTAAGAGGAATTTTATGTTGAATAATTCTTGTGTCATATGATTTTAAATCCTCATATCCCTATGCAAAAACATCTCTAAATTCTTGGAAAAGCTCAATATATCTTTGTTTTAGGTGAGGAGGAAGAGTTTTGGAGACTTTGATCATTTTTGGTTCCTTTAGGCACCCAATGTTACATTCCTCTACATCATTTTCTGTGGATTCCATTTTTGGTTTCTTAGCTACATAATTAAAGTCAAAAATTTCTTCTAATGGTGTCAGTCCTCTTGGTAGGGTATCATCGTTGCACTCTAAAACCTCAAGGTCCCTTCGGTCTGGATCATCAAACACTTCTGCCTCATGAGGAGGTGTAAGCAGGTTTAAATCAGCAAAAGGTGGCATCTCTATTTCTGAGATCCTTTCTTTTGTAGAAACATCTTCCTTATGCCCTAGACCTGGTTTTGTCAATGTAAATTCATTTCTAGATTGCAAAAAATCATCAATTTTTTCATCACCCTCAAACACTTGCCAATAGTCAATGTTATCGGGCATTGTAGGCCAGTGTTTGACTTTGACAGTGTATTGTTCACTTGCAAGTGGTATTTGACAGTTTCTAGTAGCAAAGGCAAGTTCGTTTGAAAGAATATTTTGAGCTCTAGGAATGTAAACTAGTTCATACTTTTCAAAGGTTTTGAGGAGATCCAAAGCTACATTTCTATACTCTCTTAATCTTGTATTCTTAGGTGAATACTCACCTCTGATTTGTTTAATGATTAGTTCATAATCTCCTTGAGCAGAGATTTTCTTAGCTCCTAAGTCTTTGAGCAGATGTAAACCAAGGAGGAGAGCCTCATACTCTGCAATGTTATTAGTAAACTGAAAGTCTAGTTTGTAAGAATGGCCCTCATTAGTGCTATGTATCCAGACACCAACCACTGATCTAGCCTTGCCACAAGATCCATCAAAGGTCATCTTCCATAGTTTTTATTTTTCACCACTTTGTTGTTTTTTGGAGCTGCTAGAGTTTGGGATGATATGTTCTTCAGTTAAGGGTATGATTGGTTGTTCTGGTGGCACTATAACTTTGTTATTTTCACTCACTTGTTCATTAATGTCATTTTCATTATACAAGATGGATGAATCCAAGTTTGAATGAATAGAATAGACGGGGGTGTTTTTTGGCCTATCCAAGTTACTCACTGTATACTTCATGTGCGACTCTCGGTAAATTTTTCTTGTCTGGTTGAAAACAAGGATAGTAGCATAGGACATATCTAGTTGAAGGTTTCCTTGAAGTTTGGCTCCCCAAGGTTTCCTAAAGTTTGGCTCTACCACTACTATGTCCATGACAAGACTTTTAGCGAGAATCTGTGCTAAATTAACACAAATATATTTGATTAGGCCCAAAAACTTGACTCTAATTGAATCAAATGACTAAAAGTATTTGTAGGGTTTAGTGATTTATAGGGTTAAGCTCTCCATCACAACTTTAGGCATGAGGTTGTGTGAGGGTCTAGAGTCTAGCATAGTATTGTGTAATATTTTGTCATGTATGTTTAAACTGATATAGAAAGGAGGGACAACTCCTTCTTGATACTTTCCTTCAACCTTAGGTCAAAATAGCAATTCAAGACCATCATCAGTTAAATTTAGCGTGTCAATATCATTTCCTAAGTTTAAGACCTTCAACAATTGGGATTTATACACTTCTTGGGT
Organism: Pinus albicaulis; assembly: GCA_034641835.2. Classification (NCBI taxonomy): domain Eukaryota; kingdom Viridiplantae; phylum Streptophyta; class Pinopsida; order Pinales; family Pinaceae; genus Pinus; species Pinus albicaulis. The sequence continues at coordinate 478,576,786 of CM076581.1, read as the reverse complement.
TACTAGTTCAGTCAAAGGCATGGTTATCTTAATTTTAGCAATCTCCCCTTCAAAGCTGAAAGGGACTTGGGTCTTCGACATACTTGCACCAGTTATGTCTGCCACAACCTTCTCTATAAGTTTTATTTTCTAATTTTGATCAAGGGTTTTAGATAACAGAAATATTTTAGGGCCACTAGTAGAGGTACTAGGGCACCTTGTGTCACTACTTTGCTAGCTCATTTTTTCTTTGTTTGGGTCAGTTTTCTTAGTTATGCTATTTATATTGTCTGATGTTCCCTTAGGAATTTTTTCTGGAGTTTTCTTAGCAGCAGTATCAATTGGGTGTTTCTTATATGCTTCTTGGTTTATTTTATTCTTGAGGTCATATTGCCTATGGACTTCCATAATGGCATTTTCCAGTCTTGATTGGTAATATTTAGAGTTTTCACCATCTGTTGAGTTTGATCAAAAGAAAAAAGACCTTGTTCTTCTTCTGTGAGAAGATATTCATTTTCATTAACAATGCTTATTAGGTTTACATTGTTCTCTTCAGGTTCTATAATTTCTCCTTTTTCATCTACACAATTTTGTTGAAAGGGAGGTTTGATTTGTTGGTCATTTTCCATTTTTTTGATTTGGGGAGTATCTCTTCTAAATTTTTGAGTTCTGTTTTGGTTTTGGTAATTGTTTTGATTGTCTCTAGGAGGTATCCTTTCATTTAGTTTTATCTTTTCTATCATTCTCTCCACATTCCTCATTAGGCTGTCTATTTTGGTTTTAGATGAGGAGGTTGAGGGAATGGTTTTATCCTTATAGGTTACTCTCTTCTCTGATTTCAACCTATCTCTCTTTTCATTTAAGTTTACCTCTACACTAATTGCTGATTTTTGCATTTCTTTTAAGGTTTCAGAGTCTCTTTCCTTGAATTGGAAAGTCACGCCAGGGTCAAAATATTCAGGAAATTTCACTAGTTCTAGGCCTTGTGGAGGTTTCATGTGAGGTGGGAGGGCATTATAGACACTGTTAAACCTGGTGCAATAGTCTTGAAAACTTTCCCCTACATTCCTTTTAAGGTTTTTATATTCATACATGATTTGGAGGGGTTTTTTCTTGATTTCACATTTGTTTATAAAAGTTTGGTAGAGGGAAGGGAGGTCATGTATTGAATTAGGGGTTAATGATTTGAACCATTTTTTGGCCTCTCCTCCTAAGATTTGTGAAAATGTTATCATCTTAATGGTTTCTTCCTCTATCTCCATGTAATCAAAAGCTTCATTGATTCTATCTACATGCTATTGGGTAGTGATGGATTCAACCCCTGTGAAATGAGGGATATTAGACTGATAGTCATTCGGAAAAGGTATTAGGTTTTGAGGTAAGGCCAAAGGTGCATACCAAGATGCCATGATGTGAGCTAATGGAGGAATTGCAAGAGGTGGGTTTGTGATATGGGGTGTATGATGAAGTGGAGTGGTTTGCACAGTGGTGGTATGGATGGGTGTGGTGAAAGTAATTGGACCAGCAAACTTATTTTGAGTAGATTTGTTATGGAAAGAGTTGAAGTGATGGAGAAGCTGAAATTTAGGTGGTGTGGAAGGAGATGCTTCTCTACTAGAAATCTGGTCAAATCTAAGGGTTCAAGGTTAGTTTGGTCAATATCAGTTTGAGACTTGTTTATGAAGAGGTTCTTGGTATGGTGCAAGTCAAACTGGGGATCTTGCAAAGCTGTAAGATGTTCAGGTACAAAGATTTCTCTATGGAGGGTCCTAACAGTGGTTAAGTTTCCAGATCTAGAAGTTTGCCACAAGATCTTCTCTAGGTCATCAACTATGTTGGGAGGGTTTGGGTCCGGATGAGATCTGGTACTAATCCTATGTGAAGCCAGATTTCAAATTTCAAAATTCAGAGAGGCTAAAAGTGTTAGGACTGTTTTGTGAAGGCTGACCTCTCTTAATGCTTGATACTTATTATAGTGTATGAATGGGTTCATAAGCTTCTAAGGGTTGGTGTGAAACAAATCTAGGAAGTCAAATGAGTGCTAATTAAGTAATAGGCCTACTAGAGGCTAGTGGAGTCACCAGGTGGATATTTTTTGTTGTTTTAAGGATGTATGTTTATGGTCCACCACCAATAACTGAAAAGAAACCAATCTAAGGGTTTTTTGGGGTTTTTTGAGTCTCTTAAAGTTTGTGAGAGTGTCTTATAATTGATTCATAATTTTTATAGGATAATGAAACAAATAGAGTCTACTCTTTAGCTGATAGTGTGTGTTATTAATGATTTGATGAGGGTATCTGAAGTCCTAAGGGTTACTTAGTTTGTCACTTATTCAGAGTTTCCATCATGATCACCATTGTGTTAGTGTGGTGATGAGGTAGCAGATAAACCACAAGATACTATCAATAAATTTTCTAAGCTTAACTGAAAGTTTAAATGAGTCTATAGAAGTTTGCTAGGGAACTATATACTCAGAAGGTCCCACTGTGATCGCCAGAATGTTAGTGTGGCAATGAGGTGGAAGATTAATCACTGGATAGTCTTTAACAAAGGATTATGAAGTCCTAAGGAATACTTAGATTGTCACTAACTTAGAAGGTCCCACTGTGATCGCCAGAATGTTAGTGTGGCGATGAGGTGGCAGATAAACCATGAGATACTATCAGTCAAGGGTTTCTAAATTTTTAAGGAATATTTAAGCATTAACTCACTCAGAAGGTCCCACCGTGATCGCCAGAATGTTAGGGTCCCATGATTTGGTAGATTTGTAGACCAAATGATAGGCTAACATGGAACTAGTCTTTAGAGTCCAAGGACCTAGCCTTCCTAGACTCAGAGAGGGATATCTCTATTGGGTGCAAAGAATGTGCTCTTTCTGATCCAAGTTTTTGATTTTAGGCTAGTTGTTAAGTGTAGGGTTTGTTGATTATTTTGGTTTGGAAATATGGTCAAATGGAATAAGTGGAGTGAGAGTCTGTCAAAGCCATTGGGCTATGGAGTCAAATGAAGGTAAGGGTGTCTAAATGATGAAACCAAGTGTGTTGCAAGGCCAATTTAGCAAGGTTAATGGATCCTTAAGGTGATGTATGAGGTGTAGTGAACATCAATTTTGGGAAAAACTAAAAGATATTAAGCATATATAGTTAAAAGTTACAACTCATGAGGTAGGGAAAACCATTAAGCTTAATGAAAAATACTCAAAATGATAAACATCCAAGACAAACATTCCAGTGAAACATAGAGAGCATAAGAGCTTCTAACTTTAGAAATTCACCTTCATATTTTGGGAAAACATATAAGATAAAACAAATAACTCAATTTATGAAGAGGGAACTCCTAAACATCATATTTCAAGCTATTGGGAACTTTGAAACAAGTTGGTAAGCATGGAAAAAGGGAAAGATCAAACGAGACCTCTTTGACTTAACCTAACAATCAATATTCCACAGAAAGGCTTCAAGATAGGGTTTTGAAAGCTTCAAATAAGCAGGGCATACCATGAATCATACTTGTAAACTAGCATACTAACCATACATGAAGAAAAAACAAGTTTTGGTGGAACTAAGGAGAAATCAAGAATTCCTTAAGATGGCCAAAAGAAGAAAACATCAAAGCTATAACAAACAAGAGGACTGAGGTGCCTCAAAGAACATGTCTCAAACTATAATTTTCTGATTTATAGCAACCAAGAAACATGAAACATAATGATAACAAAGGAAAAAATAGACAAATTAGAAAAACACCACCATTCACCAAGCTATGGAATCTTGCAAACAAGCTTCTCCATCATCAAGCCAAACAAGCCATTCATCCACTTCACAAAACCAATTTCTTCTCCAAGCTCATGAAACCATGTATATAGCTCTTAAAGCTCATCAAATGCCAACAAAATACATAGGGGCCTCATGCTCTATTTATGGAGCAAATGAGGAATAAAACCCTAAATGTGGTAGGAAAATGTTGAAATGTCAAATTTACACTGAAGCCACCTCTTCTATGCACAGAGCCGATGACCAGGTGCGTAGCGCTTGAAAAAATTCGCCCAAGTTGCCCAAAAACCCTGGAAAAAATTTTTCAACAGCTCTCTCTCCTTTTGCAAAGACTATTGAGATGGAAAAAAGGTCAAGGAGACCTTCATAGCTTTTTGAAAAATAATTTTATGAGAAAAAACCCACTTTCTAAAGTTTGTTTCTCTTTTAATTTTCTCACTGTCTTTTTGGCTCCTTTTGGTCCTGTAGGTGGCCGAGTTAAAAATATGGTTTTTTCTTTGCTAGAAGCCTCTTAATGCTCTTATTTTTCTCACAAACTTTCATCAATTTTAAACATGTGCCCTAAACCCACACTTCAAACCATGAGCCCTTTTAAAGAAGTTTATTTTGACCAAGTTTGGTGAAAACATACCAGATAGTGAAATTAGTGCTTCTGTTTTGAAGGTTTTTCTTCACTTTATCTTCTTTATGAACTTCAACACTTGGAAACAGTAATCTTGTGAATATGTTGGCACCTTTTCTGGGAATCTTCAGCCCTGCAAGTTTATGCCTTTAATTTCTTGGTTGAGAGACTGAAAAGGAGAGTTTTAACCTTCCTTCGACTAACCTTCTGTCATGTATTTCTTTGACACAGTGAAACAAACCTTTTGGTGTGAAAAAACCTTACCAATTTCGCACCAACAATATTTTTAGTCTTTATGTGTGCCATTTTGATGAGAAATATTTGGTTTGTTTGTCCTTATAAACTATGACAATCCTGCAGAAGTTTCACTCAGGGTTGATCTATCTCTTGCAGAATATGCTCTTGATAAAGAAACCATATTGGAGGCTTTACTTCTTTTAGACCAGCTACATGTTTTTTCTTCAGACCATTTTGACAATGATGTATCTCTAGTTGGGAAGGTGAGAAAATTAAACTATTTTTGTGTCTTTCTATGGCCACTTCTGTTCTTGCAGGTGAATAGACAATTTTTTTCTCTATATCACTATCTTTTGGAGTTTTAACACCTTTCCTCTTCAATAGTGAAAACCATGCTTATCATAATTACCTATTTAGGAATTTTTACCTCATGCTTGCCTCCTTGGACCATTTGAAAAAGCCTCTGACTGTTCCTTTGAGAAGTCAAACCTTGAACTAATATTTTTGGCCCTTTTGATGATGCCCTTTATCGTCTTTCTTCCTTTGGTGTAGTGGAGTATTGGTTTTTATGTTTGCCTCCTTTGATCCCTTTAAGACCTTTGATTTTACCTTTTGATGAGGTGGAGTTAGTGCCTCTTTGAAAAACCCTAAAGGACAGTTTGAAACCCTTTGAAGCCATCTGCTGTTATGAAGGAGGCTATTTGTCATCATTTGACCATTTTTGTCCATCTCCGCAAACTGCTAGGTTTTAGGGCTGTGTAGGAAAAAGTAAATAGTGTTGTCTTCTAAGTTATCTGGAATTTCTCAAACTCATGCATCATTTCTGAAAGTCTTCAGACCACACTTGATGGAGTTTGAGGTGACCTTTGCTCTTGAAACCCTAGTACTGATTTATTGCTTGGTCAAAACAGTCATAAATCTTGATTCTCATCAAACATATTCTTGCTTCTTTTTTCTTTCTATGAATGGTCTTCTTATGATAATTTTCTCTTTTACCTTACCCATTGCTAGTCTGATGGATATTTTATCCTCTTGCAGAAATGTGAGAAAAGGGCAGCTGTCCCCTTGCAAGATTCATGCTTTAGGCCAAAAATCCTTCGTTGAATAACCTTTTTGATTAGTTTGGAAGTTTGGATAAGATCACCTGTCATTTTTTTCTTTGAATGCAGTTTCTTCATACAGGAGAAATAGAGTTTCTAGGGCACCAAATCCAGCCTATGACTTTGTGAAACCCTAGGTGACCTAGTGGAGGCTTTCTTGGACTTGGTTTTTGGACTGAGACCTAGAATTTGGAATCATCAAGTGTAAGATAGATTTTATGATAAACTAATGTATTGAAGATCAAAAATCCAATGTACTTGATTTATCTAAAGAACCTATAGAGATAGTTTGAGACTATGAGAGTTTAGGAGTATTTTGGGAGACACAACAAAGTTGTTCGATTGGTGGGCTTAGGTAGTAGTGGGGGGCTTTTAGGCAAAACAAAACAGAGGATTTGGGCCAAAGGTGAAAGCATATAGACAGAAAGAGTGACATAAGCCACCAATGGGTTTTCAGGGACTGGTAAGCAAAGATAGACATTATGAAATGATGAAATAGTGAAAAATTATCTTGAAGACAATGAAGGGAGTGAGATTTCTAGAACTCACAATGTTTATAAACCTTATTTCTAGAAATATTGGGATGATCATTTAGTCATCAACAAAGGAAAAAATTACTGATGAATAAAATGACCCAAAACCAAAGTGAAGGTATGATGAACCATAGGTATGAAGGAACTGTCAGGAAGATTACCCAACCCAAACAGTCACGATAATGGAGTGAAGTGTCATGTTCAAGAGCAACCTAATACCATTAAAGTTCTATTCACTTTCCCAAATTTTCCCTGGTCATTTGTCAACCAGTACCTCTTTATTTTTTAACAAGATTGAGGAGGATACCATATGCTTGATCTATAATTCAACCCTTCGGGCAAATAATGTATCGCTATTTAATAATTTAATGAGTCTAGTGATGAATGCAACTCGATTCTTACCATGATCGACAAGCCCGTCACTATTTTATGTTTTAACGAGCCAAACGACAGTGACATCCCAGTCCATTTTCGTATTTAGAGAGTTTGAAAAAGAGGAAGAAAGAAAAATCCATAAGTACTTTTTCGTAAAGTTGTCGCTCAGATCCGAAAAAGTGTAAAATGATATCTAAGAGAACCTCCTAGCCATGTTCGACTAAGGCATTCCTTTTTCGTAAATAATTTATCTCAGTCCGGAAAAGGGTTAAAATTATACTAATTAGATATCAATTCATTTACTATTACGAGCTCGAAAATGCAAGTTCTCGACAATATTTTTACATTATCGAAGTCTGAAGAGAGCTAAATGAAGACTCTATGGGTTCCTTTTTCGCTGTTATCAAAGCTCGAAAAAGAGATAAAAGTGTGCTTCAAGTCATTTTTAGTTTTTATCAAATCTTGAAAAATAGGGATAAAAGTATGCTTTGTGGTCAAATCATTCTTAGAATAAATGGGCACAACTAATGTGCTCATCAGTTGCAAAACCTGTTTAGAATAACATCAAATGGATAAAAAATACTTGTTTGATGATAAAAATTGAATAAAACCATAGTCATAGCAATAAAAATTATTTTCAAATAATCAAATGACTAATTAAAAGAAATTTACTATTCATTTTTACCATTCGAAAGTTATCATTTTTATTTTGGAGCTCTGAACCTGTTTTTGCCCCCAAAATTCAACTGTTGATTGTGATAGATTATGTGGAAAGATTTCATCATTGTTTGATCCAGGTTGGTGCCATAAACCCCCTCTTTCTTTCAGTAGTCATTTCATTGAAAATTTTTAGGGATTTGTGCTCCTTAGGGTAAATTATTTTTCCGAAGAGAGAAATGCACTCCTGGGCATCAAAAATTGCATTGTAAAGCACTCAAAACAAAGCCTAGGTGCATATGCAATGCATTGTCTATTGACCAATACTGCGTTGGGCGTAATTCACACTTTTTATTCTTTCATTGTACCCAAATTTTGCCTAATTTTTTGCATGAAAAGGATTCTAATGAGTCTTATGGTTATTTCTCAGGGATTCATTGGATTAGAATAACAATTACTTGGAGAGAAAGAGAGCATGAAGAATAAAATATGGTTTCCCTTAATGATCCGGGTATTGTAACAGCCGTAAGAGATTGTGGGTTATTAAAGTACTTCCGCTTATCCGGTATGAGGCAACAAATAGAAATTTTGGATTTCCTTGTTCGTGCATGGAATCTAGCAATCGAGTCCTTTCCCATTAGGAGCAAAGTGGTTCCTATTACAGTGGAGGACATATATTTTCTGACAGGCTTGTTGAGGAGAGGATTACCCATTTCTCTCTCAGGGTATGCTATTGGTGGGGAGACGGTGAGAGAATATATTTTGCAGTATTTTTATCTAGGGGCAGAGCCAAACAAATATGGGAAAATAAACATCCGTGACGTTCGTGATTTTCCTTTGAGAACCATTCTATTCATGATCACAAAGCTTGCTGGTACCATTACACTACATGTAGCGAATAGATCTTATATGCAGTATGTGCTAGAGTGCATGGAACCAACAATTTTGAACTGGTCTAAAACTGTACTTTCTCAAATAAAAGAACAATTGAGCAAGGAAAGGGGAGGAAGGAAGAAAAATTTCAGTTATTGTTTGATCCTCATTTCTTTTTCCTTAGAGCGGATTCTGATGATGCAGCCTCAGGATGTGACGCTGGCTGTGTCTAAACCTAGAGATCTGAGGATGCAAAGATGGGTAGAACTGATTTCTAAACATGCAGGCCAATCATCCATCGTGTTCTTGACTGAATTCTTTGCCTAGTTCAGGCGATAAATTATCGCCATCGATGAGTATGCATATGCAGGCATCGATTTCCGAGGAGATCTAGACATAGCTTTACCAAAAGGTGCTCAGTGGGGTGCAATGGGTAAGAATGTTTTTACCATGTTTTTTTATGTTTCTAATGCTTATACATGTTTTTTTATTTTTATGTTTTCCCAAGACTAAACTAAAGTTTTAATGTAATGCAGATGTGGTTCGAGTTCAACTAGTGCAGGAACAAGAGCATGGAGCAGATGGGCCATCAGAGAGGCCTATCGGGAGAGAAATCCTTCAATATTTAGACATGGGTAAGATTGTTACTGAGCTTCAAAAACACATATGAAGGGTTTACCTTCAGGATTCCGGATTTCCGGATCGAAGAGTTACCCATGCGACTGCAGTGCCATACTATTGGCGTTCCTAACCGCTGGATTCGGTTACTACATAGGATATCTAGATCAATAGCATGTTACCATGAGCATCACTAGTTTACTTTTGACATGTTGCATACATTTTGAGGTCAGATGACCAATGTGTATTAGGCAAAATTTTTGTAAAAAATTGTAACTATATATCTATTTAATTTTAGTGTTTTCCTATGTTTATTACACAATCCTATTTAATTATGTGAATGTATCTTTACATTTGTTGCAAATGTCTATTTATAACATAATTCGCTAAAGAATCAGTCAATGTGTTCAAGTTTCTGGAAATGTGTTGATATTGAATGAAATCAAAGTGTCCTTCCAAAAGTAGAACTCTTAGTAACATACGATGCAGTGTTGGATTTCTAACAGTATAAACACTAGTAAGTTGTAATACCATAAGTTGTGAGTCTAACTTTATGATGATTCAGTTAATACCAGATGAAATGGAATTAGATAGAATTTCTATCAACGCTCTATACTCAACGATATTGTTTGTTGATATACCAATACAAATCCCTTGGAGACTCACTAACTCGATGTTAGGAGCAAAAATGGCCCACGCTGCAGAGGATAGATTCTGTATACTACGACTAGCACCATCAACATACACAACAAATGGTTCCAAAGATTTAGACATCTGCGATGAAATGTAAAGAAGATTAATAACGTCAATAAAAATCTAAAAAACAAACTAAGATAGAGAATGCAAATCAACAACATATATATACAATATACTACAAAAAAATACTATGCTCATGATTAAGCATAGTGACGTTTTAGATACAACCCATTTTAGGGCTGCACCAACGGAATTCCATCGTAGTCCACCAACTCATAGGTACCTTTAGCAAGAAATATTTTTACAATATAGGGGCCATGCCATAATGGCTCAAATTTCCCTGTACCTATTACATCAGCTTCTTGATCATAAAGAAGGACCAGGTCACCCTCTGAGAAAATGCGAGGTTAGACATGCTTGTCATATTGCTACTTTATATGTCTCTTATGCACTTCGTTGGCCAATTAGGATTCACAACTTGTTTAATCAAGATGGATGAGGTTAAAAAGACGCGCTTCTTCATCTGAGGTGTCAAGTAACGAGTCGATTACAAGTTTTAATGATGGTATTTCACATTGGATTGGAAAAATAGCTTCCAGACCATACACCAATTGAAAGGGGGTAAATCCAGTTGCATTTCTCACCAAGGTTTAGTACACCCACAAGGCTGAGTATAGGATTAAATGCTAGTTTCGTTTATGAACTCCTATCATTCGTTGAAGCATTCGTTTAAGAATCTTGTTGATAGCCTCAACTTGTCCATTTGATTGTGGATAATAAGGAGTAGAACTATCATGTGACAGTCCTAACTTGGCAGTCAACTCAGTCATCATGTGATTATGAAAATGCTTACCATGATCTGTGACTATAGCCTATGGGACCCCAAACTGTGCAATGACATGATTAAAGAAAAATAATGCAGTTGTTTGTCCTGTGTTGTTGAATGTAGGCATCACTTCGCCCCACTTGGTAAAGTAGTCTACTACGACAATAATATAACCATGCCCCATCGATGAACAAGGGTTAGAGGTGATGAATTCAATGCCTCGTTTTGAAAATGGTCCTACAGAGAAAACATGATGCATTGGCGTTGGCAGTTTGCATATTTTATGATCAAATATCTGGCACGGATGACAACTTCTGATCGCGAGGATGCAGTTGTGAAATATGGTAGGCCAAAAGTAACCAGTGCAGAGTATATTCTGCGTGGTAGCGTATCTAGAAAAATTTCCACCACAAGCCCCAGCATGACAATCATTTAAAACCTTTTCAGCTCCTAATGAGTGAGGCACCTTCTCAAAATTGTATCGACACCACGACGATAAAGTGTATCTCTGACGATCAGATAATATTTGGCTTCGTATCGAATACATCGCTGGTTAGAGTGAGAGGTATTAGGCTAAAAATTTTGGGTCTTGAGATAAATGATAAAATACCCATACCAAGGATCAGATGATCCAATCAGAAACAAAGACTCATCAGTAATAGATGGTTCCGACATAGTAGCGATACTATCAGAGGGAAGGTCACAAAGAAGCTCAGCTGAAACTAAATATTTTTTTGACTTGGATTTGATGAATTCCAAATCAAATTCCTACAAAATGACAATCCATTTTGAATACTTGCCCCCCGGCAATTGACGTGATAAGATATAAGTCACGGGGTTGCAATCTGAAATGACAATGGTCTTCTGGAACAGGATATAGTGGCAAAATATTTGGACAAATTGAACAGACACCAAGGCAAGCTTTTCTACATATTAATACTTCACCTCTATATCATTGAGATTACGACTCAAATAATAGATTAGATGTTCTATCCTATTTTCTTCATGGAAAAATACACAAGAAATGGTCGTATCAGCCACGACGATATATAATAAATAATCACTTTGATAATTAGGGGGATACATTAATGATGCTCGGACAATTTTATCCTTGACAGCATCAAAAGAAGCTTGCACAACTTGGTCCTAATGGAAGGGAATCCCCCTTTTCAAGAGCCAAGTAAATCCTTTAGCCATTTCGGCATAGTTGGGTATGAACCTCCTTAGGAAGTTAGCCTTTCCCTGAAGTTTCTCTAACTGAAGAAAATTTGATGGAACAGGCAAATCAAGAATGACCTGGACCTTCAAATCCTAGAAAATGACCAGAACCAACACAAAACACACATTTATGTGGATTGAGGGGTATTTTGTAATTTTGGCAGCGTAAAAAGTTAGCTCTCAAATACATTAGGTGATCAGTCCGATTTTGTGAATGCGCAGGTAAATCATCTAGATAGGGTTTAACAATGTGCTTGATGTTATTGAAAGCATAATTCATTTCTCTCTGAAAAGTTTCCCAACATTATTTAAACCAAATGGGAGTTTCCTATAAGAGAATGTTCCCTAGGGATAGATGAATGTTGTCTTATATTGGTCCTCTAGGTGGATATTGATTTGATTGTAGCCGGAAATTCCATCCATGAATGAAAATATTTTTCATCCAAAAAAATCATCAATAATCTGGTTGATAAAGGGAGTAGGACAGTTTTCTTTTGGAAAAGAAAGATTGACATCCCGATAATTGACACACACTCTTATGGTTTCTTGTTTTTCATAACAGGAACAATGTTGGAAACCCAATCAGTTAGCAGAACAGGGTAAATGAAACGAACACGAAAAAAAAATTCAACTTCTTCTTTAAGGGCAGTGGACTTCTTCAGATGAACATGATGAAGGCATTGATGTACTGGCTTGACGTCAGGGTACATATTAATAGTGTCTTAAAAAATACTAGTATTTATGCTTGGCATTTCCTCATAAGACCAAGAAAATACATCACAAAATTCACGAAAGAGGGAGCGATACCTTTCAAGTTCTGATAGAGAACAAGACACGTCGACATGAATGTTTTCTACAACACCTGGTTTGGTCAAAATATAGATAGAAATGGTTTCTTAAATATTTGACAAATTTCACCCGGAGTCGAATGGATTAATATGAAAAGAATTTGAAAATAATTTTTTGAGCGATGGGTGATATAGTTCACTAATATTATCTTCTTCATAGTCAGGAAGATGGGAACGATGATGATAATCTTCCCATGGTTCTCCTTCTGACATCATGGTTTCCAGAATATTCTCATCTGTCAAGAAATTTAAGCAAAAAGGATCAGATGGAGTACCATAGTCTAATGAATGATCAACCCAAATGATCGACGAAGATGATTTCGAATTCACCACCCAAGCCAAATAGATTGCTTGCTATGCCAACTCAACTGGGTTGGGCGACATAAACTCATCCAACGTAACAACTTCAGAATCACCCGTACTCTTCCTTAAGCCAGATGGAGTGGAAGAGATCCTATCGTAGGTCTCTATACTTGCTATTTATGTCGACATTGCAGGTGGTGGTAATGCAGAGGTTCTTATGAGGGTGGAATCTCTTAAGAGTCCTACACCAATGTTCTGAAGTACAAGTTGGGGTGCGTGAACTAATGGAACACTTCTAGTTACCTAGGTACTCGAGGCAAAGAAGGATAGTTGAATGATGATTGTGATAACACCTTTATGTGGAAAGGATATAATTCTAAAATATGTAGAAATGATCATAGTTATAGCATATAACCATGGCCTTCCAAGTAGAATATTGTAGTCAAGGGGTCTATCAGCAACCTGAACTTCAACATTCGTTGTTTTTCCCCCTAGTTAAACATGCATGTTATTGATAATACCACAAGGCTTATATGTACGCCTGTCGAAAGCTTTCGACGTCGTTGGCGATTGAGATAGGCTCGCCAAGTAACTTCCAACAATTTAGAGACATAATGCACGTAGATGCTCCCTCATCAATAATAATACGATGAAAAAGATGATTGAGAACATTTACATGGATGGAGAATGCTAATTCTACTAGTAATTGCAGTATATAGGCCGTATGATTAAATACTATGAGACTAGAATTAGTCGAATTTGTTCCACCAATTGCTAACAACAAAGCTTGCTTCTGGGAGGGAAAATTCTGTAGCACCTCAAGTGCTGACATATTTGAAGGGGATTGAGCCAAATATTCAACTATATTATAATTTTGAGCAGCTCTTGCTCAAGGATTAAATATCTATTTATGAACGACTCCCTTCGATGGCTTGATTGTCAATTCAGGAATAGTAGGTAGTGGTATCGATTCAGTAGACGAATTCATGGTCGAGGTAGTAGGTTGATCAGTACCCTGACTGCCATAATATTTATTATGCATTGAACAAAACATCTGTCGATGGCTTTGTGACAGATAGAATAAGCACTTAGGAACTAGAAGCTGGATCCATAGCAACCAAATTTGTGTCCAAAGTCAGAAACAGATCTGTGAACACAACTGACACATGTGAGGTCTTAACCATTTTTGAGACTTCAGCATGGTGAGGAAAATACTGAACAAATTGTTCCTCATTACAGATTATGTATGGATAATGAGGTTTTCGATTTCCAAAAGATTGATTAGATGATATTTCCTGTGGGGTAGAATTTTTCTTTTTCTTTGATTTCTGTTTTTCCTTACATCCGGGTTTCTTTTCAGATGACATGGCATGTATTTCAGAAGAAGGCGCAGGATTAGATGCATTAGTGTGATGTGTGCTTGTAGTACCGATCATACCATCTCCGACATGAGATTCCTTTGATTCAGAAGGAATAGTAAAATTAGATCGCGACGCATTAGGAATTTTCTTATAGAGCATGCCAAACTGAGTATAAATCAAGTCTAAATATTGGGCACGAGCAATGGCTTACTCTTCAGTGACAACACCACCCTTAGCCATATCCTAAATTATAGATGGTAACAGGGACTTAATGAACCACTCAGCAAGGAGCTGATTAGGAACAAATGTCTAACCATTCTACGACGATGACGCCACTCATGAATGTGATCAGAGATGTGAGTAGCATTAGTTTGTTTAAAATCAGTAAAGAGTTTTGTTCCAGTTTCATATCGTACGGGTAACTGGAATTGAGTCAAAAATACAGTAGCTAGGGCAGTGAAATTATCAAAAGAATATCTAGCTAAATCAATGTACCATTTTGTGGCCATACAAGTGAGCGTACGCTGGAAAATACATAGTCGAATAGAGTCATCATTTAGGGAGTTTGATGAACACCAAAAATGATAAGTCATAACATGAGTCGATGGGTCTTCCTCAGGGTTTCCATTGAACTTAGGAATATCCGAGGGTAATTTATGAGGTATCACAGGCCACCAAGGAGCATATTTTATTGGATCATTAGTGAGACGGTTTAAATCTGGTAACTCTAAAGTTTCAACAAAGGGAAACTGTCGATTGAGGTCAGGTTGAGCATAGTGAGGGTATGATGGAATTTCTTGCGCAATAGGCCTTTGAGCACCAACATAAAGAATATGTTGCTGGTAACCCATGTTAGCGCTCGAATCTACCTTAGGCTGAAATAAGGTAAAACTCAAGGCTACATCAAACCACGCTCAGCCTCGTAGCTAGCCCTACGAGGATAGGAGAGGGCTCTCTCCAGGTCTATCTCGGCAAAAGGTCTTCAAAGGTGCTGAGATGACTAATAACGAATACTGATTTTAGGCTAGTAAAGAGATAGGAAAGTTTGATTTTGATTTTTTGGGTTTTTGTTGAAAAGATGGGAAAACAATTTTGGGTCCCGGGATAAAGCCAGATCTTTGCAGATTTCGAGTTGGGGCGAGGTAGGCAATAGTCTTGATGATTTTGATCAGGTGTATGGATGGATCAGAATGGAAAGGAGCTGAAGAGGGCAGGGGAGAACATGGATCCTCTCCAAACAGGCGAAAACATGTAAAACTAAACAAATTTAAAGGCAGAGCACTGAAACAATGGATTCAACCTCATTTACTCATTCATTTAGTTTCAGAAGCATAAGAAGGGAATGGCATACATTAAAAATGAAAGAAATTACAATAAAATGAGAGAAAACACCATCAAGAACTGAAAGCCACAAGAATCCCAACAAGTGCTGCAAAACCTCTGATCTTTCCTTAGCCAAAATATGAAAAATATGTACAATAGTGTGCTAAAATCTTCCCAAGAGTCCAACCTGTAGAATGTCTCAGAAATTACATTATATAGACTATCCTAACCCCTTCCCACACCTGTAGGGGTCGAATTCCTCCTTCTAGGAGCAGTTCCAACTAATTCTAAACAAGGAGCTAGAATATAGGCAGCCAAACAACTTGCCTCTAAAAGGAAGGAAACTGATTCTTTGACTTGATTTTCACTTTTTTGGGAGTAAATCTTCTAGAATAGGTAAAAGTGAGTCAAAGTTACATTAAAAACACAAAATTACATCAAGACAACTCAAAAATTACTTCCACAATCAAAACTGGTCCAACTGGCCGAAATCTTGAGCTGGAAAATGAAAAATCAGCCAAAAATCTATATGAGTAGCGCGCCTGAGCTATATGAGTAGCGTGCCTTTCAGCTTGTTTTTGGAGAACTTCCCGGCATAAAAATCAAGCTCATGATAGCTTTTTGTAAAGCCCTAGATGTCTTCTATCCAGCCCAAGTGGAATTTCCCAATTTGGAGCTCATTTGCCCCTCCAAAACTTCATCCTCCCACAAGTACTTCCTGCTGCTGAAAAAGGTGGCAGAACGATGATTTTCATGGTGTTTTGGCCCCTTTGATCATCCAGAATTTGGTGAAATGCTTTGGTCCTATTGGAGCATGCATAAATTTCCATGAAAAATCCAAAAATATAAAGTTTTCCTCCAGCAAGTGTCCCAATCATAAGCGAGCGCGTCGACGCGCTACTCGTATGGCTGAAAAACCTGTTTTGAGACCAAAATTTTCCAAAATGACAAAAAAAATTTCAAATTTGCTCAAATTTGGAGCGAAGACCCTCCATCATGTATCATGCCCAACCAATGAAGCCTCGGCCAAAATCCGGAGTGGATCAGGCCTCTTCCGCCGTTTTAGTGCACTGCTCAACCTCCTCTTTAGAATCTTCATTTTTGCCTTGCAGACGTGCATGCGGGCCCAATAATGACCTTTCATGTGACGAAGCATGTCTTTGTCTCTATTGGCCTTTGCCAACAACTTCTCCAGATGAATGTTAACATGCATGAGGCAAGAATCTCGATCAGCCGGTGTCATATCACCAGGTCTCTTCCGGGCCAATTGTCGATCCTCACGGATTCGCCGCAACTCTAACAGTGTGTGCTCATCCTCTAGCTGTTTGTTACGCTGCTCCAGGTAGTTTATCACCCACTGAGCCCTCTGCAATTTCTCTTTCAGCGTGTCATTCTCGGCCTTTTTCTCCTGGATGATCTCTTTCAGTTTCGAGCTAGGAGAGCTCGCATCAACATCGATGAATGTGAAATCAGTGTCTCGACCACCTGATGGGCCCTCATCATGCATAGGCCTCTTGCCTATGTCCTGAATCTATACCTGTGCTGAAGAAGAAGGCGAGACCCCTTCCACCCTTGGTGGAGATAATACTCGCGCTGCTGATGAAGTCAACGAGACCCCTTCCACCCCGGGTGGAGATAGTACTCGTCGTGTAGCTGCAAATAAGGCCCTGTGGCCTTGCTGGTATGTCACATACAATGGAACACTGATATGTTCGATCTCGGGAATGTCAGGCTGGTGTGAAGGCTCTCCCTCATCATGAACTACCTCGGGAGGCGGCTGCGGTGCTGTAAATAAGTCACGGGAGATGAAATCCTCCCAAGTGATGCCCTGCTGTGTTAACTGATGTATCACCATGATTTTGATCAGCGCA
This sequence comes from Pinus albicaulis, assembly GCA_034641835.2. NCBI lineage: Eukaryota > Viridiplantae > Streptophyta > Pinopsida > Pinales > Pinaceae > Pinus > Pinus albicaulis. Next base: position 478,559,576 of record CM076581.1, on the reverse strand, counting down.
TAATGATATATACTTCTATGCTGCTGTGCTGGGGACTTTTTCTGTACAAAAATTTTCATCCTCTCTATGTTGCGATACTTGAAGTATGGAAGGCTCATCATACGTACCCTCGTGAAATGCATCAACAAACGGACATGGTACGTATTGAGACGCGAGAATCTGCCCTCGCAACTGAAATATCGAATGATGAGTTTCATCAAAGGTGCAAACTCATCCTTCAGGAATCTGAAAGGAAATACCCTGCTTAGCTGCCTCATAAACTCAGGTTTAATGTATGGCTCATAGTAGGATTTCTCTAACTTCTGTCGTTTGTTCCATTCCTCTCCTATATTTGGTATCCCGGTGGCTTGAGCAATAGTCTCTGGTGACATAATGAAATTTACTCCTGCAAGGTTTACACAGCCATCATGTAAATGTAGAACAAATAGACGAGCTAGTTCACGATGATACTGGGTTTGTGAAATCATCTCACAGTATTGGAAACATGACTGACGCTGAAAACAATCCATTGCAAGTGGGCAAGCCTGCAATTGAGCCAAAGAAGCAGGATCTTCTCTGAGATGCTTACCACCTTTGCCACCTTTGTGAGACCTCCGTGGCACATTACCCTCTGCTATGGAATCACTGTCATACTCCTGCTGATAAACTGAATCCGTCTCTGACATGGTTTTGAAAACAAGATGTCTGCAATATATATGTTGATATAGGTGTAGTGGAGACAAAAGTTTCAATGTATGCTCAAAACCCAAATATGTCACATATGTATCAAATTATCATAGGAAAACAAGCCACAGTGGTAATGGCTCTATCAAGTGGATTGGCATAAAAATAGTCACTGCTTTGATCACAAGGGAATTTGAAAAATGAGTAAAAAAGTGTAATGTAGTGTACAGCCTTTGCAATGCTGGCTAAGATTTGTCAAAGGGAAAATGAGTATGGGACTGTGTTTGTCAATGGAAAATGGGAAACAGTGTGACAATGAGCATAGTAAAACAATAGCAATGACAGTGGTAATATAATGGCGATGACAGCAGTGATGAAATGGAAAACTGAGAGCGTGAGGGTCGTGACACTTTGACAGTAGATGCATAAGCATATATATCAACAATACAAGCTGGGAAATCCTTCACAAGACTATCAATATGTCTTTCAAAACCCTAAAAAAATGAATTTGTAGTGAACATAGGGTTCATTTTTCTCCACATCAAACACACTAGTTTCTCCACTCTTAAAACACCACAATCAAGTTCAAAATTTACTGAGCAATCATGAAAACCTACTTGCAAGCCAATTGAGGCGATTTGGGATCAAACCGGACGCAAGAGAGAAAATTTCTGGCTCTGAAATTATATGAGTAGCGCGCTCACCCAATGAGTAGCGCGCGTTATATGAGTAGCGCACTTGTTATTTTGCACAGGTCGGTGAAGCTATATGCGTAGCGCGCGTTATATGAGTAGCGCGCACTTCCACCTCCGGTCTACAGTTCTGAAAACAAGCTTTCGCCCTTCTAATCTGCAATTTGACCTTTGCTTTGGGAATCTATGCAAATGAGTTGTCTCCAATGCTTTATATGGGTTGTAAAATATCACATAAAAATCAACTTTGATTTAAATCTGCTCCATAACCCACTTTAATAATGTTTGGCACTTTGTCATTTGATCACTTAAAACAATGCTGTCCTTTGGCTTTTTATTATTTTTCTGAATCTTGGACTGATGATACTTGGTTGTCTTTTGCAGGGATTTGGCATTTGGATTTGGCAAAGATCAGAGGCTGCCTTCAAATTTCTTATGATGAAACAAATTTACAATTATTACAAAAAATAAAATTTGACAATTTCTAGCTCCAAAACAGAGTTTTGGACTAGAAATGTCTTCAAATGTTTTTTGAGAATAAAAATATGAAATGAGAATCTTTTGAAACCAACCTCATGGCCTGCGGGCTTTTATCACATGTATGCAAAGACTAAAAACCCTAGACTCTAGGACTAAAGACCCTTTTTGACGAAACTAATCATTTATGACCATGAATGAAGTGACCTGGACTTCAGTGATTTTTGAGGAATTTTTAATTAGCCCTGCAGGTACAAGCAAGAGGAAACACAAGACAACCAGACCCCCTCGTCAGTCAATGGCATGCCTCTAGCGAAATGCAATGAAGTGAAATGAGCGAGACACCTAAAAATGATATGCAAAAAGCGAAATGATATCTGACGGAGGGCTGTAAGGACCGACTCTAACAACCCAGATAGGGGTTGTTTTGATAGGAAAACGATTGAGGATTCTATTGACCAAAATGTGGGTACGATACTTGTTGAAATGAAGTTTGTTGAATTTGTGGCTGTGGCTGCCAAGGGGTTTATCCACCAATGTTAAAACCGAAATTAGGATAACTTGGATTCGGTTGAGGATAGGTATAACCCAGTTGTGGCTTCAACATCCCATAATATGGTAATCCAACTTTTGAATAAATGATTCTAGATACAGGTGGTTTTTGTAAACCAGCTGAAGGAGTTGGATTCAGAGAGCCGAAAACTTGAGGGTATTGGGTTGAAGGACCCACCTGAAACAGTTGAGGTACAACAATTTGAGTTTTCAACTGGGGTAAAGATGTATTAACAAGTGGATTTGATGTGGGTGTAATAGGTTGAACCGGTTGATACGAGTGTACAAATATTTTTTGAAGAGCTTCCCAGATTATCCACAGTATCAAGGAACATTTGTCGACGTTTCAAATCCCAATAGGGGTCCATCTTCAGGACAATTGAATGAAGAATTGGAAGAAGGGATTTTTAATGGCCTAAAAAAACCTTCTTCCAATTCTTCATTCAGTTGTCCTGAAGATGTATCCCTGTTGGGATTTGAAACATCAACAAATGTTCCTTGATACTATGGATAATTCGGGAAGCTCTTCAAAAAATGATAACCACATGAATTTAAAAACCAATAGTTTACAACCATTTGTGGTTGGATAGGTAGAGTGGGCTTCCATTGACAAACATTCATTTCGACATTAGGATGACCAAATAATGACTAAGAACTATCAAAGTGGGTGAGCATAGGTTTCCCCCCAGCATGAGGAGTATAATAAAATAGAAAATATTGTTCTCCAAATGCAGGGAGTCCAGTTTATATTGTACTATATGGAATATACCCAGATGGACTAGTTTGGTATTGCTATGATGGTGGATATAAAGGATCAAGTTGTTCGGTACTATAGGTTTACTAGTTAGAATACTAGACGATGACATTGGTGAAGTCCATGGATTTGAAGATGCACCAAAGAAAATTCCAGATAAATATTTATAACTTGATGGGACCATAGGGCCACCATGTAAATATGACTCTGGTGAAGTTGTGAATATCGACGGGGTAGCGAGAGCAGGTGCTGTCGCAATCGGAGTAGATGGTCCAACCGAATATGTTGGTTCATGCATGGTTACTAGACCAAATTTATACCCTATTGGATTGACATGAACTTGAATAGGCACAGGATCAACACAAGTAGAGGCAGGTTATTGAGGAAAAGAATCATACAGGTAAATCTCTGCCCCAAAATGAGTTGGGGTTAAAGGTGTTTTGTCCTGTGGTATTTATTCAATCAAAATTAAACCAGGTGGAAGGATTTCACCGTCAGGCCCAAAGTATATTTCAGGAGGTTGAATACGCAATATGGGAGACTCAATGGCTATAACAGATTGCAGGGTGACTGATACAGGAAAAAATTTTGATTGCTCAACTTCAGGATGTAGATGTTCTAGAAAAACAAGATCTGGATCAACTTCCAGTTGAACAACGTCGAGTTCG